>JAQPZY010001230.1:1200000-1743772 GCA_029931535.1 Margaritifera margaritifera
CTTCAGTTGCAAGGTTTTCCACATAATTTCTCTTGTCTATTCTCGCTGATGTTTTGACTTCTTTATCCTTCTCTGTGTCCTCTTTTGTTATCCTTTCTCTCAGCTTGGGAGATTTTGTGTCCAGTAAGCGTTTCTTGATCACTCTCCGTTCCTCAATCTTTATCCAAGTTGTTTCTGAGATCAACTCTGACTTCTTGCTTTTTCTATAGCTCTATATTGTGAGCTCTGTCTAATCTTGGAGAGTGCTGAATCTGTTATTGATGGCTTTATTGAACTCCGACTTGATCTTGGGTCTTGGAGTTTGGAGACATCGAGACGCTGTTTTTTGAGACCTCCAATCCTGATTTTTCTCAGTTTAAGTGCCATCTTTGCCACCAATAGATTGTGGTCGCTGGCAACATCAGCGTGTCTCATCACCCTCACATCCTGCGTAGATCTTCTCTATTTGCCATTGATAATGATGTGGTCTATCTGACTCGTGTCTTCCCATCTGGTGATCTCCAGGTCAGCTTGTGAATGTCTTTGTGTGCAAAGAGTGTGCCGCCGATGACCAAGTTGTTCTCCTCACAGAAGTCACAGAGCCTCTCTCCATTGTCTTTCCTCTCCCTGTCCTCATTTTTGTTTCCTACCTTGGCGTCTCCAATAAGCAGAAGGACATCATGCCTTGCGATGTTTTGTATAGCTGACTGAAGGCTGTCATAGTTGTCTTTAGCCTCTTCTTCAGCATCTTCTGTGGGGGCATATCCGACCACAATAGAGAGCTTGGTGAACTTGGAGTTTAGTCTTACATACAGCAATCTCTCATTTTTCGGTTTCCATTGAAGAAGGGTGCTGGCTTTTTCTTTCTTCATAATAAGTACCACTCTGTTTGATGGTTGTCGTCGTCTCTTCCTGACCAGATAATGATGTATCCAGTAGCTAAATGGTGCTTTCCAGCTCCAGTGCATCTGGCCTCTGTCAGCCCAAGGAGGCACAAGTTGTTGTTGTACATCTCCCTGATAGTCTGCGCAAGCTTTCTCGTCTGGTAAAGTGTGCGGACATTCCAGCATCCAACTCTGATTCTGGACTGTAGTGTCAATAGGTCCGTTGTCGAAATGGAGACGTCATGTCGGCTTTGGTCTCCATCCGTCATGTATCCAGTTGCAATACCTTGAATGCCGCCACTTAAATAACTTTATGGTATTTTCCCCCCCAAAAAATTAATTAGAGATTTAACCAAACGTAGCATGTGGGTATATTTTGATAGTGTCGGAGACCGTTCAACAGAACTTGCCTAACTTTTACTCAAACACCTTGTCATTAAGGGCTTTTTAGAAACGTATTGCTATAAAATATGGCTGTCATTACTAATAATAGAAAGAAAAAAAACTTTCAATAACTGCTCAAAAGCATTCAGCGGAATCGGACCAAATTTGATAGAAAGTATCCTGGCATCAAGGGCAATAAGACTTGTACAAATGTGGCTACCGTTACTAAATATTAAATAAACAACAACATCAAAACAATTTCTGAAAAAGCGTTGAACAGAATTTGACCAAATTTGACAGAAAGCACTATGGCATTAAGGGCTTTGAAGTTTGTACAAATGATTCCAATCTTCCATCAAATGTGGCCTCGTTACTAAAATAACCAAAACATTTAAACAGCTCAAAAACTGCTCGATAGAATTTGACCAACTGTGACAAATAGCATCTGAGCATAAAGGTCTTTTATCATTGAACAAGTGATGCTGATAATGCCATTGGACAAGGGATGCTGATAATGCCATTGGACAAGGGATGCTGATAATGCCATTGGACAAGTGATGCTGATAATGCCATTGAACAAGTGATGCTGATAATGCCATTGGACAAGGGATGCTGATAATGCCATTAGACAAGGGATGCTGATAATGCCATTGGACAAGTGATGCTGATAATGCCATTAATTGTGGATGAAGATACCAAAGAAAAAGAGAAACCTTGAAACATGTGTTTTCAAAACAAATGTAATTAACAGCATTGGAAGAAATTTCTGCAGAAAGCATTATACTGACCCTAATTTCTTGGCCAAGTCCTCTTGCATTTGCCTGTTTGACAGATGTCAGCCTGGTGAACGATCTCAGCCCCACTTTGACCTCGTGTTAAATATTTAAATTTTTTTAAAATTATGAAATTTGTTTAAACTGTTTGTCCAAAATCTCAACCCAGGTTGTTGCTTTCGAAATAAGATGCGCCACAAAAGTTTAAAATGGTACTCATAATTTCTCAATACATGTAAATAGATCTGGAGAAAGTATATCGGAGCACCTAATGTGAACAATTAAAAGTTTTTATATTCATGGGCCATTTCTCAATATATGTAAATGGATCTGGAGACGGTATATCACTTGTGAGCGCATAATGTAATAAAAATAGAAGTTTTCATATTGATGGGCCATTTCTCAATACATGTAAATAGATCTGAAGACGGTATATTACTTGTGAGCACCTAATGTGAAACATCAGAAGTTTTCATATTCATGGGTCATTTCTCAATACATGTAAATGGATCTGGAGAAGGTATATCAGAGCACCTAATGTGAACAATTAAAAGTTTTCATATTCATGGGCCATTTCTCAATACATGTTAATGGATCTGGAGAAGGTATATCGGAGCACCTAATGTGAACAATTAAAAGTTTTCATATTCATGGGCCATTTCTCAATACATGTTAATGGATCTGGAGAAAGTATATCAGAGCACCTAATGTGAACAATTAAAAGTTTTCATATTCACGGGCCATTTCCGAAATTAAAAAACTGCATAGATATTAGTTGCCTTAGCAGCATATGCACTTTAAAGTAAAAACAAAATTGTGTCATAATTACATTTGTATTTTGATTTCCATTAATCAGAAGATAGTTAAACTGTTCAGAACGTTGAATTTTAGAATTTGATGCCTAATTCATAATTCTTTTCAAGATAAATTAAGCAGTACTCCAGTTATGCTGCCAGTGCCTGAACAAATCACCATGGTTCCATCAAATTAGAAGATCTTAACCGCCTGCATGTGTCCTATTCACACTTTAGCAGTACATCAAGGGCGAAAGAAACATATTAGAGTAACATCGACACAATCACATTTTGTTTGCATCCAAATAAAGTTTCAAATAAATTTAAAACTATGCAACCATGTGACAAATTAATGTGTATAGAAGGTGCGTTTGTAAGAAAAAAATATGGTCTAAATATGGTGCTACTTTTAAAAAGGATTATTATATATTTTTCAGTATTGCATTCTTCAAATATGCACTAAATAACTGATTTATTAACTTGTTTTATTTACATGCACACACTAATTAGCAATGAATACATCTAGGATGCTTAATTATACCATAATGTGTTTACCATGGATTTTCCCCATTGATGCTATTCAAGGTCGCACTATATTAAATTAAGATAATTGTATATTTTTTACTTAATTTTTCCCTTTTAAAAAAATAAAATCCAGTGTATTAGTTATAAACTTATATGTACCAATACTATCTGCCATGTTACTTATGTTAGGCACTAACTGGGACACAACATATCCACAAACCAGCATATCGACCATCTTACTTATGTTAGGCACCTAACTTGGACAAAGATATCCACAAACCAGCATAGGTTATGCTGCATTCTCTTTTTAAAAAACAGTTGCATTTGAATGAATCACACCTGTTTCCTTTGTCATCTTGCACAAAAGCCATGAGGCTGAACTCGATGAATATTCTATTTTGGCTTTGTTTCAGTATTAGCTAAAATGCGAAAGATGTTTAAAGTTTTCTCTATTACTGATCCTCATAAAAAAAGACAAAAAGAAAGAAAAAAACACAACAAATACAAGAACTCATTAGCGAATGCAAACATTTTAAACATGAAAGCCAAAACTAGTTCATATTGCATAGGTCAGTGATTGAAGGTTGTTAACTGTAGCAAAGCTTCTCCACAAGAAGATCAAGCTTCGTGTTATCTTGTAAGTTATCTTGTAAATTGGCCTTCTTCATCCCACCCGTAACAAGCATGCGGAGGAGCCGCTCGCAAATGGCGGACCCCCGGATTCCCTTTAGGTCGTGGATCAGGGGTTCACGTCAGTCTTTTGCCGGTCGCGCATGTCTATGCTGCGCGAGTACGACAGGAAGTTTCGGTAGCACGCAGCATTCACGCGGTTGATTTTCGCCTCGCCCGGCTCGGGATTGCTGGCGGCGTCCAGCCGGATCCAGCCGGGTTCTGGGCCCGCAATAGTTGAAACGATGTCGCTGCCGCGCTTTTCTACCTTGGAGGTCCCCACGATGGTAAAGTAGCAGATTATTTAGCAGATACTTTTCGTGCCTGCAACTCAGATAGTATGTGAGCATTTTGGAGGATGACACAGGCGTTCAATAAGCATGCAGGTCCAGCGAGAACTTCATGGCACTGGTGGCGACGGCACCAAGGTGAGCATTCAGCGCCATCATGACGGTAGCTCTTAAGTAGGGGCTTCCAGCTCTCACTGCTTACGGCGGTGAAAAGGCCGTGGAAAAAGTGATTGCGACCATGCGTGAGCGCCTCAGTCGGCTGAAGCTACCGGCAACTAAAAACATGCCGCCCGACGTGTTGGACGTTGTCATCAACGAGGTGGTTCGACAAAAGGTCGTAGACCTGGCGACTGAGGAGGCGCCCTACGTCTTTGTCCCTAAATTAGTCATGGGCTCGGGCATGCGCCGCTCTCCTTATTAGAGTCGACCTAGGGGCAGCATACATGAGGGCCTCCTTTCAAGACGTGCAGGATCCTACCGTCGACATGGGTGTGCCCATGCTGTGCGACCGCAGCATAGGCAGCCTGCAATACTATTCATACGAGGCTCGCGATTCCGAGCAATAAGGTGGACCTCGCGATATTTTCTTTCCGCCGAGGTTATAGGTCGAATCTCAAAGGCGGCGGACGATAGCGACTACGCAGCGGTGGACAAGATAACGCTCGTCAACGATCGGGTAACGGCGCTGTTTGATAGCGCCCGCTACCTCATTGATAATCACCAGGTGGAGGCCTGCCTCTATCACGTGGGCGTCGCCACGATCATCCTGTTTGGACTGCTAGAGCGACTACTACGCCCGCATTGCAGGGCCGACGACGCTGTTTGTAAAGGACGCCACAGACAATGCCGATGATGCCCTGTACAATATAATGTTCGTGTCAAATCCCGACGCCGAAGCAGACCCCGCCACCCGCCAAGTGTTGGGCTCTGTTAACACCAACTTCAAAGTTGGCTTCGCGCAGCGGAAGGGGCAGCTGGACGCGCACGGCAACTTTTCCTGCGTCATCCCACTGACTCGATTCTTTACCTTCTGCCGGGACGTGCGTAAGATCATCTTTGACGCCAAGCACACCGTGTCGCTGACCCGCAAAAACATCGACGATGATGCCATATTCCGCTCCATTGCCACGGACCAGAGCAAGGTCATGCTTTCGAAGCTCACCCTGTGGATGCCGGTCGTGACGCCAGCGCTTGAGGGGGAACCAACATGCTTATCTTTATGCGATGAGGGCTGATTACCCTGTTCTTCAAGGTCATGACAACGTACACACAACAGAGCGCAGTCTCCGGGCAGTTTTCCTGGCAAATCAGCGCCAATCAGGGCATCGCCGCGCCCCAGCAAGACTTCATGGCCTTCCAGCTCTCGGCAAGGGAAAATAACCAGGAGCGCAACACGATGGTGTTCAACAGGCTTGGCGTAACGGAAGCGAGCCTCTCCCTCAACGGCTACCAGAAGCCAAGCGAGGACATCTTGATTACGCAATTAACAACGTGACCCGTACTTACCGTCAGATCCTGAGCTTCATGGGCCGCGAACAGAAGTGAATTAGGGGTTGCAGATCAGCCAAGAGGACTTTGTCGGAATCTACTCGATTTACTACTTCACCCTGAAACACCTTGACCTGGTCCAGCAGTCGGTCCTGGATATGTGCTTCAAGGCCTGTATCCGCTCGGACTCACCAGCACCAACTACCGACATTTCGCCGTCATCCTCTCGGACAAAAAATGCTGCTCGTGGGGGCTGGGGAACGAATGAGGGCGGTCGAGACCCCGCCAGATCAATCAAAGAGAAACTCAAGGCATATACACATACACACGATGCCACACAAACGACACCTTGTATCCCTAGGGCACCGAGGGCCAACTTGTTGAGCTCGCCACAACCTGGAGGTTCCTCCGAGCGTGTTTCCCAGCAAGGTATCAACTTGAATCTTTCCGTCGCGGCCCTAAAAACCATGCAAAACAGAAGGTGGCATCTTTCCTTCTGCCTTATCTGGCGATTACTGTCAATGTGGTCGCGATCCCAGCACAAGTGGCCGCTGGCGAGGCGTCTGCCCTTGGCGCGGATGGTGTTGCTGGTCACCTGGCAGCCGAAAGGCTATGGGAGGCGCCCGTCGGGCACAGGTCAAAAAGAGGTCGAGGCCTCCGACTTTCGCGGAGGTGGTGAGAGTAATTTCCAACTTTGAGCTGCTGCGTCTTGCCAGGCTCCTAAATAACCTCACGGGTGTCATCATGCGCTACGAGCTGGAGCACCAATCGACCCGATTGAACTATTAATGTCGCCTCCGGCGTGGATATCTCCTTGCTGTTGACCCGCCCAACCAGCGTAGAGGCGCCAGGCAACCTCGCCGTCTTCCAGGCCGACGGCAAGCTTCTCGACGGCGGCAAGCCGTTCGATATACCGCAGGCTGAGGAGGCCTCAAGTCGGGTCTTCCACAACATGGACGACCCCCTTCAACCCAAATATGCCGCCACAAAGGGATATGTCGACCGCCAAGATGCGGAAGCAAAGAAGTACGTGAACGACAAAGGCGCGGAGGTGAAAAAGTACGTAGACGATCAAGACGAGGCCGCAAAAATGTATGCCGACGACACAGACTTGGCTCGAAAACAACACCTCGACCGCGCTGTTTGACGAAATGGCCGCGACAGAGTATGTCAACGAATAGGTGGCTCTCCGGGTGGCCATGGCCGGCGACCTAATCAAGGCGGCAAGCAGGATCACGGATTTGGCGGCCCTGACTGGCGACTAAACAATACGTCGACGCGGCTGTTACGACCTTAGAAGAACATGTGAGTTCCTCTTGTCAGTGGAGCCGACGCGGTTAGGAAATAAACATCGACGCCGCGGTCGAAACATTAGAAGAATATGTAAAACGGCAAGATGCTGGAAGGGTCTCCAAGGCCGGCCACAGCATATCCGGCCTCCTGGACATGACCTCGAACAGGGTCATGGACGTGGCGTATCATGTAGGCCCCAAAAATGAGGCAACCAAATCATACGTTGACTTGTGGATGCCTCCTGTCTAAACGTTGATGGAATTTACCTCCCCCCATGGAGGGCTTCCTGAATATGAACGCAAACAAAATCATGGCCTCGGCGAAGCCAGTGGCCTCCGAAGCTGCGGCTACAAAGGCTTACGTCGATGCACCAACTTCGCGCTCTTCTTGATGGGTCAGGGTACAATCCTTTTCTCGAAAGAAAAAACCACGATCCCGTTGGTCTACTCCAGGGGGAACCCCCATTTGGCGAGAATAAGTTTTTCGATCAGCGCAAGACTGTTGTTTGTTCCTACTAATGAATTTGAAGTTACCTACAGTGCCGTTTCGCCAAAGACGAGGGTCTCGGACTTTCCAGCAAAATACTGGTGTATAAATTGATTAAGGAAGACCATATGGGTTATTTTTATTTTTCATGCCTTGACTTTGTGCATCCAGGCATCAGCTATCATATCGAGGCCGTGCAAACCACGAGAGCCTTGGTGCAAGGCGTCGAGTTCCAGATGCTCGAAGCGCTGACCTACGACAATTTAAATGCACCCCTCCAGACCATCAGCCCGCAGCATGCATGTAGCCATCTGATTTATCCCAGTATGCGACCATGGCCGATATAGTGACTGCGGGCGCGCCTGTGGTGTGAACACAGCGGCTAGCGTTGTGAGTTCTTACCGCTGGAGCGTAACGCAGAACTTATGCGGGTTTGTCCTCAGCAACAAAATCGACACCGCTTCCGTCCCAGGTTTCTACCTCGTGACCCTCCACTGGCGCCACGGCAACGAGCAGTGGGCGGCACTTTCGATTAGCGTAAAAGGGGACCTGTTGGCGCAGAACGATAGCGGTGATCAGGTGGCCGGCATCGAATACGAGAACTTCTCAACCATCTGCGCGTCCCTGTTGGCGGCGTGGGACGCCATCTTGTGCGAGTGCATTAATGTCGACGGGCCTTGGCCACCTTAACCATTTTTAGCTTCCTCAATTAGAACCCGCAGCAACACAACAAAGCCATGGCTAAAAGACCTGGCAGCCCCGAGGACAACGACACATGGACTCAGCTAGGAAAACAAGCGTCCAACGTCAATAAAAGCTCCGCCTGCTGGTGCAAGAGTATCTTCGCCAGCTCGGGTCAGCGCGTACTGATTTCGGCTTAGGCGGGACGAGTCCGCAGGCCAGAGAGCTATCGACCAGTGGGGCCACCCTAAGCACCCGAGGTCTAGCCGAAGACAGCTGGGGATAATCGCGCTTTCGCTGCAGCAACAAGCGGTGGCGCCTCCAGAACAGCCCGTGCGTGATTATTTCTACACAATGCCGTAGACATTGTTGATGCGCCCTCGCCATCGCCCCTGCCGTGGCTGTACGATGAGGAGCCCACGCTCACCCGCATCAAAGGGCGTAAAACCCGGTTCTTTTTCAAAAAATATATGATGTGTCGGTCAAAAACACCCCCAATCACTCAAGGTCCGGTTTGACGACACAATTGCTTGAACCATTGACGAGCCGGTCGGCGACATTTTCAATGACCGCGTCATCGCTGAGGATATAACGGTCCGGGAAAATATTGACATCTAATTCAACTTCATTACCGTCGTGCGGGCATGCCAAGGTGAAAGGCTTAAGGTCCGCGCCAAGGGGCTTGCCCGAAGTCCTGCAGTTGAAGGTGAAAAATTAAAGTTCGACCTCAACTGTTCAGTGAAGAGCTATAAGTCTGTAACCAAAGCTCGACGATCCACAAGACTTTCGACTCACCAAAATATCAGCGTTGTCTACGGCGTCGAGGACGCCCTCACTGTCGTATCAATGACGGGCGGCGTCGCCGGCATCACCCTGCTGACCACCATCGTCGCACCCTTATTACAGTCGGCCTCGAGTGTCTGTCCTTGGGCTGTGGCCTGCTGTCCCTGGTCGGGGCGTACGCCAGCCGCCGATTCACAGCGAAGGCCAAAAAAGCACGACGAAATCCGCGTCCTGGCGGAAGCAAAACTAAAAACCATCCTGGACCGCGTATTCCGTGCGCTGCACGACCACTAGATCTCCGAGGAAGAGTTGTTGCAGTTCGTCCTTCACGAGCGCGACAAGTACTAGGTGGCCAAGAACGAGATCCGGGCGAACGCGCAGATGGCGCACGCTGCCCGATCCCTCAAAGATGAGGCAAAATAGGGTTGATCGCCCGCGCAAAGGACGAGGCCTGCGCAGAGATCCTGGCGGCGCTTGGTGCAGTTGGAAGGTCCTCTTGAGGTGTGCAGCGCGCCGCCTAACCCTGCCGCCATATACCACCCCGTTGCCACTGCTCTCTCCCAGTGTTCCTCCTCCGCCGCCGTATTCCGAGCGTGCCGCAGGTTTATAAGTCATAATCGATGTCGATGGGTTGAGGTACTACCACCATGCTGCTGGGTATGGGGTTGCTGGCATGGGTGCCGGTTCTCATGAGTTGACTGGTTTTGTACGGATCCTTAAGCACATCTACATACTCCATAAGTTCTATCTCCGAGACGCTAAAGAAACTTTCTCGCAAAACATATGTCCATGGTGGAGCGGTATTATATCCCTATAGGGTGAGGTAAGGACCATAAGCCCAGTTGTATCGGGTCAGGTCCGGTTCGCCAAGACGAGTCTGATACATTTTGACGGCGACCGGAAACAAATAATCAAAGGACTCGGGGTCAAGGCCATAACTTCTTCGTCAGCGCCGTAAGTCACTTCGCACTCAAATGTTATATCTTCGTCGTCATCTTAAGATTTGCTTCACTCCTCCATGCTGCTTCTAGACCCCCATTTACACATATTGCTAGCACTCATCGTCTATGATGGTATCCCACAGACACACCTCGTCTCTAATTGGGTTGATCGCCATTTCCCCCCACCAACCCAAAGTGGGGCTCACTACCCTTAATGTGATTGCCACCCTCCTACACCCCACTTACCCGCCATATTTGACCCCAACAAAAAGTGATGCCATGTGGGGCTAAACCCCTGGGTTTGGGGATCAAACATGGCCTTCTACCATCTACACTGCAAAAAGTGATGCCAGGTAGGTCCAAATTGCTATTTTGCAACTACTTAGGCCACTACCAGCAAATTTCAGAAGTGGATTTTGTTACAAAAGTCACGAGGTGTTCCGATTATGTTTATTCTTTTATGTTCATCAAATATAATGATGCATAAAAAATCCTCCTATAATTTCGGTTGTTTTTAGGACTTAGTATTTATAGCAAGCAGCATTTCAACATTTATTCGCAAGATTTTCTATAGGAATAATTTTAAGAATTTCTATGATTATAGCAACTAAGAATTTAAGGAAGCTTTCAAGATAAGACCCTGTTAAACCAAATTTGTTCACCCACCTGATACAGGATTCTAATGCTTCTGGATAAATTATGGATAATTATGTTCTACAATTTTACTCTTGGCAAATACGTACCCTTATCCCGAAAAATTGAAACAAATGAAATTGCTATTTTATCAGTCCTATGCTAACACTAATCGTTCAGCATACGTATTTTTATATCTTATCGCTTCGTTATAATCCAACACTTTGAATGTTATTCTCTGCGATATCACAAAGCCTGGCTTTTGGCGAATATCGCTTTTGTTATCTGGCTATATATGAAATAGTGTGATCTCTTGCAGCAGAATACGCGGCTTCGATTAGTACATATAAATAGCCACGATTCTTTGGGGTGAAAATGATTAACTAACTTCAGTCGAAACTGGGTCTTAAAAACTAGTGATTTGTCTGACATATTGTGAGAATTGATAATCATTATACATGCCATGCGCAGAGGATAATGGTGTCTTTTTCCGCAAGCATGTATCCGTTAAATCGTCTCAATCTTAATTGTTGGCATTCTTCTTTCGATTTATGATTGATTAGTGATTACTTCGTATGCTATCAGCACTAGCGCTTGTTTCCTTTATCGAAATGTGTGTTGGTTCGCTTTGCTCGCTGCCTTATGGGCTGAGATTGCCTATTAGACACACTAAAAATACTGTCTAATTTTGAAAAACAATCAAAAGAGTTTTGTATGTTTCTGCCTACTTACATACACGTCTTGACCCTCATAATGAGACTGGCGTTGCCTACATTGACGATCTAAACGAAGCTACTTTCCCCTCCTAAAAGAGGAGACCAAGAAATGTATCATATAGGTAGACAAACGATCTGTACCCAACATATTTTTTATTTCGAATTTGATGGATGTTTTTGTATTTGTCGTTAAGATAACCTTCCGTAACTCGGGTCTCAAGAGCTAAGACTTTCCCACGTTCCTTTCTCAAACTTAACATTTCTGGGAACTATCGGCGGAGAACATTTAGAAGGAGATTTGTCTCACAAAAATTAATCCCTACTGGTGAGTTGGGGAATCTATATTGTCCTTTAGACTGGAATCTTTACTGGTGAGTTTGGGGAATCTATATAGTCCTTTAGACGTGAATTTTTACTGGTGAGCATGGGAATCTATATTGTCCTTAAAACTGGAATCGTTACTGGTGAGTTGGGGAATCTATATTGTCCTTCAGACTGGAATCTCTACTGGTGATTTGAACTTCATTTCAATTAATTGGGAACCTAAACTAATGAGACAAATCAAATGCCAAAGCTATGCGTCAAACTGACCAACAAATATGCACGTAATAACACAACATGACTTATAAATATATATTGCAAAACTCAAGATCGATCGGATTGTTTTGAATCTGTGTGCTTTGAAGTGGGCAGATACTTCACATTTTTTAATAGTGATAGAAAGAAAAGGACAAATAAACAGGTGTAAAATAGTCACAAACAAAATTTTTAATCGATGTCTTTTCTGTGTTGAAAAAATCAACAATAGCTTTCTTTGTATTTTCCACATGTATAAAAACATAAAAATGGCAACGGCATTCAGGTATGTACAAGCCATTGTTATATTTCGTTCTTGACATATAAGATACTCTGACAAAATACAAGCTAGTGTTACATTTTATCGTTTACATACACTGTATGTAAACAAAATAAAGGGTATATTTTGTAATAGCATGCCGCTTTCAAGAGGATATATATATATATATATATATATATATATATATATATATATATATATATATATATATATATATATATATATAATCGGAATCATAACAACCTCTCAATTTGATATTTTAAAAAATGTAATCTTCAGCTCACAAAATCTTTCGACAAAACATATTCATGAACTGTTTTCTTTCTGATTCCTGCAAATTTTGCCTAATTAAGTCCACATGCTTAACACTAAACTCTGACAATGATGTGTCCCGTCAGTTCCTTGTCTGCTAATGATATGCCCCCTCAGTTCCTTGGAGTAGATACACAATAAGGCATCATAGAAATACCTTTTTAAAAAATAGCAGCATTTCGTTCCGTTACAATTTTGGTAGGCTGGTTGTCAAGCTCTACTTTCACTCTTGCTACATCGATGTTACATTCAAAACTCAAAGTTGAGCGTTATGGAATCAGATTGCCTATGTGTCTTGCAGTGTCTGTTTCCTGTATGAATGGTCAGTATGGACGGGCTATAATTTGCTTTAATATTTCTGTAACAAATACATTTTGTTAACCCAGTCAGACTAAGAAAATACAAGTAAAGTAGAAGCTGGTGATGTGTTATACATTTTTACTTATTTATTGTGTTTATAGTTCAGTTGACCTAACATAGGCGGTCGATTTTTTTTTAGACCACTGTTTCCGATTGATGGTCGTGATTGGTACCGGATAACCTTAATATTGGCAGTCAGTAGCAGTTTATCATTCATCATATAACAAATGGTAAACATTTAATAATTTTGTTGATAGAGGTGATTTATTGATGTACTTAAAAACACTGTGTTCAACCCTCAAGTAATCGACCAATTAGACGGCTATTCAGACGTGTGTTCACTGCCACATCCGGAGAGAAAATGACACCACTCAATCAATCATCCCTTTAAACTCCAACCCAGTCTTTAAATGTTTGTTATTAAGTTATTCGCTTCCAAATTCTGACAGCATTCTAAAGACAGGGTAATAAGCATGGTACTACCAAATGTCATCAGATAAGACTGGACACAAAGAAGACTTGGAAGAATGGGACTCGCGTGTAAAGCCATCTGACCAATCTATACGCTGTTACTCGGCAGATTTTATCAATAAGTATTATCCGAAAGTTTTATTTTTATTTGCTTGATTCAAAGAAAGCAAAAAACATCCCTGATCTTCATTGACAATATAGGATTGAATATTCCTTTATTTACACAAGTGTAAAATATACGGTATCGAGTGCGAACAACAGCACATGACAGCAGACCCTGTCCCTGTAACAACAGCACATGACAGCAGAACCTGTGCCTGTAAGAACATATTCACTATTAAGGCCTAAAATATGTACCTCTGTAAAATATTACAAACATTATAAAAAGCACGCATCAATTACAAAAGAGTTACATTTCTCTAATATAAATATTAACATGTGGGTGAACTTCCCTTTCCGCAAAACAGCAATTAGTAAATTAACTTCTATGAAGGCACAAAGGTGTATGACAGTAAGAAATACATATATAAAAGGGTGAAAACAATGTTTTGAATTAGATTCAAACTCACACTACTATACAAAACTGTGTCTATATCATCGATTTCAATCAGCATCGTTTCGAATTCTCAGTTTATCTGTTTATTCTGTGCTAAGGACCAGAATACTGTATCTAACCCTTTGTCTCATTCTCCTTTATTTAAAAATGTGCAGATCCAAATAAGGATCATAAAATCAGCATGTAAACTATGATGGTAGAACAATTTTCATACTTTCGAGTGAATGTTTTGATGTAAATGTCATGAAAAGAAACAACGTACCCAAAATATCTTTTTTAGGGTTAGTCATGGACATTTATGGACGGTAGTATAAGCTATGTCTGAGAATTACCCCCATATGTATATCTTAAAAAAAACTCTTGTCAATAAACTCGATATAAAAACGTAAGAGAATTAACAACCAAATAAAGTCATAGAGGAGAAGTCAAAAGTGTAGAAAATCTCTACCACGAATCAACCTTTTCATTATCATAAGTTGAACATGTACTTTCATCAACAACTAAGGTCGTAGGCAGACATTAAAGTTCTCGAACCACTTACACTTGATAGATTGTGCAATTTGTCTCTCCGCGTGTTTCTGTCAAAATATTTCGCGATTTCACCATTTTTTTTACACAGATAATTGTTTGGATCAAAGCAAAGTAAGCAGTTTTCTAAGCTGTGGATAACTTAATGAAATTTAGTTTGTACTAAAACCAAAGAAAAAAGACAATTTGCAAAGCATACATTTTGTCTACATTATGTAGTACTAGAAATAACACATATACGAATAAAGTTACATGACTCCTACAACAGTGTCTTAGTAAGTAAGCTAAATGCACAACTAAACGCAAATCACTGAATCATAAAATGCACGTCACGGGGACCTAATTTTATCCTAAGAATGTTGCTAACACTGTTATCTTAGAAACAGAGCTAAACGAAAACCTTAACAAAAATCACCGGATATATCACCTTTAATTACTGTGCGAGACAAAATGGCTGTAAAACCGTATTTAACACAAGCATTTGTCACATTATTGATGCTAGACAAACTAGTCAACGCATAAGACTTTTGCGTTTTAAAAGCCGCTGTAGCTCAGTTGGTATAATCTTAGGCTCGTAATTCATGGGTCGCGGGTTCTATACCCTCCCAGGCCATCCGTTAAAACACATAAAACTAACTGTTGAGTTATAATCAGCATCATTTTTGTTCAGAAGGTTGCTAAGATACTAGTCTCCCATAAAATGAGACTATTCGTATTATTCTTATATATTTTGTCTCTTTGTTCACTACTGTAAATTTAATTTACTTTCTTTTGGTCCAGATTTCAACTTATGCTCAGGACCCTTTGCAATCAACGACGATAAAATTTATCTCTTAGAAAACTCGTAAACTGGTTATGTTAACCATATATCTGCTGTAAATAAGTTTATACCACTTGGCAGCCTGGTTACTGCGACAGAGTTTACATATACTCATCAATAAAATATTTCCCTTTTTGCTACATTTTATATTGATCAAGTATATGCATTATATATATATATATATATATATATATATATATATATATATATATATATATATCGAGAGAGAGAGAGAGAGAGAGAGAGAGAGAGAGAAGATCAAGAGGAGAGAGAATATTCCATAATTATTAAAAGGAGACTAATTAGTATTTAATTCATAAAAACAGTAAATCATTGTCATTCCTATCAACACCACACTTCGTTTTCAACTATTTACTTACATGTATTGAAGAGAAAATCATGCAAACCATACGGTCACACATTTTCGAAAAAAAATCAAAGACAATTATCAATCATTCATCGCCTGAAATGTAAGGTTCTACGGGTTACTCATGACGTACAGCATACTCTGTTAAGGTAAACAACAACAACAACAACAAAAAACACGCACCTGTAGCGGATTAAAAAATTTAGATTTTCTTTAATCCTTGGCAATATTGTATTTACATCAAAAGAACATTGCAGTATTTTGATAATGAACATTTTATGGTAAGGTAGTATCTTTGCAAATACCATAAATATTGCAAAAACCTTTTGTGATCATTTTAGTTCACATCACCATCAGAAATACTAATAGAAAAAATAATCAATTTAAAATGCGTATGTAATAAATGTAACTGTGACCGTATGCGGATGAAAAAATACATATGTTTAAGACGAAGAAAAAATGCTGAAAATTAAAAGGCCTGATTAACTGTGCTAACAATAAATGTTGATTTACTACTGTCAGAAGAGACTGACACCAAATTTATACTTAATCTGCAATCAATTCTTGCAATAAAATTGGATACATATGCATCTTAAAGCTAAACATGATTCAAAAAAACCTAACATGTTTTCTTTGGACAAATTTAGTAACAGAGATATTACGATAATCTTATAAGCAAAAATGTGTACATTAATTTATAGAGAAAAACTCTAAAAATTAATACACAAATACTTGTATGTTAATCATACAACGTATATTATTAATATTTTTAGATATGAACACAATTACGTATAATTTAAACATTATCTATATTTGGTCAGACAAAGCCCATTAGAATATTGTAATAATAAGAAAAAGCGGGACATTGCCTTTTCATTCTTGTGTCAGTGTAGAAAATCAAAGGATGATTTTTTCGGCATTTGGTTTGAAATTACAATATTTAAAAAAGAAACGAGTTTGAATGCATTTACAGGATGATATAATCAAGTGGGAAATAATAACTTTGGAGACTAAAAGATTGATCGGTTAACACACTGAGATCTGCCTACGAATCTGTGGTAAGGTCCAATAACTTTTTTTTAAAAATACTACAGATGTAAACCTTGTTAATAGATCATTCCGCCGTTGACTGCATTTGATTTAAAAATGAAAAAGGAATAAAACATGTTTTCCCTGAAAACACAAAACATTCTAAAATACTTTAATTTAGCACTCTTATAGTGTCCTGTAGCATTTGTATCGTATTTCTTATCATAATGAACGTCATAGGTTTTAAAAAAATCATTATTTCCCTCACATATTGGGTCAGAAAATGCGGAGTCTTTAGGGAGAAAGCATTGAAATAAAAACGTATATATTTTAAATATTCTTTGGCATTTGTAAGCTCGAGATGACCAAACTAAAACAGACAAGCATAATTTGTCATTTGTAAACTCGGAATGACCAAACTAAAACAGACAAGCATAATTTGGCATTTGTAAGCTCGGAATGACTCAACTAAAACAGACAAACATACTTTGGCATTTGTAAGCAGATGAAAACCAGGCATTACCGAATAATATATATCTGACTGCAAAATGTACAGGCCACCAGGACCGTACATTTCGTAAACCAGGTTAAAGCAGCAGAAGATCCGCAATTCGTGAGAAATATAATTTGGCCAAACGGTGCTGATACCGATTTGTGAATCCTAAAAAAATGGATGCGAGGCTCAACGTCATATCTTTGATAATAAACTATCTATTAGCGTATTCCCAGTGACCAATACATACAAGCTAAACAAACGATGAAATTCATGCGCAAATGCGTTCCACGATTTTACTTTGGGCACTTACATTACATAACGCCGATAAAGTTAACAAATAACTAAAAATACTATATAAAAAGCATTATTAGAAAACACTCCAAGTGCACAGTCTCCGTATTTGAACATTCAACGGATTCACTAAGAATCACACACTGTGATTAGTATTTTCTGCCATATCACAAGCCAGGCTTTAGATGAATATCATTGTCGCAATTGTGGTGATCCGTTACTTATTTTTATATTTAGCAAAAACTCAAAAGCCTTCGTTAGTAAATAGACCGCGGCTTTAGAAAATGAATTTGAATACTTCGATCGAGGCAGATTCCTAAACCCATATCTTTAAAAAACATTGACTTTTGTCAGGCATATTTTGAGGATAAGAAATCATGATCTCCACTGTGTCTGGTGGATCAATTATGCTGTCTAGAAGATTTGTCAGCTACATGAAGTTTCACGCTTAATTTCCGGTTTTTTCTTTCCAGTTATAAACGATTCATGATTATTTCGTATTCGTACGTCACCACAAGTGGCTATTTTCTTTATTGAAAGGTCTTCTGGTTCGCTTTGCACATCACTTGGTGGACTGAGAGATTTTCTGTGGGATACATTCATAACATGGTCCACCTCTGAAAGACAACCAAAAGAGTTCGATCTGTAAAAGGGCGGGAAAGTTTGCATCTTCGTTTTAGAATGTGCAAAGACGGCTTGAGGGAGTAAATCACCATAGTGGGAATGAAAGTGAGGACTTTTAACCTTCTCCATGTCAATTATTGAATTATTGTCTTGATTCCTTATAGAAACACCAGGTTCGTAGTCTAAGTCCTTTTTTATATGCATGAAAGCTTGTGTGTTAGACATAAGCCGGACGTCCTGACCTAGGAATATCGCCTGCGAATTCCTTTGGCCAAGATGTACAGAGTGAGGGTTCATACGATTTCCAGAAACGCTTGCCCTCATGACACCCGCTGTGAATGACTGGGGTGTGAACTTAAAATCCTGTGATGAGACGGGCTGAGTACCAGACTCTTCTTTCCTAAGAGGTAAGGATTTTATGTCGTCCATCAATGGAGGTGATGACTCCTCATCCTTCATAGCGGTGAAGTCTGTGAGATCATCGTCACTGTTCATTGAAAGTTCTTCCTTGATAAGATCCAAGCTGGGCGGATCATCCTGGGAGGTGGACATAGGGGAGCACTTTTGACCCTCATAAGCAACGTCCGGGACTTGAAGTTTACTGTGAGGTTTAGCACCACGTTGTCCTTTCTGAATATTCGATGGAGGCTGGAGAAATCTGAAAGTTATGGCTACCTTTAGTACGTATTAAATGATCTTTCTTGCAGGTGATTAAAGGTACAAAACCTACAATTTGTTTAAAGTAATAAAAGAAATAAAACCAATGTATATCTTTCTACTCTTTGGTTTAGTGTAAAAATACAGTGTCTCTTGTGTTATCTGAATGTTTGGCATAAGACTTTCTACATTTTCTTAAATATACTCATGACTATTGTAAAAGGTAGTCTCCTAATGATTAGGATGACGATCCACATTATGTTAGGTCATGTTAATGATTCTTGTATATATCTGAATCCGATTTAATCATAAACTCAGTCTTCGAAAAATTCATATTGCCCAAGCGTATGTTACCTATGTCTTACCTGTAAGTTAGACGTTTGCCAGGAACTTTCTTGATGATGTTCATTCTGTAGTAGTAGCGTAGAGCACGGGACAGTTTCTCATAGGTCATATTGGTCCGGTTTTTCTGCTGTCCCCATAGCTCGGCCAGACCAGTCGGATTCACGATCCTGAAGACAAACTCCTCCCTACTGTCCCAACAAACGTAGGAACTGTACTTGGTGTTCTGCAGAAGTTGGTAAATAAATTCCCAAAGAAGGCGACAGTCTGAAAAATTCAGAAAATAGCGAGGAAGTAATCAACTTGTAATTAAGGCTGCAACGTTTACCAAAATATCTAAACGTGTACATGCTTTACTATAATTGAAACGATGCCGTTCAATGGTAACGATTAGAAACTCAACTTTTCCGCCTTATTACCCAATAAGCTTACTGTACAGCCGACAGCTATTATTATTCTCATGACCGTACCTCGCTCAACTTGCGATTGTTTCATTTGCTTGCTGTACGTCCCTTACCTCTTATTGAGAGGATTCAGTTTGTGACATATCTTTGTTGAATATATCTGACGGTTTCATTAAAGCATCTCTAGGATTGTAGTGATATTGTTTCCTACTGTTACATATATGTATATGATGACAAATCGATAATGGAACCGGACGTACTACCTGGACATGCGCATGTGATGCTTTGGAAGGTTTTACAATGACTAGGAAACAATGCAGTAGCTTACAAACTTGGCATGGTGTTTCTTTATATAAATCAATTATTGATCAAAAGCTCTGTTCACAAATATGCTGTTTAAGGTAAATACTGCAGTTTAAATAAAGTTTTGTCAGCATTATCAGTTAATCAACTTTATGTACAATGTTGTGCAATGTGCGCTATAACCAATTCTCGTAAAATTCTGCCTTTTTCCTTGCGATGCCTCATTCGATGAGAAAATCATCAATACATACTTTTAGAACAGAATTAACATAAAAATCATAATAAACATTCCTCTTAAGCAAAGATGTGGAAATATAAAATTTAATTGGAATGGGTGGTTCCTGCATCAATGACAGCCACATGCATGTTCGTTTACGCGTTTGCCGATTTTGTAAACGTTTACAGGCAGTAAACTAAACTAAGCCGTTTACATGTGTAAACGTTGCAGCCTTACTTTTAATTACACTTTAGGATATTAGAAATCTTTCCTATGAAAGTATGTGCTCTGTGAAAGGGAAAATCAGGCCTTCAGACCATGTTAATTCTCATTTAAATCCAAGCCATTGTGCCAATTTTTTAAGTTTTCACTAATTAAATATCCGAGATAAGAGGCTGAAATGTAACCATCAAATGACCATGCAATATTAGCTCGATCCAGATAGTACCATTCGGACCGAACTTGACTATTTCTGCGGAACAAAGATATGCATTCGGATGTATGTTAGCGTAGTAATTGCCAGAAAAATTATACATTTTGTTCGCCGGAAACCGCAATCTATTCGGACTGCATCGGTTATTTCTAGGATTGGATTGAAAAGTAGGATTGATTTAGAAGTTGAGAATGAAAACATATCTCAATGCATTAACAACTTTTCGGTCAATCCTTGATTTGTAAACAGCCCAAGTGGTCCGAATGGCAGCTATTGGCATACATTCGAGGTGTGATTGATCTCGAAGTTGCGAATGAGATACACGAAGAAAAACTGAATCAATTCCCTTTCTCTTGCCATGATGTCACACCGGCATAACTCGCTGTCATAAGTGATGGGATGTACTGGCAAATCTTTTCATACAAGTGCACATTCCTCAGATGGATTTTTTTTTTTTAGTTTCTGAATTTTAGCACACGTGTGATTAATATTAATACGAATTTAACAACAATTTTTTTTTACGGATTTTTGAAAGGGTAGCCCAGTTCATCTTCAAACAAATGTTATACAGTACCAAGAGAAAATCAAGACGCTGTAAATATCAGCGACAGATAAAAACGTAGAAATTGGGAAATAAATTGATTCATAACCTCATGGAAAATACAGATATACTATGTGTGGCTATATTCCTCTATGACTTTTTTTTATTAGTTATGGTGAGTAAGCGTATGAGCTAAGATACTGAATCGCATATCGCAAATTCGGTATTTAAAAAAAAAAAAAACAACGTTAAGTTTCTCAATATGCTTCCTTCACAGCAGGTAATAAGCTTTATTTTTCAAAACTCGCAAGCATTATTAATCAAATTACATAAAACTGTGGATAAAAGCTGTTCGGATTTTAGCCCAATCGGAACAGCTCGTAGGTTTTCTACAAAATTCCATCTCGGATTTCGCTGACAACTGCGTCACACTTCCAGCGCTAGTGAGACCGCAGATAACTATCACACTCCATCTTAGTGAAAATACGAAATCTTCGCGCTTTTTTCCCCCATGATACACCGCGCCGATGTGAAGCTACCAACCAATCTGCTAATCACTGCGGTTCAGGGCGAAGCTTTCAATACTGGTTGTTATGACGTCGATGTTGTACGAGTGACGTCACTGACTAACCAATCGGGAGACACGGCTTTTACTAGTTACCGGTCTTTATGATAATCCCTTGCCAATTTAGGCTGGTTACCAGCGAAATTAAGGATATATAATTCAATGGAGTGATACAGCGTAAAACGGAAAGAAAATGGCAAAGAACTCAGTCACACGCTAAAGTAAGCTAGGCAAAATAGAACCAAGTCAAAAGCATTATGATACCATTATTTATTATACACCTACCAATTTTCTACCCAAGAAAGAGCCAGAATATTACCGTCATTTCCTACAAGCCGGAAAACGATACCATCGTTTTCCAAATCCGTATCACCATCCTCTCAAACGAGGCTGGGACTACTTTATCCTCGAGGTTTCCTGGTGAAACTAGCAGCGCCCCTAGCGATGGAATGCCAACACTAGCAGTAAACAAAGCTCTCACAGCGACGTTAGTTAAGAAAGCTTGCGTTTTATGTCAAATATCTGAAAGGTCCAAACAATGTTTTTGTCAAAACAACAATAAAAAAGCATTTATTCCTTTATTTTGAAGTAGTACAATATTACCAAAATGTTCGTCTGAAACAAGATCACATTCGGAAATCGAGTACCAAAACATTACTGACAGTACAAACCATTTACGAAAGGTCATAATTTGTAACGTTAGAGATTTTCCAGCATAATGGATGAATTTTAAATTTTAAATATTGAAGATTTGTTTAGCGATGAGTTCGACATGCAGATCATGGATGAATATGTGAGTTTGCCCTCAATTCTAAATGATTTTCCTGACAATGCCGCTGCAGAACTAGCACCGAAAGTAAACAAGGCCCCTGCCTTTGTTGTCAAGTCCCCACTGGAGCCTCTCACAATGTCCCGCCAGAAACGCATTCAACCTAGCTTCGGAAAGCAACTTCAAAAGTCATTCAGCTGGTGAAATCTTCAGAGATGCAAAATTTGATAACTGCAAAATAACTATAAATCACATATACGAGTCTGCTGCCCCCAAGGGTCGAAGAATCTGTGTTATTGACAGTGATAGTAGTCAAAGTGAGTGACCGTTGTTCCAAAAATTTCATTCATAGAACTAATATTCATGCGCATGTCAGCTTTTCAAAAATGTAATTCGGTTTATGCTTTAAGATGAAGTTCGTATTAAAGAGGTTGAAATGTTTAGCAATTTCTTGTTTTTTTTTTTAGCTACATATAGTGATTTTATTAAATGATCTGAAAATTGGTAGGTATATAACAAAAATATCATTATCACAGTAACGCGATCTTGATTGCTAGATCACGTCTCATTGTCAGCATCAGAAAATCAGGATCATGACTCGACGCTTCGCGTCTCGTAATGATCCGGATTTTCTGATGCTGACAACTCAACGTGATCTGGCAATCAAGATCGCGTTACTGTGATAATACTATATATGGATTTATTTCCAAACGTTTTGTAAAAGAAAGTTCTCTAGTGAGTTCATGCTTGAAAAAATAAATTTGGGATTGTTTCTGCCAAGAAAAATCATGTAAGTCGAATCTCCCGTGATGGTGTGTGATGTGCTCATGACGTCATTTGGTAAACAAAGTACAGGTATGTATGCAGTACTATTTCCGAGGTGCTTTTGCGATAATTGGCGGAAAGGCCCGAGCATGTTCCGACTAATTATAACTATGTGTGGCCAAGTTCTAAACCAAAAGCATAAATACTATAACTGCCGTTTATACGTCATCGATAGAGCACCTTGTACGAGAAAATGCCGAACTTTCTGCTCCGTAACAACCGAGAAACTAGGGACATATATGAGTTTTTAGAATTTTCCACATTAAAATCAGTGAAAACGTTCAAATAGTAGAACATGTGCATTCTGTCGCTACTGCAATGTTTTGCGCGAGAATAGGAAATAACGACCTCCAAAATTATACAGTGCGCACCGTAATATGTCTGGGGCAATAAACAAAAATATGCAGTGCATATAGCGCTTTTAGGAAATTTATAAATATTCATCTGAACCATTTTAAAATTGTCTGTAAAAGTTAGAAGAAAAAAAAATAAGAATAAAAAATGTTCATAAGGCACCTATTTTCGCTGACCTCGTGCTTACCACATGCCATGAATTTGAAGACCCAACAAAAAATAACCCTTCTTTGGAAAGAATAGGTCTCATTCCAGGAACAACGAAGTTAAGGATGATCCCCTGTGAAATGTTGGAGTATTTAACTGTTTTCAAAACTTATATTTTGACATAGCTATGGGTCCAAGCAATCCAAAATCACCCAAAAAATGTATAGGTTGGTGTACATTTTCTTGTTCTACTCTTAGTTGAATAGTTATCCTAAAGTAAGAGGCATTACATAGAAAAGTAAGGGAAATAAGTACCGTGAAACTGAGTACCTATAAGATAATAAGTACCGTGAAACTAAGTACCTATAAGATAATAAGTACCGTGAAACTAAGTACCTATAAGATAATAAGTAAATGAGTATTCAAAAATTAATCAAATTTATACAGGCTAAAGTTCTCTTACCAAATAAACAAAGAAAATGGTATGATGGTGAGCAATATCTTTCAGTATGACACTTATTGTGATCAATTCGGTTTTCCGCAACGGAAAGCCTGCGCGGACACGTTACGGAAGGTCGTAAATAGTTTAAGATTTACAAAAGTCTCGTATACTTTTCGTTCACTTTTTTATTTTGTTTCATATGACTGTTATTGCCAATATTAAATTAATTACTTAATAGAGACGGCAGTCGCAACCAAGTTAATTTAGTCCAATCTCTTCCAGAGTTCACAGCACTGTGATCCACTTAGGTAAAAAGTGACGCCATATCGATGATGTCATAATGCTATGGACACGTCATTTCCAGCTGCGCAGTAAGCGTTGATTTTACCTTACAAAATGATCGGCAGAGACTACATTCATGGCATTTCTATGAAGAAGCAAATATGATCACAAGCAACGCTACACTGCCAAAGTTGCTACATAATCTAGAACATCTGTTATGACTTACATATACAAATATATGTGATAACATGTGCTGGACATATACATATTTTCAAAATATGATAGACATATGTTATGTCATTCATCGTGTATGTTACACATTACATATACAAATTATATGTTACTTCATACCCGAAAAATGTACAAAGGCAGGTTTGTTCAAGTTATATCTTGATTATATGCATTAAATGTTTTGTATAGGTATATATGAACTACGTATGTTTTACATGTGTCATAAACATATGTATGTGAAGGTCTGACAGGTAAACTTGCATTTTTTATGATGATACACCTTTTCTAAAGTTGCCAACTTTTCAATATTTACCTGAATCTCTGGGACACGGTGAGGATAGTTCCATCATGCTGGCTCCTGTGGGCCTCTCTTGCGCTAGAGTTGTTAGTTGACCAAATTTTGGAAATCTATAGAATCGATCATCCAATTCGTTTTCAATATGGACACTACCTCTTGAAACTGAGGAGTTATCTGCAAGAATGTTAAAAAAATATGAAGACCCATAACCGATTTTCTGTTTATAAATGCCAGAATTAATTTGGTGCCAGCGGCGCCAACTTGTTTGTACACGCAAGAACGTTAAATACAGTAAACCTTGTATCCAGTGGACACCCATGGGACTGACTCAATCTGTCCGTGGTGAAAAGGTGTCGGCTAGTTAGTTTAAAAGTCAATTATGGGGAAAATCTTCAAAATGTACATTTTTCATACTTTTTGTAGAACATTACGTTTAGATGAAAAAATCCGTTTCTGCCATAAAATTTACTCTAATAGAATTCCTGAAATTCACCATTAAAATTAATGAAGAGTTAGAACTGTCCAAAATTAAGGACTGCATTACCTCCCTTGGCTAACTCTCGTTTTGCTGTTATATCTGAAGTCATTGTAGAACAAGCGGACCAGCCACTAATACAGAAATATACTGATTGCACAGTAATTTCTAGTAGTAAATTATGAATTTTGTGCGGTATACGGTCACAATTTGTGATCAAAAACAGAAAAAGAATGACTGTTTACCCTTTTCTAGTTTCTAAATGAAGAAAGACGCAGAAAATAGGAATCTACTGATTGTACTGTATCAAGCCGGGAAGTATTACGAAATCTTTCCAAGTAGGGCATCCTGCTCATTTTATTTTTACCCCAATCATATTACAAGCCACCAAATAATTATAAATCCTTCTAAACATTAAAAAAAGGATTTATACGTATCATTTAGGCAATTATAGGCGAAAATGAAGCGAGCGAGCGAGAAGAAGAAGAAGATTGAAAATAAGTAGTTCCCATTCATAGGGTACATAAATTCGAACCGCAAAGACGTATCTTCATTGTACCATTACACTTTAGATTTATGATGAAGACATAAGAGGAGAGAATATTAAGTAGAACATGGCGAAATATTATGTTAGGAGATACGGGCTTATATTTTAAGGAGCCGGGGTCCTCCATGCACCATAACAAAGAACTGCGGTTTATTTTCGAAGAGATATTATCGATACATTTGACTCAAAATAGGGATCTGATGTCTTGATTTCTCATTTTATATAATATAAGTTAGAAAATACGCCGAAATCTCGCTTCTGCGCTTGAATGCACAGTATTTTCGTAATTCTTTCCAATAATTCCCATAATTTTGTTTTCTTTTTTTCCTCGAGATTTATCAATGACGATATTGACCGTATACGCAGCATTACTCGTTTCAAGTTCTAAAATGTCCACAGGATCATTGTTCATTTCATAACCTATTGCAAATTCCCTACACCATAATTTCTACGTTGGCGATTTTTCATAACTCTTACAGTGAGTTACCTCCCTTGTGAATAATAGACCCACTGCCACAACGCTGTAAATTTGCTAGTAAAATGACACATGGAGAAAACCGTGTGCTTTGATAACTGCAACATACTCAAATTAGACTGCATTTTCTGCCATCTCTTTTCGACAATAACTTTTGTGCAGAACGTGAAGATTTTGCCCAAAACGTAGGAGGAAAAGTGAGGAATTCTTTTTCAGCATGATGGAGCAGAGGGCTCACAACGTTACAAGGTAATACCCGACAAACGTCACAACATATTGCTGATGTCGCAATGAAGCGCATACGAACCGCAATACATAGTCTGGGTTTTTTTTATCCCTCGTTTCCTCACTGGATTTTAATCTGTGATTAGAGAAAAAAGGCAGGTCTCAGTCGATGAGCTCGTGTACTAATGCGCGGAGACGATGGATTAAGGCTTAGTTCCCCCAGAGGTTAAAACAACCTTACGGCAGCGATATATTCTAAAAGTGATTGAGCTGTGAAGAGCGTGGCGAGTTCTTTGTTTAAGGAATGCGTCTTTTACGCAAATATAGTAATGGATGGTAATACCAACGCCAACTTTTGTGAGGATCATACTTTTAAACACAATTATTTGTAAACAATGCAGTAGACATTTATAATAACAACGAATATGGAGTTTACAGGTGTGAAACATTAAAAATAAGTTTAAACAGAAACCCCCATATTTGACCTTTAAGACTAACAAAGTAGAAAATACTACAAATGGTACCATACAAATATGTCCGTTGTGTGGAGCTGTTCGTCTTAGTCAGGTGTCCATTTTTAATAGTGTATTAT
Organism: Margaritifera margaritifera; assembly: GCA_029931535.1. Taxonomy (NCBI): domain Eukaryota; kingdom Metazoa; phylum Mollusca; class Bivalvia; order Unionida; family Margaritiferidae; genus Margaritifera; species Margaritifera margaritifera. The sequence continues at coordinate 1,227,154 of JAQPZY010001230.1, forward strand.
CGTCTACGATAAAGCAAGTTTCACTCTCTGTTGCTTTTTACTTCTTGTTTCACGACGTGTTTACTTCCAAATAATTATTTACTTCTGAGAGTATTATTTTCCTAATTTGGGGGGGGGGGGGAGGATTTGTCCTTTCAAAATCCATGACTAATGCCGGTGAATGAATGAAGGCAAAAGAGCTTAATATTTATGACAATATATTCCTTTTTCAGCGTCTTCTCCCTTAACAGCTTTGACATGTGAATACCCAAGTGCACCTCTTCCGCTGATGTTTTTAATATGTTCTAACTGCCAAAAAAAAAGTGCGTGGGGTAACTTCAACATTTTCTTATCTCAAACTAATGTTTTGACTCATTGTTTTTCTTACTGATGCATAAAATCTTTAATAGTTTCAAGACTATTTGTCTTGACACATTTCACCACTGATCCATGACTATGTCTAAATAATTTGCAATCATGCATTATATGCGTGTTCTGAGGGCATATATCATTTTCTGATATGTATCTGCTGATAACACGTATTACGTTCCAATCTTCAAATTTTGTACAGTGTATTTTGATACCAATGATAACTGTGTTACATCTTTGTCCTGACATATTTGATCATACGTATCGCCTTCGCGTGTCCTGGTGTGGAATTTTCCACGTACATGTAAACACTTGATTCCTGCCCCATGTTATCATCTACATATATTGCACAATTGTCTCTGTACTAAACCAGAGTGGTGAGTCTCTATTAACATGTCTGAGCGCGTATGATTATTGCCGAAGATACGTATCTTGAAGTATTTGCACTTCGTCCCACGAAGGAGTCTTGACGCACTCCATTTTATCCACATGTTCCAACACAGTCGTTCATTAAATATATGCATGTCTTTAGAGACTCGTCAATATTAAAAAATATGTAATTGTTTGGTGCACTTAACAATTGTGTCAATTATATTTCTCATTGCATGAATTGTCTCAGTACGTCTCTCTGCTTTCAGACGTATGTGTCTATATTCACCTGAAGATGGCAATAAAAATCCGAATCACATTGTCTCGGTAACTTGATGATTGTCCGAATATTGTGTTTGAATGCAACTGTTATTTGCCCTGTTATGTGTCTCAATACATTGATTAATACACTGCAACTTGGTAGGACATACAATTCCAGTATCACGTCATTTACAGTTCAAAATCTAAAAAGTTATAAAGCTTACCTAAGTTTAATCTTAAGAATCTTAAATTCTTCCATGTGCATTTTACATTCTTGCTTAATTACGATATACATTTTTTTACATGTGTGTTATTATTTATTATTTAAAGCATTTATCATAAATGATGATGATTCTTCAGAGATTCTTGGTTGCAAAAAAGTTTCTACTGTGCAGTAATAGACAGTATAATTCAACAAGAAGGAAAATTCAGTGGGAAAAATCAGAGCTCATACAAAAATAAGTGGAAATAGTCTGTCCTTGAACAAATTGAAGAAAAAACTCGTTTTGTGATCAACCAGCCTATAGTTTCTTACCCGTTTTGTCCGACGTTGAGTCTTCTGACGAGAGACTCTCGTTGCCACGGCTGGGACTGGCTGGAGATGCCATGACGCTTCCTCCTGTAGGGTAAAAATACATAACGTCAAAAAGTAAATCTGTGTTAGAACGCGGAAGTTAGGTGTGTGAATTACCAAGTTAAACTTCTTTTATTGGCAAGACACAAAGTCGGCTCACGACATCGCCTGACATATTAACTTTAGCGAAAGCGAATTGTATTTAAAATAATATTAACTTGATAAATTCACTTTCCTCAACGGTGTAAATTCCTAAGGTATAAGATAGTGCAGATATATTTCGATGCGGGATTTTCATGCAAGTATATACCAGAATAACATTACTTCTTTATATGACTTCACATCAGCTACAAAGATTGTGGCTAGAATAATATTGTAACAAACCTAGGTTATCTGCTATTTGTATTTACGTCTCCGTTTGTAGATTTGTTAGATTTTAGTGATTACCTGATTGATTATGGGAAATCGGTGTTGGGAATATATTTTTAAGACCGAGTAATTAGGCAGTTACTAGGTGCAGGCGTCATAATGAACAGTATTTGTTGCACGTAATAGTTTCGTAAAATGGCCCTTCTTCCAATTGTTCAATATAAGGAATTCTTGGAATATTCTAATGTATAAAGTGTCTAGTAATTAGAGATAGAAATAAGTATGTATATTAGGTGTTTAGGGCCTGTTTTGTGGTACGTGGCATGAAATACCTAGTTTCGGCTCAGAATTACGTACTGATACATACCCGTGTGAAGCAAGAAAAACAACACAAGTGTGAAATTAGAGATTCGTGAATGTGTAGTCCTTAGTTTGAACACAGGAAACTTATTTGTGGTATTAGCGCATTTAAGAACCCTTCAATTGTTGTCTGGAGATCCTTGGAAATAGGGGAAACAACGATCTCAAGCCAAACTCACGCAAGGGGTTCGTTCAACAGTTTTTCTCGCTAAGTCTTTAGGTGAACTTATACTAGCTGCTTTTAGATCCCTGGCGTGCTGCAGTATTATTATAAGTATACATTGAGTTAATAATTAAATGTGTAGAATGTAATATTGCTGGAAAAGGTTATATATTTTCCGCATCCCTATTATACAAGTTTCACAAATTGAGGCAATTGTGAATATCTTCACTGTTGGTTTTATTCTACACATTACTTGTAAAGGAACCATCACAGCATGGATCAGGCGTGATCAAAAGTCTTTGTGTATCATATAAATTTGACGTCCATAGAAACGCACGATTTTAATTACAATTCCCGCATTTGTTTTCACAGTGCATGAAAGGTTCGTGCAGCACGTGATTGTTATTCCCATGTGAGCTATTCTTAGAAATCTGATACTGCAAATGCGATAGCGCTTCGTTGAGTAACTATGTTTAGTTTAAGAAGCAATAAGACATATGACTTGGCTTGCTCAGAATCAATGGATTGGTTTGGTTTGTTTTGGTTTTGTGTGGTTTAACGCCATTTTTCCGCACAGGATAGGCTATACAAAGCGGCCAGTATATTTGGTGGAGGAAGACCCTGGGAAGACCCCGGGAAGAACCGCCGACCCACGGGAAGCTACTGGCAAGCTTTCTCACATACCCACTTTGATTGAGCCGAGACTCGAACTCACGCGGACAGAGGTGATATGCGTGAGTGATCTGTAAAGGCGAACCCCTTAGACCACTTTGCCACCCGGAATCAATGAAAATTTTTTTTTTTTTTTTTTTTTTTTTTTTAAAGTAAGTTTCACAGTAAACTCAAAGTAATGGATAAGCCTTGACCAAGCAGAGAACAAACGCTAAAGGGTCATTGGACAATTGATCCCTTGTAGGAAGTTTAAACATGCTGTACATGTCTTTGTTATGCCAATATATACAATATCGTATATGGGACACATTACGTACGTTTCGTTCAACAGCCAACATGTCAATAAACTGAAGTCTGAGAGTCACGACGACGACGCAAGATCAAATAATAGTCATAAGACTTCTAATGAATAGGTTGATACCGGCATTTGCGACAGCAGTCATCATTACTGGACGTCATCAAAACTTGGCCAGTGCATCAGCTGTAAGATGTCGGCTTGAGAACGATTTTTCCCCCATAAAATTAAACCTGTTCGCTCACTGAGGCGAGATCGCACGTGTTTTACCAGATTTTTTCGGATAATCTCATCTGAGAACGACAATTGATGCTGCACGAACTTTTTTGTTTACTTTTATTTTATTTTATTTATTTATTTTTTTTTTGTTGCATTTCATGGCCTATAAGTATACATGTTCTGTGACAAAATAAATAAATTTACGTTATCCTACTTACTTTTGGTTGCGCTACATAGCCTTTTAGTATACGTGTACTGTGGCAAAATAAATAAATTTACGGTATCCTACTTACCCAAATATCTCTAGTTCTTTTGAAGCTGAATATATTTTCATAGGTATATTGTGCGGACAAGGATGTCAAACTATATACAAGTTAGCAAATACCTCTCATAATTAACCGGCTGTGCATTCGAATAATTTCAGGGGTTGGACTGATATGTACCAAAGTCGGTATCAAAAAATTATATTTCTTTACACCTGTGATTTTATAACAACAAAAATAAATGCTCTATATATACATGTCCATCAAACGTTACAATTTTTTTACAAAAACACATTTCATAACAAAGTTTATGTGTTTCATACTTCTTTGTTTCTTTTACATAATTCTGACCTTTCGCCTCGACTTTCAAATAAACCAGGAGGAAGAAAAAAACAGGAATCTATCAATTTTATAGTAAAAGCCAAATAAGCTAAATCAAACTACTTTGTGAAACATAAAAATACCTTGAGAACCTGTCATGGGCGAGTTGACGACCTCTTGTGGCGCCACCTGTTGATTAAGTGTCCGAGCTGGTTGAGGTTGAATGGGCTGAGGTTGGATTGGAATGTAAGACTTTGGTCTAATCTGGGACGAAAATGTCGTCTGCGTGTTGGCATTGGAAATAAGCAAAACACTAGTCGAAAGAGGATCTGAAAAATGATTGAATGTCCTGCATAACAATCCCGGATATTCTTTATTTTGATGAGAACAACAAGTCATGTGCCTGGATTCATGCGTCTCACAACTTTTTGTGTGCATTAATTCATCATTAACTTCACGTATACGCCCTGATAATACTACTATTCGCTCATCCATAGAAAGAAGATGATTGCTCTCATTTTAATGTGTCCTTATCTACTATCCAATATTATCCGTTGGGTCCGGGTAATTTAACGAGAAGGCCCGCCTTCGCTCTTGCTATTATGTCGGAAAGGGGCCAATGAAGGTATGGTATATATCCGGTTGAAAAGAAGTTTGGATTTTTAAGTGCGCAAAGTTTCTTCGGAAAACTTGTTATTTAATTAAGCCATTGTGATTATTTTGTTTCAAAAGCTACGAAGTCAATGCAACATATGCTATGGACAAAGACCTGATGTTCATAACTTAATTTATATATATTTATATAATAAAATTGTTAAAAAATGATTCCTGGTGCATTATTTTTTACATTTCTATTTCTACATGTTTTGTGTTAGAGGAGGGTTTCAAACCAGGCAATTCAGTAAACCTGGTAGAATTATACAAGATCCATACGACGCCGAAGGAGCTGTATAACTAACGAAAGATTTTTATTGAACTTCCTTGTGGACGCGAGTTTGGATTTAATCCCGGCCTCACCGGTTCCATGTATGATAACTAATAACTAGGGCATCGTTTATGCATTTCGACAAGGGTGTTTTTTCTTCGTAAAATTCACACAAAAATAGAGAGTGTTATAGTCGGAAAATACCTCTCTCTTGATGTCTACACTAAAAATTAGCCTGTCAAAAATGATAAAATTAAATATGAGAAGTCGACGCTATTAATACTGTACCAGTTTTCTCCTTCTGAGAAGAAGATGCCAAACGAACGGATCATTTTCCAGATTGTAAAAAAAATCTATGAATAATGCGTGACGATTTTATTTTATTGTCAAATAGTCTTTTGCGATATATGACCTAACACACACAGGTTTTCCTTGTAAAGGGAAATGGAAGTACATTCCTGACATATAAGTTTAATGAATGTGATTTCTGTCTCTTCATGGGCCATAAACTTTCGATTGTCATTACTGATGCTAAATCTTCTCTTCTCTTCTTTGTTATATGTATCTATTAAAAAAAAAATTCTTTAGAAAATAAAAAGACAATTTAAACTTTAAACACTTTGCCAATTGCAGAAACGACTCTTGAATTGCAGATATGCATTCAAACCCCGGTTTAGGCAACAAGATGGCAGATTTTTTTCCTTTTGATCTAGAGACTATACAGGCAAGGTTCAGGTAAAGACCTCGTACCAAAGCTTCCCTAATGTTTGCCTTTTACATTCGATGCATTAATCAATTTTATAGGAAGTTGAGCAAAATACACAAAATTAATTGAAGGTGTGAATACAGGAACAATGTATAAGTGCTCTCTTCGATTCAGATAATACAGAATTTCTCCATCTTCCTTGCAATAGATTTGGTGTAACCAGTAAAATGAAAGAAAATAAAAGTAAGTGAAAATAACTGATATTACAATAGACTTGGCTTGATATTAATATCAACTCATATAAGTGTACCTTTTCACGTTAAATTTACAAGGTTAGTGCATGACAAAAGAATACTGCTGAAAATGTTCATGCAAAGTATACTTTAATCTATAATTCATCTTTATGTTCAATTTATACCATGTTTTGCTTCTGATTTAATGAAATAATTTACGATAATTAAACCTATATCCTCAGTGCTTATGAATATATTTGTAATTCTGCATGCATAATCAACCTCTTGAACCCTTGCTTAATTTGGCTTAATTACTTTAATTTAAATATTTAAAATGTGTCATGTGCAAATAATTTGTCTTGTCTACATTTCGCTAACTTTTACAGTATCTAGACATCTTGAAGTGAGCGTTATAAAATTCACAGCTCATTTTGAATTTATGCAATTATTATTAAAGAAACTTGTCACAAAAATATTATCTGATCCAAAAGGCAGACTTTCCAAACAAAGGGTAATATTTATAATGGTTATAATTAGAAAAGTACATCACAAGTTTCAATCTTCAGTCTGGTGTCTTTAACAAGAGATGCAATAATAAGTGTCTGGTAACCTTCGGGTTAACAAGATATGCAATCATAAGTGTCTGGTAACCTTCGGGTTAACAAGAGATGCAATAATAAGTGTCTGGTAACCTTCGGGTTAATAAGAGATGTAATAATAAGTGTCTGGTAACCTTCGGATTAATAAGAGATACCATAATAAGTGTCTGGTAACCTGCGGGTTAATAAGAGATGCAATAATAAGTGTCTGGTAACCTTCGTGATAACAAGAGATGCAGTAATTAGTGTCTGGTAACCTTCGGGTTAACAAGAGATACAATAATAAGTGTCTGCTAGCCTTCGGGATAACAAGAGATGCAATAATAAGTGTCTGGTAACCTTCGGGTTAACAAGAGATGCAATAATAAGTTTCTGGTAACCTTCGGGTTAACAAGAGATGCAATAATAAGTGTCTGCCAACCTCTGAGTTAGCGAGAGATGTAGTAATACGTGTCTGGTAACCTTCGGGTTAATAAGAGATGCAATAGTAAGTGTCTGCCAACCTCTGGGTTAACAAGATATGCAATAATAAGTGTCTGGCAAACTCCGAGTAAACAAGATATGTAAATATAAGCGTCTGGCAACCTCCGGGTTAACAAGAGATGCAACTATTTCCCTTACATTTATTTCCTTGTGTATAAATAAGAGATTTGAGGCAATTTTGTATTTTGTCAGTATCCCCACTACACAATTAAGTAGGAACTAGTGAAAGCAATTAACTTACTAGAGTATTTCTTAAACTAAATTTGCAAACTTTTTTCCATTGCCGTAACATATCCGATATTGAAGCATCCACGGGGTAGATGTAATTGAAATGAAAATTATACATCTGACACAAAAAGTGACTACATGTTGCTTGTCGTTTGCTTTTTTTTTTTTTTTTCTTCCTAAATTGGTAGCATGGTAGCATTGGTAACAGTTAAATGTTCAACACTGGCAGTAAACTGTCATGTAGTAAACATTTTCAGTACTCAACCATATATATATATATATATATATATATATATATATATATATATAAATATATATATATATATATATATATATATATATATATATATATATATATATATATATATATATATATATATATATATATATAAAACGGAGCTCACTTTTCTGATATTTCAAAATATTTATTAGGCTGTACTTTAAATGATGAACTCGGTCACAGTATTATTTATGTTGATAAGTAGCCATTTCTATGCATGAAACCGTCAGGTAGATGACTCCGTGTATTGATTTATTTTGTCAATGGGAGGATATTAGTTGTAATTTTATATCTAGGTATGCGGTGTTTCAGGGTGAACCTTTATTTATGTCAGGTATAGTGGTTGCGGTAACAAACTAAAAAAATGTAAGTATGGCGAAACAGAGAACAATTTTTTTAATGTTAATTGTGCGCATATAATCAGTATGCTAATACAAAATCTTTGACTCGTTCAAAAAATGTTTGTTCTCTTCATTTTCAGTGAATTATAATATAGATAGATAGATAGATAGATAGATAGATAGATAGATAGATAGATAGATATAAAACATATTTCTGACCGTATGGTAAAAAAATCTACATACATATCCTAGTCTTATCCTTAATTTGCATTTATCAAGTATTTTCTGCCGTTAGTGGACAATGTATAAGCTATATATAATTAATAAATCAGTATTTAGTGGGTTAGGGTTCTCATTGGACTAAATAATGATAGAATTCTCGTTGCCGCCATAACTGATATACAGATCTGGTATAAAGTTTGTAATTAATAACAAGTTCGGAGTAAAATTCATTCAAGGAGAAGATTGGTGTGAAACTTTGGGGCTAATCCTGTACCGGTTGATTAAAATGGGGGATATTTTGACGCTTGTCATTCAATAGTTTATGGAAGTAATGCCAAAATTAGGTTCCTACTAATAATACCCTAAGTCGTTGGCGTATATTCATAAATGTTAGCTTTTGACCTGTCTCATTTCCAAGCGATTAATTTTAAAGTTTAGTTGGCCATACAAATTTTTTTTAAATACTCCTCTCTCTCTCTCTCTCTCTGCTGAGCAAATGCGTATTGAAAGCGCAACACAATCAATTTATGTTGCACGTTTTTATCACGAACCTGAACTTGATAACTTAGCTAATGCATACAATGGAACAATTCAGAGCCTTAAAGCCACTTCACCATCTCCATCGCTTCGATATATACTGAACTTTTGTCTCTGCATTGTTAAGTTAAACTCCTCTTCCTATCCTCTCCTAAATTATATAATGGAGCCAACCCGCTATACATATTACAAAATACGCCAACAAAGCAGCATATTTATCAAGCTATAGATGATTCCCAATAGAAATGATAGGATTAGCAAGGAATTCTTGATATAATCTTGTCCATATTCTAACATTTGGTCTCAAAACATTACTAAACTCGTATTTCCGGATTCTTATGAAATGCGGCCTACTGACCTGCTTAACATATTAGCACGTTTTCCTTTCACAAAGTGAAAATAAATCTGAAAAAGATGCCTACGCACACATAACCTGTCATCTCTCCATCACAGTCATCTTGCAAAATAGTTCCTGAACATTATCCCAATGTATTATAATTTAATATAAGGAAGACGGCATGAATTTCAAAATTTGTGTGTATGAGATGAAAAAAAATATCCACGTTGGCATTTTGCATCGCTTACCGGAGTGACATTGGTAATAGCTAAATGCGATAGCAAGTCGACCCAAGTAATCTGGGTTGGTAGGATGTTTTCAGTCAAACGGTCAAATTCTACTGAGTGTTTTAAATGGCTGGTTGGTTGGTTGGTTTTAACGGCACTTTTAACATATTAATAGCTATATCATGTCGAGGAAATGGAAGCGAGTCAGTGAAGTGCCTTTCTTAAAAGGGCACAAACATAAAGCCGACCATAGATGGCCTGGGTGGGTGCTACTCTTGGATTACGATTTTACACTCGACCAAATGAGCTACCGCGGCTCCCTATGTGTTGTTTTGTACAGAAGCACTGAATTTGTTTCTTCTATTTTTAGTAAAAGGAGCTATATTTGAAGGCGAATCTTTATAATAAAATTGAAAAAGTCTTAATGCCAGAATCCTGTATGTCAAATTAGATAAAATTCTGTTCAGCTATTTTTAAAAAGAAGACGTAAAAGGTTTTTTATTTTATTTTTAGTAACAGAGGCCATATTTGATGATGGATCCTCATTTGTAAAACATTTTGAAGCTCTTTATGAAAGAGTGATTTTGTGTCTAATGGCCAAATTCTACTAAGTGTTTTTTAAAAGAATGTTGGAAGGTTTCTCAAGTCTTAGTAACGATGGATCCTTTCGTAAAAAAATTAAAAGGCATTTATGCCAGAATGTTTGCTGCTAAAAGATATAAAATTCTTGTTGTATACAGATTTTCCTATTTTTAGTAACAAAACCCATATTGGACAGCGGATCAGCATCATTTGTACAATCTAAAAGATCTTGACGCCAAACGGCATTCCGTCAGATCTGGTTAAAATTCTGTTGCGGTGTTTTTAAGAAGAAATCATTTAAAATGTTTCTATTTTTAGTAAAAGCGGACATATTTCACGCCCGATAGCAAATTCTTTTACGCGGTTTTTAAAAGTTCGTTGAAGTTTTTTATACTATTGGATTGCAGACTGGAGTTGTTTATACAAACCTGAATGGTCTTGATGCCAGAGTGATTCCTGTAAAATGCGTTTGAGTTGGTCGCGCAGATTTAGAGGAGAAGCCGAAAATAGCATATGTTGACAGTCGCACGATACACGACGAACAGTGGTCGCAGGACCATACTATTAGCTCAGTTGGCTTTACTACGACCATGTGAACTAAACATTCTATATATGTAGTTTAGTTCATTGTATTGTCTTGTACTGGAGCAAACAGATCGGACACCAGCTCTTAAAACTTAGGTTGTCCTATACCTACATGACATATCACATACAGGGTATCATATATGGTTGCCTTCTCTCTACAAGATATATCACATACAGAGTACCATACATGGTATTTCGGTTGCCCTCTCCGTACAAGATATATCACATACAGAGTACCATACATGGTATTTAGGTTGCCCTCTCCCCATAAGACATATAACATACAGGGTACCATACACGGTATTTAGGTTGCCCTCTCCCTATAAGACATATAACATACAGAGTACCATACATGGTATTTCGGTGCCCTCTCCCTACAAGATGTATCACGTACAGAGTACTATACATGGTATTTAGGTTGCCCTCTACCTACAAGACATATCACAAACATGGTATTTAGGTTGCCCTCTACCTACAAGACATATCACAAACACGGTATTTAGGTTGCCCTCTCCCTACAAGATGTATCACGTACAGAGTACTATACATGGTATTTAGGTTGCCCTCTACCTACAAGACATATCACAAACATGGTATTTAGGTTGCCCTCTCCCTACAAGACAAATCACATACAGATTGTCATACATGGTGTTTAGGTTGCCCTCTACCTACAAGACATATCACAAACATGGTATTGAGGTTGCCCTCTACCTACAAGACATATCACAAACATGGTATTTAGGTTGCCCTCTCCATACAAGACAAATCACATACAGATTGTCATACATGGTGTTTAGGTTGCCCTCTACCTGCAAGACATATCACAAACATGGTATTGAGGTTGCCCTCTACCTACAAGACATATCACAAACATGGTATTTAGGTTGCTCTCTACCTACAAGACATATCACATACATGGTATTTAGGTTGCCCTCTACCTACAAGACATATCACATACATGGTATTTAGGTTGCCCTCTACCTACAAGACATATCACATACATAGTATTTAGGTTGCCCTCTACCTACAAGACATATCACATACATGGTATTTAGGTTGCCCTCTACCTACAAGACATATCACATACATGGTATTTAGGTTGCCCTCTACCTACAAGACATATCACATACATGGTATTTAGGTTGCCCTCTACCTACAAGACATATCACATATAGAGTATCATACATGTTTGTAATCTTCTAAGCGCTTTAGAAATATTTGTACATTCCTACAAATATTTTCTGGAACTTCTTTGTCTGATACCCCCTCCCCCTTTCCAAAGACACTATGAAGAAATATTGAAATTTGTACAATGTAAGAAGGGATGTTCAATTTTGTTTACACATGTCCACATTCGCAAAAAGGGCCACCAACAAATTGTACTTTGTACAAACCCGCACGTGAACTGCTGCATCCTTGTCGGAGTTTGGTATGTACAATATCGAATAATCTGTTAAGATACTGTATGTTAGGGATGAGTGTTTGTGACCTAAATGCGAGTGACCGCTTGAAAGAAGAAATAGATATAGAGGATCAGATGGACTCCGCCAAATTATTCCACATATTAACCGAGATCTGTAAAACAAAAGCGATAATCTTAAAATTTTCAAACGTATTTTCTGGTATTATATAATCAGTCCCTCGACACAGATTGCATGTATTATGTAATCAGCTGAATTCTGAATGGTTTGTGGGAGATTCGTCGTCCTTCATAATTTTGTAAAAAGTTCATATTTTTTTTAATTGTTTTTCAGTTTTACATTGAGGTTCCCAACTCATTTTTTCTTACATAGATTTTTATGCTAACAAACATTGGAACCAGTCAAACAGTCACTATCCTCGCTTCATCTCACTGAGGTTTTTTTTAAATTTTTCAGTTTCAAGTACTGTACGCCCATCGCAAATATCACTTGCGTATTCAAACAGTGGGTATTATATATATATATATATATATATATATATATATATATATATATATATATATATATATATATATATATTATTCCTAGTAAGGGTAAATTGAAGTTTTATTTGATGAGACAATCTAAATGAAACTGATTTTTCAACAAATGATTAAGATGAGTCGTCCGCTTGCCATCACTCAAAAATACAAACCTAAGTGCCTGTGAGTAGAGTCAAACTATAGACTTGTATCATTGAATTTTAAATACAGACCTAAGTGCCTGTGAGTAGAGTCACAATTTAGACTTGTATCATTGAATTTTAAATTTGGATAACTATTTAAAGTATTTAAACTTTTATTTGTAATTAACATTACTTCAGTTTTCTCTGAATTGAATTTCATTAGCCATTGCATTGACCACTGGTGCAATGTTTGTAAATCATAATTCAAAACTACTTCTATTTACCAGGGTATTGAGATGTATACAGCATTGATGAGTGACAGTAAATCATCTTGTTAAACTTATAATATCCTCAGTTATGTCCTTTACATCAAGCAAGATAAGAAGAGGGCCCGACCCTGTGAATCGCCTGCTTTAACCAGTTTTTCTTTTCAAAGGGAATCACGAATCAACACTTTTTGAGCTCTACCTGAAAGATAGTTTTCAAACCAAGCCAACAAATTACTGTCTATACCATATATTATACAAATCACTATCTATACCATATCACTATCTATACCATATTGTTTGAGTTTAAATAAAATATATTTCTGCCATACTCTATCAATTGATTTCAGTAAATCAGAAAAATACAAAACACGTAGAGTATGAATTATCTAGCGCTTGATATATTTTATGGTATACCACGGTGAAATGACCGGATAAAAACACGTAGAGTATGAATTATCTAGCGCTTGATATATTTTATGGTATATACCACGGTGAAATGACCGGATAAAAACACGTAGAGTATGAATTATCTAGCGCTTGATATATTTTATGGTATACCACGGTGAAATGGCCGGATAAAAACACGTAGAGTATGAATTATCTAGCGCTTGATATATTTTATGGTATACCACGGTGAAATGACCGGATAAAAACACAATCGATATTTATACAAGACATTATTTTATTATAAAGAAAGTTATATATATATATATATATATATATATATATATATATATATATATATATATATATATATAATCATACAGGTTAGAGAATTTTAATTCGTACTCTTTGGAGATTCGAACCCGGATCCAGGGGTTACGGCACCCATCGCCTTGCCTGTAAGCACCAACCCCCATACCATCTCGATCATGCACACATCACAACCTTTGGAAAGTTTGGATACTTCTGGTTCAAACACCGTTGTCTACGAATTAAAATTCTCTAACATGTATGATAATATTATTTATTTGTATTTAAAAATTCTGTTGTTATTATCAAGCATTCTCCTGTAGAATCCAGGGATAGCACCCTCTGCTCAGTTTGGTGTATATTTGTAATTATATATATATATATATATATATATATATATATATATATATATATATATATATATATATATAGATAGATCTATATATATATATATATATATATATATATATATATATATATATATATATATATATATATATATATATATATCTGCAACTGAGAAAGGACATCGAACGATAATTACTCGATATGTGTGGATTTCCTTTCTTAAATAATGGAAGAACTTGGGACCGTTTCCACATTGATAAAAAAATTATCTTTCTATAGAAATTCTAAATGAATACAAAAGGGGTTTGGCTATTGTTTTCGATACAACTTTCAATAATTTTATTATGTCCTGACCAACAGCTTGTTAACTTTTATAGCACATATGCTATCCAGAATATCCTGCTCCTTGATGAGAATAGAAGTTAGTTTTTCGAGACATATAGGTGTAAATTGAGATAAAACTCATTATCTAAGGCTGAAATAAGTATGTATGTAGTAGCGTTTTAGGCACCTCAGCACAACACTGGCTATCTGGTACCAACTAAAGGTAAAGTTCGAACAAATGACAAGCAACGTAATCGTTGAGTAGATTTGCTTTTTCATAGTCCTCATAGACAACGGTCTTTGACCAGAAGTATCCAAACTTTCCAAAGGTGGAATATAAATCAAATAATTATTTTCATTTCAGAATTATTTATAATCTAAAATGGATGATGATGATAAGGATGATGATGATGATTATTAATATCATTATTATTATTATTACGTTCAGCCAATATTAAATAAATACTTTGGAAATAACGTTCTTTAGTAACTTTATTCACATTATTCACTATATTCCTAGTTATCATTTGTTCAAATCAGCAGGACGGTCAATACTTTTTGCAACTCTCCACATCGAGTCTCGAAGCAAGGCGAAGCTCCGAGTCCTACGAAGGTTTTTTTCAGCCTGTCGAATTTTTACCAAAGATGAAAGGATAAATTGATTCATAAATTTATTTGACAAAACCATAAACTGTTCAACTGCAGTATCAGTAGAGTCGTAGTTCTGAAAGCAGTGTGACCAATCTGTCTTCGCTAATACATTAATATTAAAAACAACAAAAATTTGCATCCTTGTAATGCCAAAAGCACCCTTTATAAAATGTATGTAATTTGAAAGTGCATTTAAAAGAGACACATGTTGCATCGTGGTCACTTATGATTTTATCAAAGTTGATAACATCTCTGTGAACTACTTTGACTGAGTCAGAAAGAAGAATGGATCTAAAAGCGTACAAGAAGTTTGGGCAATAAATGTAGGTTGAGTTAATACAGTGCATAAGTTATATCTGGTCATCAAATTTGGTAGATCGGGAGTAATTGGTACAGTCAGTAGATCAACGTTAAAATCTCAGAATTATTAATTCTCCAGCACAATCAGAAGCTCTGTTTAATAAAATTTCAAAATTATCCCAAAAATCTCGAGGAGAGTGATATTACTTAGTTTGTCATGACTGTAGGTTGTGCAAGCGGTCATAAAAAGTTATAGCAACTTATGGTCACATCAGTCAGTGAAAAATTTTACTATCTGCTTTGGTGTATTCATTTTTATCTACGGGAACAGAAAAAAAAATATTTTGTGATTTCGAAATTTGTCCGTAAAGTGAGAGAGTTTCCGTTGCTTATTAAGTGGGAAGTGTAAATCTTTGGTGAACACAAAGTTCTTGAACAATTATATTTGAATCGAATAGGATTTTGGGAGTTCATGTTCCAGCTGTGTATTTTTAAAGTTATTATATTTTAGATAGGAGACATATTTGAAATATTGGTTCTTATATTTGGTGCGATTCGCTCTAAATCTATTTCGATAAATGGCCGGTAAGATCAAATCTCCTTTAAGAAGTTGTTATGTTCTTACTATTTTATCTCCCAATTTATGAATAAAGTGAGAGAATTAAATCATGCGCAACTCCATTTTTCACGGGAAAAAAGCAAATTGTGCCATTACAATTGAAATGAATCAAGTTTGGGATAATTTACTAGTGGTTAGGGCACTCTTTAATATTAAGATATTGATCAAGTTTGGGATAATTTACTAGTGGCTAGGGCACGTTTAAATATTAAGGTTAACTGAATGTTTACTAGTGGTTAGGAGACTATTTGATATTAAGACTAACTGACTGTGTGATAGTTTACTATTAGGATCAACTGACTATGGAATAGATTACTAGTGGTTAGGGCACTCTTTAATATTAAGATCAACTGATTATAGGATAGATTACTAGTCATTATGGCACTCTTTAATATTAAGATCAACTGAATATAGGATAGATTACTAGTGGTTAGGGCACTCTTTAATATTAAGATCAACTGATTATAGGATAGATTACTAGTCATTATGGCACTCTTTAATATTAAGATAAACTGATTATAGGATAGATTACTAGTCATTATGGCACTCTTTAATATTAAGATCAACTGAATATAGGATAGATTACTAGTGGTTAGGGCAATCTTTAATATTAAGATCAACTGATTATAGGATAGATTACTAGTCATTATGGCACTCTTTAATATTAAGATCAACTGATTATAGGATAGATTACTAGTCATTATGGCACTCTTTAATATTAAGATCAACTGATTATAGGATAGATTACTAGTCATTATGGCAATCTTTAATATTAAGATCAACTGATTATAGGATAGATTACTAGTCATTATGGTAATCTTTAATATTAAGATCAACTGATTATAGGATAGATTACTAGTGGTTAGGGCACTCTTTAATATTAAGATTAACTGATTGATGTTTAATGGTACATAAACAATTTAAATGTTATATCGTGCCGAGGCAACTAGATTAGAGTGCCTCGCCCAGGAACACCCCACGGCGGCCAATGGTGCCTGGTCTGGGCGGGATTCGAACCCGCACCTTTCTGGTCGCGAGTCCCAAACGCTAACCACTGTGCCACCGTGGCTCACTCTTTAATATTAAAGAATGTTGCGTCATATGTACCGAGTATAGTTCTTTCTTTGCATAGTACAATGGACACAATATTTTTTTTTTTTTTTTTTTTTTTTTTTGGTGCCCCGGCTTTTTTGCTGGTGTCCTAAAGCACGTGCTTAGCCTCCTATTGAGTAATCCAGCACTGAGTGTATGCATGTAGAGACTGACCTCAGGTGCCTATGAGTCGTTACATGATTTACCTGGTATATCCGGTTCAAGCCATTAAACACAACACCATTATTAGAAAAGGGTATAAGGCGAGTTCTTTATCTCACGGCATACTGTGCAAATATCCACATTTACATGTTATTACCTCTGCTTTGAAAGGGTGTGTTTGATTTGTCATCAGTCCAAACTTGAGGTTAACAGTTATAGCAATAACAAAACCAAATCAGAAATTGGATAGTTTTTTTTTTTAAATTACACTATGATGGCAAATGAAGCAGAATTCGGGTTAAGGTTTTATATATCTACAAAAGATAACATAGAATTCACCGAGTTGATAAAGATTTTAGGCCAAATATAGACAATGTCCATGTTAACATAATGTTTTTCTTGGCTCTGTTTTATTATGTTTTCCGAGTCTGGTTTTGTACACGGTTGTTTTTCCAGCTGCTTATTGTTAGCAATCGGTATTTAATTTAGTTGGGTGACCCGATCAGAATTTATTTAATCTTGTTTTAAAAGCATAAACATAGTGTGCCTGCACTACTTGATCAGAGAAACTATTCCAGGACTCCACTACATTATGACTAAAGATATTGTTCATAATGTTGTCAAGACGCTACCTCTTGTACTGTGTGGTATGTTGACATGGGGAAGAGTTCACTCTTATTGACCTTGTTAATGTCATGGAATATGGTATACACTTGAATCATGTCTGCTCTTTCTCTTCCATATTTGAAGGTGGGGAGTCCAATAACTCTGAGCCTTTGATGATGAGGAAGTCCACTTAGATTTTTTTTTTACAGTCTTGTTGCTCTACTTTGTACATACTACAGTTACTCTCTTTTACAAAAAAAAATAGGGATACCATATAGCAGAGGTATATCCCGGGAGAGGCCTGATTAAACTAAAGAAACATTTATTTGTTCATGTATGTAAATGTCTTAAATATGAGCTCCAATTATTTCGCATTGCTGACTTTTTCAATATGTGCGTTGTCTATATCCTTCATATGATAATATCTGTTGTTATTCGTTATCTCCCGATATTGAGGTGTTCGCATTTTTTTTAAACAAGCTGATATTTTTTACCCGGTCGCATGCTTTATAAATTACTTGCTGCATTCAGGCTTGATTTGAGGCATTGCCAGTACACGAACATTTAGGCTTGATTTGAGGCATTGCCAGTACATGAACATTTAAGCTTGGTTTGAGGCATTGCCAGTACATGAACATTTAGGCTTGGTTTGAGGCATTGCAAGTACATGAACATTTAGGTTTCATTTGAGACATTGCCAGTATATGAACATTTAGGTCTTGATTTGAAACACTGGCAGTATATGAACATTTAGGTTTCATTTGAGGTATTGCCAGTATATGAACATTTAGGCTTGATTTGAGGAATTGCCGGTACATGAACATTTATGCTTGATTTGAGGCTTTGCCAGTACATGCACATTTAGTCTTGATTTGAGGTATTGCCAGTATATGAACATTTAGTGTTGATTTGAGGCATTGCCAGTACATGAACATTTAGGTTTGATTTGAGGCATTGCCAGTACATGAACATTTAGGCTTGAGAGTGTTTGTGTCATCAACAATGAGTTTAATATTACAGATTTTAATTTCTTGCAGGTTAGTTGCAAAAGTCAAAAATAGTATTGGTCCCATGACACCCTCTTAAATATCCACCACAAAAACAGAAGCCTTGAAACCTCCATATTTTGCGCAAATATTTTTTGTTGTTGTTGTTTTTTTGTTTTTTGTTTTTGTAAGTCCGACATACAGTCATTACGATCATCATCTGAATTCTTTCTCACGTTTACAGACAGCATTTCGGTTATAAAAGTTGGGTGCAGTAAATGCACATATAAGCAGTTGTGTATGGTAGCTAGTGAAATAAATGGTTGTTTACGGTAACCTGTAAAATAATTGAATACGTCCTCCACGATACTTCCTTGTTGCCGCGACATTTGATTGGTTTGTTCCGGGCAATAGCGCGTGGGCAGCCAGCCAAACTCGACAACATAGGTGCTGTCTGCTGTATGGTATATGAATGTCTTTTTTGTTTTGTTTATCTAACACCGCATAACGTATAGAAGTTTTGCTGCCCCGGAGAAAGAACATTTATTTTCTAATCCGGTTTGAAATTCTGAAATGACACAAAGAACAATTTGAAATTGTAAACGTCCAGACAATGAATAATAAGAGCTGTGCACACACACACCAACATTGTGTTTTAGCACGTCGACCATATTTTGAAATTAATTCAATATAATTATTTCAAAAGCATTTTGCCTGGGTATCTATTTTCCCATTTGTCTTCTTTGAGCAAGTACAGACATGTAAATATTAAATATTATATACATATCTTTTCTACAAATCTCAAGCAAAATTAATATATACAAGTGTAGGAAAAGGGTTTTGATTTCAGCGAAGCCGTGCTTTTCTTTGAGTCAATATATCAATCGAAATGCTATTCCTATGCGGCCATAAATTGCATTAAAAGCTTGCTGGCCCATTTTTATTTGAGATGTTTAGACGATTTCAAATGCACACCTTAATTAGGATTCTAGAAAGTGCTGATATCCCGCCTTATTTTAGTTCGAAGAAATTGCAAACGTTAAACTATATTAAAAGAGTTCTATATATAGTATTTTATAACATATATATAAAAACGTTATTTATCTGTTTTCATGTCTTAAAAAAGTATGTTTTCATGTCTTAACAAAGTATCCTGTTTTCATGTGTTAACAAAGTATCTGTTTTCATGTCTTAACAAAGTACCTGTTTTCATGTCTTAACAAAGTATACTGTTTCTTTTATAGTACCAGATAAGCATGTTATTGTACCGTATCTAGGATTCAAGTTTACATAATGCATGAATTTCAATACACGATAATAACAAATAATATAAAGAGGAAAAAAAGAAGGCTTTGTAAGTAAGCCACTGCAACTGACCCTTGCAAAATAAAAGATGAATGATTTTTACCGAGAAAGAACTTACTGAATCTATCCCGGAGTTGGCATACAGAATCAAGGAAGTATACAGTAATGTGGGCAATTACTGATTATAAATTTTCCTGATTATATGCATTTTTTTCCCCGATTGGATATGATTATAGGAAGTATATAGTGAGGGATGCGACGGCAGATGATTTCTATATTATTTAAAAAAGTATAGAGACCAAAACATTCCGATTAATAGACACAATTTAGCGAATGCTACAAGTGATTTTAAGGCAAGCGTGAGACGATGTCTATATGAATACAACAAGCAACAATGTGATTGATTAATTAAAGCAAGGTCTAATAACACAAAGGAGTATTGGAGATTAATGAAAACAGCCCCCCTTGTCAAAGGTTAGATGAATTCGTTAGATATTTTAAATATGTAAATAATGACCCCGTTTTCACCCTCCGAAGAGGATACTGTACATTTTTTTAGAAAATAGTTTTGCAAATAAGATGCAAATAATGTTCGATGAACTTAATATAGCAATTGCCAATGAAGAAATATTGCAGGTGGCTAAACAGTTCCACACAGGCAAAATTGCTGGACTGGATAAATTACTAAATGAGTTGTTACTTTCTGGAAAAGATATATAGTTACCATCCATTCTTAGTCAATCTTTTTGACACTGTTTTTAATAAGGGTATTTTTCTCCGTGAATGGTCAAAAAGGTGTATAGTCCCAATACATAAAAAGGGAAACATGCACGTGGTACAAAAAGCGGCATTTACAGTTTTGTACAAATTTCTGGAAATTAAACAATCTACTTAGAATTATTTTGTTTACGGGGACTTGGTAAAATGACACTGATATGTCTAAGACTTGGTAGAATGACACTGATATGTCTAAGACTTGGTAGAATGACACTGATATGTCTAAGACTTGGTAGAATGACACTGATATGTCTAAGACAGTTTCCGATACTGGCTCAAAGTTTTAAAATCTAATAAGAATAAATTGATCTATATTTCATATGAAATGATGTTACAGGATCTAATTTCTTATCCATAGAAAAAAAACTGGACGAGTTTGCTTAGTGATCTTTTGAATAATTTTTCATTCTCTGAAAGCATGGATTTATCAGGGTGTTGGGGATGAAAAACATGTTTTGGTTTTGTTATACTTTCATTCAGTTTTGGCAATCTAGGTTATCTTCATCACCAAGAGCTCGTTTATATGTATGTCATTCAGATTGTTTCAAATTTAGATCAAATTTAATACTGTTCAAGTTTAGATACATATGGTCTCACTTTCAAGACTTAGAGTCTCTTCCCACCGATTTCATATTGAATCTGGCAGATGGGCTAAACCAAAGCAACTCCTTTATCAGAAAAATGTGCCTGTGTAACATTTTGAAAGAAGAATTCAACTTTGTTTTGGAATGTTTTTTTGTACTCTGACCTTCGCATAAAAGCTATACACCTAAATATTAGAACTAACCAACATATGTTTAAATTCATCGAATAATTGTCTTTGGATAACAAGAATGTCATCAAAAGCTTGAAAAGCTATATTATAAAGCTTCCATATTAACAAATAATTTCTTACACACTTCATGGCTGAATTTTTAAATGACTTCTTCCCTAAATTTACCAACATTATTTTTGGACTTGATCACTACTACATATATTATTGGTTGAAACATTAAACACCAATACTTGTCTGACTTGCTGATGTTTTGCTTTACTTTGTGAGGTATGTTCTCCCAGTTTTGGAGAGACATGTTATGGATGTAGCTAGCTATTATAAATTTGAATGTATTAGATCGTGACACCTATACGGCTAGTTTCGTTCCTAATTACTTATTATCTGTGCTTAACATGTATGCACTTGAATATCATTTACTCTAAAGCGAAATAAATGGGTTTTTTTTGTTTGTTTTTTTTATTTTTTATTATTTAACATGTAAAGATACCGAAGACTTTACAAAAAGAATCTACTCGCTGACAATAATGAAGAAGTATATGTTTCCACTAGATATTTCTTTCCCGCTTTTTTTCCAATTTTCGCTTTGTATAAAACAATTTCATTTTCATGTTGAAATTTGCGCTCCTCTACTAGTTGCAATTTTTTTTTTAAATTTTGTTCG
The DNA here is from genome assembly GCA_029931535.1 of Margaritifera margaritifera. Classification (NCBI taxonomy): domain Eukaryota; kingdom Metazoa; phylum Mollusca; class Bivalvia; order Unionida; family Margaritiferidae; genus Margaritifera; species Margaritifera margaritifera. The sequence goes on from JAQPZY010001230.1 coordinate 1,249,306, forward strand.
AATAATATACTTCAGAAAATTGATAACACTCGGAAAAACCTTCTTTCGTGAACAGAGGCATAATTTAATTACAGTGAAAATTCGAACATCAAAGTATTGTTTTTTTATAGAAAAAAAAGCAAGTACCATTGACTTCTATACAGTCCAAATCAAAAACTCTCAAAATGGCGGTGGACATTTTAAATTTTGAGCGCTGCTAATGTTCTTTTCTTTTTTTGTTTTCTTTTTAAGGAATACGTTTTCCTCAATAATGTGTACAAACGCAAGAATTTTACAGCCAACTGCCGATTTGGGAAAATTTATGTCATATGTTTTTCTCTCTATCTAAGACAAATAAAGTGTTCTACATTTAATTTGCAGTGCTACGAAGAAAATTAACACAGAAAATCCAAGTTGATTCCATAAATCTGGAAAGTTTGATTGTTGATAACTCTTCTGCAATTTTGAGCGCCTCCCATACAGGTATAAATTCAAGTACAAAAATCAAAAATAAATATCTTCAAAAAGAGAAATACAAATATTCCCGTCTATTTTCTAATACACGCACTAATCCAACAGTGTTTGTATAACTTCTTCCTTTTGCCGAGTCTTTCTACAATAAATCTTGAAATAGATGATCACTGAGTCTTTCGTTATCTCTTTGCAATTCAAGCCTGCAAAAGAGAACATCTGCACAGAAATCAAGATGTATACGATATAGAAAAAAATCAAAATCACTCCATACTTGAATTCACAAAAAAATAAGAAACGCAGAATTACTTATCTTTTCTTTATTCGTTGAAACCTAAGAAAATGTTGCATGCTAAATCTTGTTTCCTTGAAGAGTTTCTATTGATTAAAACAAATTGCATTATATAGCGAAAAGTACTAAATTGCATTATACAGCGAAAAGTCCTAAATTGCATTATATAGCGAAAAGTCCTAAATTGCATCATATAGCGAAAAGACCTAAGCTGCATTATATAGCGAAAAGTCCTACCTAACTTTTAGTAAATCTTTTGTTAATACCGATTCTCTTGAGAGTTTTAATTGCTTGCTTTATATATCAATCAATTTTGCATTAATGCTTACAATTTAATTATTTATTACATATTTTTATTGGGTTAGGGAAACAGGGAATGCGTATCAATATTATCTCCCATGCGCATGATTTACATTAATATTCATATAATAAGTAAATAACAGTAAATAAGAAGGAATTAACTTATAGCATACAATTGCAGATATTAAAGACTAATTAAGACTTACTAATTTACTGTAATAAATAAAAAGAATGACAATAAAGATGATAGTAGAAGGGAAGATGTGTAAATATTTTACATCGTCGGGCTGTTTCAGTATATGCTACTATTATAATAATGTCAAATTTAACTTCAACAGACAGAAGAAAATCATAAATGTAATTGTATTGTTAGTGAGTGATGAGATTGAGATCATCTTAAGATCGAAACTGCGGCACGGTACGGTCTGGTTAGAATAACAATTACTCCGTTCCAAAGAATTCCCATCTATCTTCATAATGTTTTATATTTCTTTTTTAAACTTCTTCTTCAGTAATAATCACACAAAAATTAAAAACACATCAGCAGTGTGAATCGACAGAATGAAGTCTTCTCTGAGTTTATCTCATTTGAAGATTTTCGGTAATGAAAGTAAACGTTCGTACAGCTATGACATCCTCGTAAAATTTTTGTCCAAATGCTATATGAGATCTAAACTTTCAGAAATAATACTATTTTTAACAACTAATATAAGTTTTATTCTTTCCACACACACACACAAAATATATGTATGTATGTATGTATGTATGTATGTATGTATGTATGTATGTATGTATGTATGTATGTATGTATGTATGTATGTATGTATGTATGTATGTATGTTTATATACTTCACAACTAAGACCACCATTGACCATTGGTACTGAGGAAAAGTGGTTTTATATCGGGGCTGGTCTAAATTCAGAAGGCCTATGCCTTCTGCATGTTAATATAGAGATCATACGTGTTTCTACTGGCATCAACGTTCTACATATCATGAGGGGTCGTTGAAGCCTGAGGCTGAAGGGTGTTTCAGTACACTCGAGGGATTCGGCGAACGTTGTGATACCAGAAGAAACATTTATGATCGCTATTCTCAGAAAGAAAAGAAAAAACCTTTAAATTTTCAGATACAATTTAAAGTTTTCCTAGAGAAGGCGACCATCCGGTACGTTGGCTTTGCTTACTCTTTTTCCGGGGCGGCGAGCGCTCCTGATCAGCTGATGTCAAAAGAATGAGCGTCTCGCAAGAGAGCCAATTTATATTGAGAAATATATGGCACGTCAAATCGTTCAAAATAAGGCGAGCTGAAGTAATCATAGGGTGAGCCGGAGTAATCGTAGGGTGAGCTGAAGTAATCGTAAGGTGAGCTAGAGAAGGCGAGCTGAAGTAATCGTAGGGTGAGCTAGAGCAATCGTAGGTCGAGCTAAAGTAATCGTAGGGTGAGCTGGAGTAATCGTAGGGTGAGCTGAAGTAATCGTAGGGAGAGCTGGAGTAATCGTAGGGTGAGCTGAAGTAATCGTAGGGCGAGCTGAAGTAATCGTTGGGTGAGCTGAAGTGATCGTAGAGTGAGCTGAAGTTGTCGTAGGGTGAGCTGGAGTAATCGTAAGGTCAGCTGAAGTAATCGTAGGGTGAGCTGGAGAGGCCGAGCTGAAGTAATCGCTGGGTGAGCTGAAGTGATCGTAGGGTGAGCTGAAGTTGTCGTAGGGTGAGCTGGAGTAATCGTGGGTCGAGCTGAAGTAATCGTAGGGTGAGCTGGAGTAATCGTAGGGTGAGCTGAAGTAATCGTAGGGTGAGCTGGAGAAGGCGAGCTGAAGTAATCGTAGGATGAGCCGAGGGTTGTGTTGCCTGTATACGACTTTGGTTTACAGTAACGTTTTCTTCTGGTTTTGACTTTTTACCAAGAAACTTCCTGTAATTTTCTTGAGGAATTTTTATATCAAGTTAGAATCTTTCTCATTTGAAATAAACATATCAGTCTTTTACAACTTTAGGGTTTCTTATCTCATTTGGGCCCAGATGGCGTGGCGCAACACATTTACTATGCACCTCTGCCGTTCTTAGTTCAATTCCCTTGTTTCGACACGTTGCTGATTTGTGGTTGTCAACCAAAAACTGATGGGTTCCTCGCAGTTCTACATGTTCCTCCACATTAAAGACCATGTCCTGTATTTTCTAAATTTTGTTAGAACTCAGAAAATTTCGATAATCTGTAACTTTGTTGACAAAAAAATTAAAATCATGGAACTTTAAGGATCTGCTTTACTTTGGTGTCTTCAAGAACGTGCTAATTTAATTTACTTAGAATTTGCACTTTAAATATGTTATACGAATTCAGGTTTTGAGATTAAGCTCGAATTTTTTTTTCTTCAGCAAAGTTTTTAGAATGCTGGTGTCATCACAACGGCGTTTGAGCCTTTGAGAGCGCCTCGTACAAATTGATGAAAAGTATTTCGTAATCGACGTTAAATAAATAAAGTTTAAGTTTTAATCTGAATGCCCAAACGTATTAAAGTAAATATGTATTCAAAGCGTCTGATGTCAAATTGTACTGTCGGAATTGTCAGAATGGACAAGTTATTTGGTTCAAAGTTCCGTTATCAATAATGCGTCGGACATTGACACTTATGAAACCATGGAAACTTAAATACATCATATGGGTGCAGTACAAACATGGCAAACGTGAGCAGATCTTATATAGGTGTTAGTGGGAAACGCTTGGCTTCAATGGCATTCAAGTCCGTTTGCCAACTTTTCTCAAACCGTCATTGTTCAAACAAATCCCAAAATGAAGGTCACCGTGCTCTCATTTTATCTATACTATTGACCTGTTATTTAGTCCATATATGTTCAGAAAGCAGATCGTAGGCTTTACTACTTTGTTGTGCAAGCATTTTGTGCTGTTTCAATTTTTGTTTTTCCCCCAAATGCGGAAATCATTCCAATTCATACATCCGGGGTGTTTATTCTGGCTTGACAAGAAAGGATTATGAAAAGATCTTATGATCCATTACTTTTCAAAAATGGACAAGTCAATGTTATTAGCAACGGGCGATATTAGCTCAGAACTGTATATAAACAAGCCGGCAATCTTGTAACATTACAGAAATAATTTACATATGATTCTATATTCTGAGTAAGAAAACGTGGGAACAAAGGGTGCCTATGGGCGGATCCAGAAGTATCGTTTAGGGATGGCGTAAACAAGTAGGCGCGGGGTCTGTGGGACTGAACCCCTAGTAAGGGTCCAGGTGACGAAGCCCCCGGAAGCTCATGCAGTATACGCGTTTCCAGGGCATAATTTTAACCATCTAACTGTAAAGAAAGGTACTCTAGGAAACATTACGGTTGTTCGCGCTCATATTTTTTTTTTTTTGGGGGGGGGGGAAGAGGCATTGTCCCCCACCCTCCTGGATCCGCCACCTGATGACTGAGACTTGCATTATTTGTATGACGGGAGCCGCGGTAGCTCAGTTGGTAGAGCTTTGGACTCGTAATCCAAAGGTCGCGGGTTCGATACCCGCGCAGGCCAGCTCTGGTCGACTACCTTTGGTGTGTTGGGAACTGCACTTAGCTCCCATTTCTTCGGCATGATATAGCCAACAATGTATTAAAAGTGCTGTTAAAACAAAAAAAAAAAACAAAACAAAAAAAACCCCCAAAATTATTTGCATGACGATAAGTACCGTCTAGCGTTGAAGCCAGTGAAAGACTTGTATATAAATGCATCCCTCAGCCTGTAGGTCATGTGTTCTGGGTTTGAGGTTAGTAGACTTGAAATTTATCATGCATAAAACAGAAGGGAACAATTAAGTAACTAATCGGCTTGTTATCTTTACTTTTAGAACATGGCTTATTACGAAATCAATAGCACTAAAAAGATGACAGATTTTCATTCGTTCAGGTAAACTTTGACACAGTTTTTTTTTTTAATGTTAGAAAATTGTCTTCGCTAAACCCAAGTAATATGAACTCCTAACTCCTAATTCCTATCATTTCAAACAAGCGCATTTAGAAATCATAGAGCGGTGACCCATTCTGGTTGCAAACAGCAAAATGAAAGTTTATAATCCTCAGCAACAATATTTTTTTGATATAGATTTTGTCTATGCGTTATTTGTTAATATCTTTCATGTTTACTAGGCAAATTAGATACAAAATCTGATAAAGGTCAACCTATACAAACTGGAGGTGTAGATATTTTTTGAAGTCCCTGAGGTTTCTTCCTTGAAAGGAAGACAAAGACGAGAAGATAAACCGTTTCAACAACTTATTTATCTGCTGAATCAATCACTTTGAAATGTAAGAACGTTACCTAATATGCATTGTTGTTAATACAAATGAAATGGCATAGGCTGTTGTTTACTCGCATTGTTTTCCCCCAGAGAATCTATTCTCTTAAATGTTTTTTTTTTTGTTACATGGGTAGAGTATCATTCTAAGTTCGAAAATAACAAAAATGAATTATCATGAACTATGGCAGGCAAGTACTTGATTAAGAAAATGCCTTTTTATTTCCCACTTTCTGTAGAAAAATAAACGGAATGCAGTAAACTGAGCCTTTTATTGCGTCCTTCCCTTGACCCATACTCCGTGTGACCGTCCACACGGCTCACCCTACGATTACTGCAGCTCACCCTACGATTACTTCAGCTCGCCTTCTCCAGCCCACCCTACGATTACTCCAGCTCACCCTACGATTACTTCAGCTCGCACTAAGATTACTCCAGCTGACCCTACGATTACTCCAGCTCATCCTACGATTACTTCAGCTCGACCTACGAGTACTCCTGCTCACCCGTACTATTACTTCAGCTCGCCTTCTCCAGATCACCCTACGATTACTTCAGCTCGACCTACGATTGCTCCTGCTCATCCTACAATTACTCCAGCTCACCCTACTATTACTCCAGCTCACACTACTATTACTTCAGCTCACCCTACGATCACTCCTGCTCACCCTACAATTACTCGAGCTCACCCTACGATAACTTCAACTCGACTTATTTTGAACGATTTGGCGTGCCATAGAATAACCACTTTCGCGAAGCGTTCAGTATAATATCTCATTTTCGAGGAATGAAGCAACTACCAGATCTTGGCATGTAATTACGTGAAATTACTAAGATTCTGGACCGTATTTTGATTTATACGCAAGTGAGAATACACACAGGTTACTGTGCAGCAGAAATGTGGAAAAATCCCTTTTGCGTGCATCGTTTTTTTCATCGCTCTGAATGAATTATACGCATTAGAGCTAGAAGGCACGTCTTTATTTCTCTTCTCGGAAAATTTCTGTCCTCTTTGCGACTGGATTGCATGTTTTTAATCAATGCACACATGATGCAGAAGTGCATAGTCATTTGTTTTTGATGTGACCAGAAAAACCAGTGCATCAATGACGCATGAAATCCGATATTGATACATGGATACGAACACATTGATGGAACTCATCTAACAATGATGCGCGCGCATTTTTATGTAAGAAAATAGGATTTCAAGCGCCATCGATTCCCTGGTGTGTTGTTTTACTTATCTGTTCTCCGGGTCGCACCCAAAACAAATAACGCCTCACTTCGTGTGTGTGTTGACTGAAGACATGCAATACACTCACACAGAAGACAGAAATTTTCTGAGTAGAGAAATAAGACGTGCGCCATTGCTCTAATGCATATTTAGTTTTTATGGATGTGAACATAAGTGATAAATGTGAATGCACGCATGAAATTGTATGATCATACATGCAACAGTTTATAGGAAGCTGAGCTACAAGCAACAAATTGTGTGACGTACTTTGCCAAAACAATCATGATCGCTGTATATATCTAACTACAATCTGAGCCAGAAAGAACGTTATAGCGTAAACTTACACTCGGTAACACATTGAATGACCCCCACGATCCCATTACACAACAAATGACTTGCTTTATCTATTGCTCTAAATATAGCGGATCAAAACTGCTTTACTCCTTGGAGAATATATTATTGTGCATTAAACGATTTCATCCCAGTGGCGACAGCAGTAATTAGTCTTTTATTACCACAGAAATTAACGTGTTTGCGTCTCAAACTACACATTGTTGAGTCACGTGACCATAGTCATAGTCATGCTCTATTACGTACGTCTAAGCTTGACCTTCTTAAACGCGATTTTCGGCCTTTTTTTTGGGGGGGGGGGGCTGAGCTTCAACGACCCTCCCTGGACTGAGCATACGTTGATACCAGAAGAAAAATATGTACGATCCTTATATTGATACATGGATACGGCCACATTGGTACACATCGTCCAACAATGCTGGGCACACATTTGTATGTAATAATGAGGAACGAAGCATCAATGGTAATGAATGTTTAGAGTTCCATCATTCGTGTCTACAACAAACGAACAGAGTGGAATGAAACAGAGAATGAATGAATGAATAAATAAATGAATGAATGAATGAGAAAAGGATGAGATAACATGTAAATAAGAAAGAACAATAGAGAATCAAATTATGGATATCAAGACAAAAGTACAGAGAGACAGACAGGTAGACAGTTGGAAACAAATAGAAAAAGAAATGGGATAATCAAAATGATGAACAAATAAATAGATTAAAATAATGAAATTTATTATGTGTACTCTATTTACAGAAAAGCTTAACAAATCATACAAAGTTTAGAACTAAAGTCTCTTCATATGGATCCACCACCACTAAATCCAAAAGATGTACAATCCATACACCAAACTCTCATATATATATATATATATATATATATATATATATATATATATATATATATATACACTCTCTCTCAATCCCAGCTTCAAATCAAATTTATTCATAATATGTTTATTAAATAACTGTGTGTAGCACCTGCGGCCACGTTAGCAATATAAATTTTTTACATTGGGGAATGTGAGTACCCATTGCCTAGTGTTACTTCCGTGATGACTTGTTCTCTGCCTTTCGATAAATTAGTGAGTGGACAGAAAGATGGAGAACAAAACACGCTAGTAGTATCATTCCGCAAAACTACTGTGTAAGAAATGAAAGTCAACAAGTCATTTATTCGTTTGAAAGATTGCAGATGTTTTAAGATCACCAAACAATTGTTACTACAGTAACTATCAGAAACTATCAACCTAGCGATGTAAATACTACGTGCACTGCATTGTTCGGTTACATTATTTCCATGGAAACTCATGTGAAAACAAAGTGTGTAACTTTTGACCATCGAAAGGAACATTTTCAATGCCAAGTCGACTGCATTCGCAAAGCGTTTTTTAAATACATTTTTACAAAATGCAATTGTCACTATTTTCGTACAGTCATATTATTCTATTATTGCCTTTTCCCTTGGGAACTGTTCTCCTATAGTGTTATTTGGTAAGGTATAGTGTTCAAGACTCCACCGCACAACACTGTAGGAGAAAAGATTGCAAGAGAGAAGGCAATAATAGATTTATTACATCACATGACGTCATATGACGTTATATAACGTTCACTAGTGGCAGTAGTGCCCGCTGGAACAGGTATAATTTCCGTAGTGAACTATAGTAGTCCGTAGTGGAGGTGAATGCATAATGCCTTAAAATGATCCCTGTAGTCACTCAATCAGAACTCGAGAATTTATCATGTGTTGCACTAAATAGTTGTTAAACAAAATGGCACTAATTCTGCAGTAAAAACTGTTTATATTTTCCTCAGATTTGTATGCCTTGATCTCTCCTATTAACTTACTTTAAGTCGGTTTTAAGTGCATTTAGTTCATCGGCCCCGCTGCTAATAGGATAGAAAAATTGGTCATATGAACTTGGCAAAGGAATATATATATATATATATATATATATATATATATATATATATATATATATATATATATATATATACTTTTGCAATGTTATTTCTGCATCAAAGGGTATTTAGGATCGGGAGCGTAATTCAATCAGTCAGTAAGGAATGGCCCTTTGAACCAGGAACATTGAATATCAGGCATAAAATCTGTCCTACCTGAATAACCAGGAAGACCTGAAAGTATTATCTCAGTTTAAAAATTAACATTGACCTTCCAAAGGTGATATTATGACGTGAAGTGATCCCAGGATGAATTCTGAATTAAATTTAAAGCGCCATTTACTAAAGTCTATAAAATTAAAAAAGCAAGACGAAAGAAATGATTATACCATATTATGAAATATATGGGCGTTATTTCTTTAATCTTTTGAAAAATCTTTGTACTTCTGATCATGTTTTTCGTATCATGGTTATGGTTGAACTAAAAGCTGATGACATGGAAACATTATTAAAGAAACAGAAAAGATACTAAAGTAATATCAAATTTCTTTTCCTCGAAACCTGCAGCTAATTTAAGTATGAGGAAGTTAGAATAAAGGAAAGTTGTAGACCTCGCACACCCTGTTTCAGCTCAAAATGCAAATTGAAGAATTTACACCGCACTTAAAACGACGGGACTGTTATTTTGAATTTCTGTCTGAATGTAGATGAGTAACCCGCTTTTAAAATAATCGTTGTTATTCCAGGAAGGCTTACATCAGTGAAAGCGGCAATAAGGGTGGGGAAGAAAAAGAGAAAGAAAAAAAAGATAGAAAGAACTGAGAGTCAGAAATATAAGATATAGCTGATTTCGCCAATAAGCCATGCAAGGCAAATGTTACACGATTGTTTGTCAACTACACTAACTTCTAAAAAAAGCAATATTTTCAAACTGTGCTTATGTTCTTATGTGTCCCACTACGACAGTGGCAGAAGCATATAGTGTTCGTCCGTCACACCTTGGTTATGACTTGTGTTTAGGCTGTTTCATGCACAGTGGTGGGGCATTCGTTTTCGATGAACATATTTCTAGTTTATATTCATAATGCCCCGATACTGAAGATCGATGCAAAATGCAGTCTGTAAATGCTATTAAGCTGAATATGATCATATTTCATGATATAGAGGCTTTACCTGGAATTGATATTGTAAATAACGCTGTAATGGCTGTAATTTGTCGTGCACTTTTTTACTAACTTTTTCAGGTGTACGGATGATTAAAGGTACACAAAATATTTAAAAAAGTTAATGATCATTTTCTCAAGAACCAAAAAAGTTTTAATGCCAAAAATGTTCTCTGTATAAAAAGCATTCGAGGAGATAAAAATATTAAAATTTTATGGACTAATGGCGTTTAAAAATATTAAAATTTTATGGACTAATGGCGTTTAAAAATATTAAAATTTTATGGACTAATGGCGTTTAAAAATGTTAAGATTTGATAATTATATACAATACAGTATATCATAATTGTGAAACTTGTTTCCGCTGATATAAGCATCTTTGTTAGGGCAGCTGTGACAAATAGCAGTTAAAAATTAGCTTATTGGAAAAAATATATTTATCATATGACTACTGTGTTGTTTAGGTAACTATATACCCTTATCATAATGTTTATTTTGCATTTTTTTAATATTTACACTTTTAAAACTTAACTTTAAATATAGCCAGTATTGTGCTGAGGTACTGCGAAAAACCATACATACATACATACACTGTGTTATACATATGACGTCATGACGTCTTGTGAGGCAAAGGCGTAATGACCGAAACATCCGAATGTTTTTCAAAGTCATTTCACTAACGTTATTCTGTGGTTTCGTCAAATAAAATCAGTATTTTGCGTCATATGATAAATACAATCGTACATTTGTGCCCATTTCTAACGATTATGATGAAACTCGTCGACTAAATTAAATATTTTGCTCGCATTACAAGGCTTGCAAAGGCTCGCAAAAGATAGAAATTACTCGACTCTTTTCATAAATTTCATCTGAAGTAGTACTCGTGTAAGACACCATATTTCTATACAATTTGCGTTTTTCTCTCCTTGGACACAAAAGATAATGGTAATTAACAGAACTTCTCGGAATATGGTAGAAATATGGACACAAAAGATAATGGTAATTAACAGAACTTCTCGGAATATGGTGGAAATACCTTGAAAAAAGAACTACCTATTACCAAGAATGTAAGATGTAATCAATTGCGCCGGAAACGGAAGAAGTTGAATGTGCGCCATTGTATTACCTTTGATAGTCGTTTATACACTTGCTCTTTTCTCGAACCAGCGAGACATACAAATGTAACTTAAAAGCCATTCGTGAAATAAATTTCAGGTTGTTCAATCGTTCAGCACGTCGACCGTTTCTCGAAAATAAAAAATCATTCAATTAAAAATAATGAGAAGTCAGCCTTATGTCTCCAACTTTAAGAGAAGTAATGTGTCAAAGTCTGAATTGTAGCATCAATATATTACACAAGTTTTAATTAGTTCTGACACGGTGAGATGGACAGATTAATTATACGATATCATCTTTGCGATGTGTTTTGAGAGATATAGCAAGACAAATACGGCATACATAAATGCTCAGTTGATTAAATCCATAATAATATTCTGAGTCAAGACTTTAACCTTGGAATCAAAGTTAGAGTGCTGGCTGTCAATTTGTTTATTGAAAAACAACTAAATACAAAGTCTGGACAAAATTCATTTGTATTTGTACAAGTCAGTGTGTTCAAAAGTCAATGAAGTACAAAAATGCAAACAGTAACCCTTGACATGACCCCAAGGTCAAGTAGGTCTGGTTTTCAAACTCATTTACAATAACACAGTCATGTTGCTGGTCAGATCAGCGCCATTTTCATTCAGAACCAATTACATATTGCAAGAAGTGTTTTAGTGAAAATGCCATGTTAGTGCTCACCATTCCTTCAAGATGATAAGTGATAACATTTTGTAGATGACCACTACGGTTGCCACATTGGAGGTCAGATCATTTTCATTAAAGACCAGCTACATAGTCTTATAATATTTAAGTCAAAATAAAACAGATAGATACAACTCAACCGTTCAGGAGAATTTCTTAAAGACCGCCGCTAAGGCAGCCATATTGGATGTTAGATCGGCATCATTTTAATATAGCAATTACTATATCTTGCAAGAAATGTTTTAGCGAAAAACCCATGTCGATATGACTATCCATTCAGGAGGAGTAGCCATGACAAGATTTTCACAATGGTTGCCGTGGAGGCCATATTGGGATGAAATATCGGCACTATTTCCAATAAGTACCAACTACTTATTGCAAGAAGTGTATAGTGAAAACCCCATGTCTATAAGACTATCACTTAGAAGAAGAAGCGATAACAAAATTATAAAGATGGCCGCGTTGGAACCTATTTTTGTGAGATGAGATCAACACCACTTTTTTTTTGGAGATTTGGACAATCGAAATATCATAAGGAATGCTTCAGTGGAAACCCCATGTCAACATAACCATTCGTTTAGAAACAAGGATGAGTAATAACAAGATTTTCAAGATGTCCTCCTTTGCGGTCATTTTGTGGGGTCGAATTCGAGAAAAAAATGTTTCCGCTCACACCAACCTGCAACGTTTGAGCAAATATTTTATATAATGTACACTCCGACCAGTATGTTAAAGTTATACTCAATAGTAGGACAACCTATTTTGTAATAAACACACACACACACACACACACACACATATATATATATATATATATATATATATATATATATATATATATATTCATACATACAGACACACGTACGTACATACATACATACTATTCTTGTAATTCAACATGTTAGGTACAGCTGAAGTTTTTGCTTTTGACAAGTACTAACTCGTGATCGGTTTCCATAAATTCGAGATAAATTGACCCCGAAGATAGCAACAAGGAAGTGCACACCACATGGGAAACAGGTTAGGATCTGTCTTAGCATGACCTGACTATATATTATTAGATTTAAATATATTAGAAGAGAGAAAGAGGAAGGGAAAGAAAGTAGTTTGGACCTACAAACACATTGATTTTGCAACTGTACTCTAATCAGATGATGTGTTTCGCAGCCATTACATTACCATCCATGACATTGTTTTAGCTTTTTAAATCAAATAAACAGATCGCTGCCACCAGATTTTGCATGTAACGGCCATGCCTACATAACAAAGCTGGGCATGGGGAAACTGTACATTTTTAAGACACATAAAGATATCTTTTAGGTCATAAACAATGTGCATCAATTAAGTGATAAAACCACAAATCAACAGACTTCATATACCCATAAAAACACAAATCAACAGACTTCACATACCCATAAAAACACAAATCAACAGACTTCATATACTCATAAAAAGAGCTCCAAATATAGACACATGCATTAGTATATGCTTTATTCTCCTGAATACGCTACATGGGGAATTAATTGTGCATATTTTAAATGACTTTTTTCCGTCTCTGTTCATCATTTGGTCGCGTGACGCCTACATGTCCTTAGAGTTGGAACTATGGACAGACATAATTTGCAAAGAAGATATATGCATTTATCATATATATATATATATATATATATATATATATATATATATATATATATATATATATATAACTTTCTACACATAAATATATTAGGCTTATTCCTTTAATTCAAATAAATTATAGAATAAACATTTCCAACTATAGTTAATAATAATGCGAATGATTTATCTAGTTTGACAAGATTAATTTGCGAGGATAGCTTTCTATCATATATATCTCCATATATGCATGTTATTGAAAGACATCTGAATAAATTTAGACTTTGACAAAAGTTAATAAATGGATCAAATAATAGTCGCCCTAAATTCATCCAAAACTGAACTATTTTATTTAAAAAAATGGTAATATAACTGACTCTCCGAACCCAAACATAATTTTCGTTTTTCGAAAGCAACAAACATCTCGGTGTCATGGTTACGAATAATAGAAGATGCAGCAACTACACATCGAAGATTCATATAACAAATTATAGGGAACATGAGAACACTTGTGTACAAAATGAGTAGGCATTCCTTGAATAATATACCGTTATACTCGTTTATAAGTCGAGTCGAACTGCAAGCAAGCCAGACCCTGATCTGCCGTCGCATAATGCGCCGGCAGATCAGGATCTATGTTGTTTGTTGTACGGATTACTCCTAAAACAAACTGCATAGACCAAGATCTGGCGGAGCATTATGCGACGGCTGATCTGGGTCTGTGCAGTTTGCAGTTGGACTGATATGGTTGTAGTAAAACCGGTGCTAATAGACTAGAAAATTTCCAGAAAGTATCTCCAGAGTTGTTACAGGTGTTACTTGAAGTGATAGGTCTGTACAGATAATGCAGTTGGCAACCTCGAAAACATCGCAGACAAATTCTCATCTTATTTACAGTTTACAAACTGGTTCATCGTATGACAAGATTTTCTTAATGAATTATTTTCACCAACTGTTACCTCAAAAGTAAACAATAGAGATAACCTGAATCAAAGTACTGAAAATACTGGCGACGAGAAATTTGAACAAATGAGGATGTATATAATTGCTTTGAATGGCAAACTGTTGTGTGCTGTGCCCAGAGACACTTAGAGCTTTATAAGAACGGCCTGTCTTGTTTAGCTTTTAAGTGGAATATTTATTAGGGCCAAGTCCACTCGCAAAATAGGTACTGATGTGCATCAATACTGCTTGCATGGTCTGGAATTATCTCATAAGCATCTAGAATGCATAATACATGCATACTACTGTACCTCTTTCTCGAGTGGACTAGGCCCAAATCTGTATTCTTATAAAAAGGTCATATTAGCAGGTCATTATTGTGGACATATACCACTATCTAGGCAAATTTCATAGCGACAGTGTCCTGGCAAACATTTGGACACAACATGATTGTTATTCTTACTTGACAATTACTGTGTACATGAATTTGATTCCAAATACCTACAAAACGAAGGTTTATTTCCTAAACACGAATAAAATCTATGCTCAAGAAGCACGTGGAATCCCGATGTTTGAGTACCGGTGACGTAATAAAATTACACTCGTTACGCCAGCTAATTTCATTTTGATTCTGTAAGAATATTTTAATATATATGCTCACAAGAATCATGCTCTATTGTACTTGAATATAATTGTGTTTAACAAATGATGCACATATGATAACTACATCTATTCCATACCGAAGTCATGCTTTTTTTTGGGTGTATTTTTTAAATTTTTTTTAAAATTTTTTATTTTTTTATTTCCAAGAATTGCTGTTGTTGGGCAGAACACCTAAAGGAGATTATGTATGCATGGGTATGTCAGACAAAGTTTTAGTTTTTATATAAACATCTGTGCTTGTTTATTGTCTACATCTATTTCGATTGTAAGCATTCCAAGTATGCACAGGACACAATTCTCATAGTCAATTATGTAAAGATCAAAGGATATGACACATACACAAACTACATACGTGTTTTGTTCCGAATCGACGGAAAGAACGAGTTTGATATGGCCTAGGGATACGTCGAGGCAATTAGATCGAGACGTATTCATACGCCATATCAAACGAGTTATTTGACCGGACTCAGAACAAAACATGAATGTCGTTTTGTATTTTTGACACACCCTCTCTTTTATGCTTTCCAGATATTTTTCTCTATATCTTGTGAATGGAATTCAAAGCAGATTGGAATTTATAAAA
The DNA here is from genome assembly GCA_029931535.1 of Margaritifera margaritifera. Classification (NCBI taxonomy): domain Eukaryota; kingdom Metazoa; phylum Mollusca; class Bivalvia; order Unionida; family Margaritiferidae; genus Margaritifera; species Margaritifera margaritifera. Next base: position 1,264,895 of record JAQPZY010001230.1, read on the forward strand.
GTTTAATTCGGTGCAACTAAGAATATCAACGGACGGACTTCAGTGGAAACACCAAAATAGTTCCAGTCTGGGTATGTGCGACACGAAAATATGGATTGAATATCTGTATCGAACGCTAGATCAATCATGTAAGATTAAATGGGTAGGAAATAAATGAAGGGGAAAATAGATAAGACAGTAAGCTACGACGTTCGCAAAGAAGAATAGAAGATTAGTGGTAGCTTTCCAAAAGTCAGTCTTCCCTCAGACTTGCACCTTTTGAACTACTTATATCTCCTTACGATAAGATAAATGACTTCACATGAACTGAGAAATGTTAGCCAATCAATGATCAAATACAGAAATCCCTTCAATTTATTAAAACTAAATATTCTTTATACATAAAAGCACACTTTAAATACCATTGTATGTGTTAATGTGTTGACGCAATGAAGAGTCCTGAAGGTCAATGGTCATTATGGGTACTTTTCAATTGTTGAGTTATTTGTATTTAGTCATTAAAGGAAACCAAATTCTTGCATATTCACAGCATTTTATATTTTCATCGAATTTGATAAGCCGCCCTCACATCGATCGTTATTTTATCGTTAACCCAAATGACCTCTGACCTGGAGTAAAGTTATGTAACTGGTATATATTTTTAGGGATATGGCTTCAGTAGTGATTTCTGGGACCCGGGTGGCCGAGTGGTCTAAGACGCTCGCCTTTACAGATCACTGACATCTCACCTCTGTTCGCGTGGGTTCGAGTCTCGACTCGGCCAACGTGGGTATGCGAGAAAGCTTGCTAGTAGCTTCTCGTGGGAAGGTGGTTATTCTCGGGGTTTTCCCGGGTTCTTCCTCCACCAAATATACTGGCCGCTATGTATAGCCTGTAATGTGCTGAAAAAAGGCGTTAAACCCACAAAGCACAAACACAAACTCAATAGTAATTTCTACGTATTTAAACTTTCGCCTGTCTCTGTCTCTGCCTTCACAAACTTACGATAGGTAAATCACTGTGAATCTACATGTAAAATGCCTTCTATTTTAAGATCTAAAGTGACTTAACTTAATTGTTGTGTTTTTAACTGTTTTCTCCGTTTGTAGCCCCTTATTTCATATATAATGTATTCAGACCCCAGTAAGAATAACCAGTATCCTGGAAGATATGTCAGTTTCTCATATCATTCATCGTTAACTATATACATGCGATAAAAATCGCGCAAAAGGTTATTTTACCTGACACACTTGCACGTGGGGGATTTGGACATGCTATAGACGAAGCTGGCATCACTGTGGGATAGCTTGGAAATTGTTGACACACGATGTTTGTGGCTGTTAAAAAAAAAAAAAAGAACTTGGTTATGGTCGGATCGGACAAGATCTAGCACTGTGTGTGGTTGCTGAAAATTGTTACCTTTATCGCGGGAATAGATCTGGACTTCAAAAACCTATGAAAAACAATACAAGAAAAAAAAAGCTGAAATATGTTTGTCTCGTGTATTCGTGACAACATCAAGGTAATAAAGGAACGTGAAGAAAAAGTCATGATTTTATATCAGACAATATTAGACACGCTGTGACTTGTATCAGACGAAAAAAAGCTAATTTTGATATCTCTTCGCATAAATGGCTTCCATTCAAAAAAGAGGAATGCATCTGTAAGACATTTTTTGGGAATGACGTCAGAGAACCTGACAAGGAAATTCAGAGACAAACTAGGAGTGGTAGTATAACAGATGAACACGGATTCATTGACTTCAGATGTTTGCAGCTTAAATGCTGCCCACTATTTTATCTTGAAGATTTATAACTATTTTGAAAATAAAACAAATAAAACAAAACGGTTCAGATTCAGTCTCTGTATGATAATATTATTTATTCGTATTTTAAAATGCTTCTAATGTTATCAAGCATTCACTTGCAGAATCCAGGGATAGCACTTTCCGCTCTGTTTTTTTTCTCTCTCTCTCTCTCTCTCTCTCTCTCTCTCTCTCTCTCTCTCTATATATATATATATATATATATATATATATATATATATATATATATATATTCCGCCCAAAATGCGATTAAGTTCCACCCCGTGTAAGAATGCACAACTTACAGACGAGAGATTTTATAAGATACTCAGTCATGACCCAACAGTTGAACACGCTGAAATCGTGTGTCAGACATTAAAAGACATGGATAACGCGGGTCACATTGATGACAAAACACTGAATTACCTCGTAACACTTGACCCCAAACAAGGGAGATTTTATTTACTCCCTAAAATACACAAAGAAAGGAACCCAGGGAGGCCAATAATTCCGGAAACAACCATCCCACAGAATAAAATTCTGAATTCGTTGATTATCACCTTCGGCCTTTCGTGGAAAAACTGCCTTCTTATGTTCAAGATACTAAGGATTATTTCAAAAAAACAATGAAAACTAACCATTAAGATAACATCCTTCTCGTCACTATATATGTCTGTTCCTTATACATGAACATCCCACACGAGGAAGGTATCACAGCCTGCAAGGAAGCATTGGATGGTCCATCTGATCCTTCCCCTCCTACGTACTATTTGGTCAAACTTTAAACACATGTTCTTAAGTTTAACAATTTTGTATTCAACAACCAACACTTCCTACAAATGAATGGATCTCCAATGGCACCTTCGTATGCCAATATTTTCATCAGAAGACTCGAGCAAAAGCTCCTCAGTTAGGCACCCTATAGACCTCCAAGCTGGTGCAGATTTTTTGCCGACACAGAATCAAAACCGATCGAAACGGGCGACAATTTCAAAATATTTTTTAAAATCGCCAATAACTTCCATCCTAGGATTAAATTTACGTCAGAGTCATCAAACGGGTCCAACATCTTCTTGGATACTCAATCTACCTTCTGGAGGGGATCATAGAAACTGACCTGTATCCTAAACCAATTGACTCTCACCAGTATTTACTCCCAACCATCTGCCACCCCCAGCACGTAAAAAAAAATCTTCCTTATAGTATGTGCGTTTGGACCAAATGCATAGGCTCTAGGGGCACCTTAGAAGGAGAGGATGCAGAAGGTGATACACCGAGAAGACTATAAACAAAACTCGACTCCTCAATACAGGAGGCCTTCTAAAATATAAAACCAAGAAAACCAACAAACTCGTCCCCTTCGTGGTCACTTTTCACCCAGATGCCCCAAACTTGCAATAGATCATTCGGAAGCATTGGCATCAGATAGAATCCTTCGAGCGTCTGAAGGGCATATTTCAAGAAATTCTTATGGTTGCGTATCTTAGACCTATAAATCTGTAGGACCATCTGGTACGTACCAAGGTAACTTCAAAGAAGACCACAGATTCAGACACATACTTCTGCCAAGACAAGCGTTGCCTAGTTTGCAAACATATGCCCGAGACCAAATCGTTCCGAAGTTCGACGACAGGAGTTATCTTTACTATCAATCAGAAGTTAAGATGTCGAACACAAAATGTAATCTATCTTCTAACATGCAACATCTGTGCCGCTCAATATGCTGGTGAAACCGTTGATTTCAGAAAACTAACGAATAACCACAAGAGCCATATTCACAACAAAATCAACGCGAAACTCGCCAACCACTACAAATCGACTGGCCATTCAGTAGAGATGCTTCCAATTTAATCTAACCTGGGGTGGACCGATATAGAGCGCACACGTAAGGAACGATACTGGACACTACAATTGAAAACTCATAGGGAGTTTGGCCGAAATGAAAAAGTCTAACATTCGCATGGCAAGCTTATTAAAACCACAGCCTTGCATCAATCTTTTTGCGATAATATTTACCCATGTACGTATTCCGTAACTCTTTACATGTATTATTATTACTATTATTATTTTTATTATTAACTCCTGTCCATTATCCCGCTACTGCATTCGCTTGACATATTTCTTTTAGTACCCGCATGCATAACTTTACCAGGATATAATTTCTTTTTAAATTTTGTAGATGGCCTTGAGTTTCGCCACGTATGGTTTCCGTCCTTTGTCCACACTCATGAATTAGGTCAAAACATTTTCGTTCTCTGTGCGATAGGAACGATAACTTCCTCTTTAATGTTTGTTATACAACTTCTTTTGGGCTGACGGTTCCATAAAATAAACATGTAGCTTACCCGTTTAAAAACCGTTTTTAATTATTTTTTTTTTGTTCTTTCTTTCTTACATTTTTTTTATTTGTTTTTTTTTTTTTTTTTTTTTTTTGTAGATTTCCCTTTGTCATTCAAACATGTAGGAGTCAAGAATTTCTCTTGGATGAAAATTGTTTCTTCCCCTGACAAAGAGCTTGTTTAGCTCGAAACTTTGGGAAACTCTTTTGAATTTGCGCCGTTATCAATTTTTGTGTCATATATATATATATATATATATATATATATATATATATATATATATATATATATATATATATATATATATATATATATATATATATATATATATATACTGTGAAAATTGCAGTCCAGATACAATTACGTGATGATTTCCACCTAGCTGGCAATTCTATTGCTATATTTAGATTTATTACAAAGCACGAATGAGAACATTTTATTATGCTTTTTGATATATGATTCATTTTGAGCGAAAAATTACTTTGTAATTTTTAATGCACTGAATGCATGAAAGGTGCAACATACAGAAACGTGGAAAGGTAACTCTCGGGAACCACAAATTTTCATATGTTCTTTGTATAGCATAGCTTACGTACGCAAGCAACATGCAATTTATAAAATAAATTACAGTACATTAATCATAGATCAAGGAAAGAAATGTTAAAAGTTTTATATCAGATTGTCTCGACGGCAAAATGATATCCTTTTCCTGAACTTTTTTTGCCACAAATCGCATTTCATTGACGTCATGGGAATATTTTTTAACGATTCTGGAAACTAAAAATTCAGTGGTAAACATGTGAGAAGCAGAAAACATTCTGTATAACATGATAGTTATCTGAGAAACACACTTTAACCTAAAATCTAACCATCCTTGAGATTTCTTTTCTTCGTATCTGCAAACACAAACTTTTAAAAGGCATTGATTCTCCTGCATCAGTTTAAAGCAAACAAGCTACCCATCCATGCATGCCCTCGTGCATGAAATGGCATTCGCATAAAGTGACACAACCACTCCCACCTCCCCAGCATCATGGAAAATGTAGACTTCAAGTTTCGTATATGACTTTAGATGGTTTGTAGATCGACACAACTACCCTGGTGTTTGGTCTCCCCAATGGAAGGAGAAAGGGGGACAAATGGGGATAGAATGGAGGGACTTTAAGCTTTGTATGTAATTTTAACTGGTTAGTAAATAAGCACAACTATCCAATTCTTTGGTTATGGGGTAGTGGATGTGGGTGGGGCAATGGAATGAGAATGGAGGGACTGGGTGAAACTGGAATGGGGTGACCTGTGTAAGGAAACACAGCTAACTGACAGAAGTGCAGAGACACGCTACTATGCCTTGTTAGCAAACAGAAGACGCAGTTGTCGAAGTTTAACATTTCATATAAAAATGTGGTATAGAACAAGGATTTATCGCTTTTATACTATCTCAATTTAACATCGTTTAAGTTTTTTTAATGTAATTTATCATTTTGATTTCAATCACAGAGATGTAAATCTGGAGTTGATAACAGAACGCTGACACTGTGGTTACTATCGAAAATAATCTCCTAATTTGCGCTTGGCAAAAGGATAGACGAGTACGCAAAGAACCTTCAAAATTGGAAAAATTTTGCAAGACAGATATACGCAAGAAAATTATCTCCTGGGTGGGGCGGGCTATGTATTAATACTGTTGCAAAGATTTATCGATCTCATAACTTTACATTTTCCAAAGTGAATATATCTAAAATGAGCTAAATGAACATAAAAGTTAGAAAATAAAATCATACATACATACAAAACAAACATACATACACATACATACATACATACATACATACATACATACATACATACATACATACATACATACATACATACATGGTAAATTTTTACAACCTGGTATAATCCTTGAATAGCGAAGCAAATAATACAAATTAACTTAACTATACCTGTAACATCACTTTTCATGGTTAACAGCTACGTCTCTCTTCCTTTTTATAAAGTCTTAAAATATTTCATCTCGTAGTAAAGATATTTTGATGATACAAGTCAACTTACAAGTTAAGCGGAAGCGTAGTTCCGTACATCATAATGTGAGGTTACAAATAGCATGTGACCTCACAAAGATCCGGGTCATAAGGTGCTATAAACAGTACATGTACATAATACAGGTAAATACAAACACGTAGAAAATACAGAGTATCCGGCTGACAGTAAGTTTAATGTAAAAAATTGAAGTGATTTACTTTGAAGATTTAAATACAAAATCGATCTTTGCATAATAGACAGTTACAATGTTTATAATCTGCCAGAGTGTGTGTATATACATATATGTATATATATATATATATATATATATATATATATATATATATATATATATATATATATATATATATATATACATAAGTGACATTCAAAATGCATATACATTATTTGAGCGAGGGAGGTGGGAGGAGTACGCACATACACACACAAAATATTCTGAAACTGCAAATATGTCTGTCTGTGCACAAGAGTCTTTGCTGCAAGTATTGTAAAATCCCGTTCTCTAATCATCCCAGAGGGTCATCTTACTCAATAAGACTAAAAAAAAAGTGAGAGCAGGAGGGCCTAACAAGGGGGCTGAATTTGAACTTCTCTCTAGATCAGCGGTCCCAACCTCAGGTCGAGACCCAAGTCAGGGTCGCGGTGGGTCCTCAGTAAGGTTGCGAAGGGTCATCAGAAGAAAATGTTTACATCATATCATAAGTCTGAAAGTCGGGAGGTCCTGTTGGTGGCCAAATTAGTGTCGCAGAAAAAAAAAGTTGGGAACCACCGCTCTAGATCTTGGTATAAATTCATTTTTGACACGCTGTCAAAAGCTATTTTGTTGTACTTCAGATCTAGAGTGAGATATATATAATGACACAAAGATTGATAACTGCACAAATACAAAACAGTTTCCCAACGTTTCGAGCTAAACAAGCTCTTGGTCAGGAGAAAAAACAATTTATATCCACAAAACAGACACTAAACACAAAAGCCAAGAATAATTCTTGACTCCTACATGTTTCAATGACGGGGAAATAAACAAACAAAGGATAAACAATAGAAGAAAGAAAGAAGACAACATTTTAAAAACAGTCTAAAATGGGTAAACTACATATCTATTTTATGCTGCCATCAGTCCAACAAAGTTGTGTAAAAAAAATTCAAAGAAGTGTTTATCGTGCGTATCATGCAGAGGAATAAAGTATTTTGACCTAATTCCAGGCTTGGAACATAGGACTGACACCATGCGCGGCAAAAACTCTACGCCATCATCAAAATGTGCAAAGGAAATTATATCCCGGTAAAGTTATGCAAGGATGTACTAAGGAAGTATGTCAGGAGCATGGTATAGTGGGATAATAGACAAGAGTTCAAATAATAATAATAATAATAATAATAATAATAATAATAATAATAATAATAATAATAACAACAAAAACAACAAGAACAATACCACTACTACTACTACTACTACTACTACTACTACTAATAATAATAATAATAATAATAATAATAATAACAATAACAAAAATTATGATAATAATAGTAATAATGATAATAATAATTATAAAAAGAAGAATACCAATGAGACATGATGCTGGGCTGTAGTTTTGGTAAGATTGCATTAGGAAGATAAGACTTTCTGTATTTAGTCCGAACTCCCCATGAGTTTTAAATTGAAGTATCCAGTATCGTTCCTTACGTGTGTGTTCTATATCGGTCCCACCGCAGGTTAGAATCAATCGGAAGGATCTCGAGGGACTCGACTGAATGCCCAGTCGATTTGTAGTGGTTGGCTAGTTTCGCGTTGATTTTGTTGCGAATGCGGCTCTTGTTGTTCTTCGTTCGTTTTCTGAAATCAACGGTTTCTCCAACACAGTTTGTGCCACAGATGTTGCATGTTAGAAGATAGATTACATTTTGTGTTCGACATCCTAACTTTTGATTGATAGTGTAACTAACTCCTGTCGTCGAACTTCTGAACGATTTGGTCTCGGGCATATGTTTGCAAACTAGGCAACGTCTTTGGAGAAGTATGTGCGTGAATCTGTGATCTTGTTTGAAGTTACCTTGGTACGTACCAGATGGTCCTTCAGATTTTTAGGTCTACGGTACGCAACCATAAGAACTTCTTGAAATATGCCCTTCAGATGTTCGGATGATTCAGTCTGGTTCCAATGCTTCTGAATTATCTGTTGTAACTTTGGGACTTCGGGGTGGAAAGTAACCACGAAGGGGACGAGTTTGTTGGTTTTCTTGGTTTTATATTTTAGAAGGCCTCCTCTATCGAGGAGTCTAGTTTTGTTAATAGCCTTCTCGGTGTATCACCTTCTGTATCCTCTCATTCTAAGATGCCCCTAGAGCTCCCAGAGTCTCTTTTAAAAGATGGCTGGATTAGAGCCTATGCATTTGGTCCAAACGCACATACCGTAAGGAAGATTTTTTATTACGTACTGGTGATGGCAGCTGGCTGGGAGTAAATACTGGTGAGAGTTAGTTGGTTTAGAATACAGGTCAGTATTTATGTTCCCCTCCAGGAGGGCAGATTGAGTATCCAAAAAGATGTTGGACCCATTTGATGACTCTGACGTAAATTTAATCGTAGGATGGAAGTTATTGGCAGATTCAAGAAATATTTTGAAATTGTCGCCCGTTTCGATCCATTTTGATTGTTTGTCGTCAATAAATCTGCACCAGCTTAGAGGTCCATATCGTCCCTCGTTGCTTTTGATCGAGTCTTCTCATAAAAAATATTTGTATAAGAAGGTGACATTTTAGTGCCAGTTGCAGTTTCATTAATTTTTAGGAAGTGTTGGTTGTTGAATACAAAATTGTTAAACTTAAGAAAATGTGTTAAGTGTTTGACTACATAGTACGTAGGTGGGGAAGGATCAGGTTGACCGTCCCCATGCTTCCTTGCAGGCTGTGATAGATTTCTCGTGTGGGATGTTGGTGTATAAGGAATATATGTCCATGGTTACGAGGAGAGTGTTGTCTGGAAGGTTAGTTTTCGGTGTTTTTTTGAGATAGTCCGTTGTATCTTGGACATATGAAGGCAGTTTTTCCATGAAAGGCCGAAGGTGATAATCAACGAATTCAGAATTTTTTTTCAGTGAGATGGTTGTTTCCGGAAATGATTGGTCTCCCCGGGTTCCCTTCTTTGTGTATTTTAGGGAGTAAATAAAATCTTCCTGGTTATATAGGCGAACAGACAGCTTTCAGACAACTTATATATTAGTTATGAAGATGGATACATAGATACATGAGCCAACTGTGGTTGCGATGGTGATGTGGTGTGAAGTGATGAAATAAACAAGAGCTAGAGCTAAGACGTCCCTTCGAGTGAAGCATTACAAGCCACCCAGCCGGAGAAATCACCTTTGGCCGTAGGTCGCCGAAGAGGATAAGGCAGAACTAGGGAACTTAAAAGGTTAAGGCCCATTAAAGAAGCACGGCTGTTTTGTTAACCAGACCTTACAAGAATACAGATTCTTGCTGAAGATCTGTCTTCTCTCGTTACTTCGTCTCTGTTCGTCTCTCTATCGATCTTGAAGGAGCGACGACACCGACCACGACCCAGTCGGCGACCCAGACTACGACCCAGTGGGTCACTCTCAGCATGACACAGTCGATGACCCAGAATACGACCCAGTGGGTCACTCTCAGCACGACACAGTCGACGACCCAGAATACGCCCAGTGGGCCACTCTCAGTACGACACAGTCGACGACAGGAGTGACACATTTAGAGATCCGGAAAACGACATAGTTGGCGACCAGGCGGTGAGATGAAGCCCGGAATACGACAAATCCCGCTGGCGCAGAGATCTGTTATATTCTGGAGCGCCAGACCTCAGACAGATACAACAGGGTTTCAGTCCAACATAAATATATATCCCATAGAATCCGAGAAAGCGAGACTCGGGGTAATGTAGCTGATTGAGTTCCGCTACAATATACTGAACAATAATCACAGAGTCTTTTGTAATTGACTCTATTTCCGTGAACAAGCTACTGTCGCCTGTCTTGACTACCTTTGTTATATTCTTCCATTATCTCATTCTAGATCTGAGCTATAAATACCTAGTAGAGCAAACCTAACGAATTGCTGCTGTTGGCGATGAAAATATTAAATTTGCAGCATTGATGATTTTTGAGAAAAAAAAAATTCATTTATAACTAGGATTTATTAAAATGCGAGACATTTGGGTAACTAACACCATCAAAGTTAAATATACTTTTATTTAATACGTACTTAACTTTTAAAAAAACAACAACTTTAAATTAATTGTTATATAACTGAATGCATGAAAGAGATATTCACAGTTGTTGGGGGGTCCATTTTAATATAGACTCAAAACTTAGAATAGCTTTTCCAAACTGTATGACAAGTGAGAGCAAAAAGAAAAAGTAATTTGCCTAAATGTATATAACTTTGATATCCAGCCTTTAGGGAACTCTCTAACTTTATATAGTTATGACTTGCTGTTTTGACAAGTATCCTGATTCAAGCAAAGGGAAGAGAAGCTTTATCAGAACATGTGTGAATTTAGGCTCAGGTGTGTCAGTCATTCTTTCCCAATTAGAACTTGGTCCAGCATTATATACATTGTGCCAGAAATAGGCGTAACCAATTTACAAAAATGAGGAAAATGAATATTACCTTCTATTTTCCTTTCCATACCTTCATGAGTTATGGCCCAATATATCGAAAGGTGTTGCAGAGCATTAGATCATGCCACGTGTCAATATTTATGACGATAAATCGCCGCATGTAATAGATACTCGTATGTTTGTGTATAGTCTGGTTCATGGATTTCTCGAGTCGTGATTAACACACATAATTAAACATATAGTCCCCTTCAACCAAATTCTCGCGGGACTCCGAAAGATCTATGCTGAGCAAGAGCGTGTTTGGGCGAGACGGTTCTGCTTCATTGATTTCTCGAGTGCTGACTAACACACATAATTAAACATACAGTCCCCTTCAACCAAATTCTTGCGGGACTCCGAAAGATCTATGCTGAGCAAGAGCGTGTTTTGGGCGAGACGGTTCTGGTTCGTTGATTTCTCGAGTGCTGACTAACACACATAATTAAACATACAGTCTCCTTCAACCAATTTCTCGCGGGACTCAGAAAGATCCACGCTGAGCCAGACAGTGTTTGGGTGACACGGTTCTCGAGTTGAGAACTCCCGCCACTTTCGAATCCCCCAAAACAAGTCGCCAAAAACCGCCTAATAGTCTAGTTAAATTCGGCATAACTGATTGTTACCTATTGGTATAACAGTTGTACGGCTTTCAAGATTTTCCTGCTGCAGGTTCTATTTACTGAATCAAAAACACCAACAATAACGAAAGCAGTATGCATCTTTATACTGAACCTGAAAGACCTGGTCGTCTGACCCTTCGGTGGAATATTCATTAGGCCCAAGTCCACTTGAACAGAAGGTATTGTGCATGCATCATGCGAGCTGGTGTATACGAGCCATCTCATATATGTATGTATGTATGTATGTATGTATGTATGTATGTATGTATGTATGTATGTATGTATGTATGTATGTATGTATGTATGTATGTATGTATGTATGTATGTATGTATGTATGTATGTATGTATGTATGTATGTATGTATGTATGAAGTGTTTTACGGCACCTCAGCATATACAAAGAGTGCACGGTACACAACTATGCCTATCTCTGAAGTGAAGTAGGCTCCAATTAATACAACACTGAAAATAGACCTTCCATCAGTCAGAGACTTTAGCAGGTTTTTGGTAGCCTCGTTTTGAGTCTTAAAATCGTTTGTATATACCTTGTCCAGACTCTAACTTGGCGAAGATCTTTGAGAATAACGTGAGAGTCTGGTTGAATCAAACTATGGTAAGAATTGTTTGACAAATTAAACAAGTAACCGAACAATTATTACATTGTTACTAAAAATCACGAATTTTATAAGTGAAAGGAAGCGAAAGGCAACGTTTACAAAATATCTCAGAGGGAAATTTCTGTGGTCAAAGCGCTTAGTTCTGAGGACATAAATTTAAAAGCTAAAACCTTAGTACCGCAAAGACCTCTGTAAGGCAAGATTTACTGTTTGTGATTTTCACTGATATACTCATCCACAAGAAGTTAAGTTGTTATTAATTAAGATACAAGGCCATAACGTTTATACATCAAACAAAAGTATTTATCGTAACTGTTAAGTAACACTATATGATAATGAGGTAGCACATACAGCGGACACAAACAACTACATAAAGAAAGAGATCAATTATACCGTAAATAATAAAACTTAAGGCTTTTTTAAACATGTCTTTTTTTGCAAAATATGTAAGACCTTATCATGCATGAAGGTTTTTGTTTAACGGTGCTGGTATGATTGATTAAAAGATGAAGAATATAGATTTAGCGTCGAAATATTTGTCTTCTTCAAACTCAACATTTACAACTCCAGCGATCCTTTGGGCTCGCGCCTTTTGAGTATTTCACGTTTTGCAGACAGCAGGATCTCCAAAGCCACAAGTGACACGCACTTATGTTTTAAAAAAAAGGTAATGGTAGGGGGGCAAACTGATCACAAAACAAATGACAAATGCATATGTTATTTTAAAAAACACTGAAGAATCCACATATATGTATCATATCTGCTGCTGCTGCTACTACTAAACGACATCCACATGAAAACATATTGCATCCTTTATAATGAGGTATCCACTGAAAACATATTGCATCCTTTATAATGAGGTATCCACTGAAATGAGCACGAGCAGTATATGAGCCGTCCTCTAAATAGGCGATGACTCTCCATGCAGTTTACTTGCTACTTTAGGAAACAGACTATAGCGTACTTGCTACTTTAGGAAACAGACTATAGCGTATACACGTACTGTTGCTGCTGTAGGAAAGTAGTGTTTTGCCTCAGAAAATGCTGCGGTTAATCCAGCTTTATAGTATGGTAAAATCGGTATCTAAAACAAACATTTCTGCGAAAATAAATCAAAGATTCTTACCTGCATTTTTTGCGATAAGCGTCTGGAGGCCGTTGTACAAAACATCTCCATTCTTTGGGACCCTTTCCATAAAATCACTTCTGGACAGCAAGCATAATGCCTTTCCTACAAAAGATTATTTATTCTATACATCACTTTTAATTGACAAATTTATGTACACGTTTACATATGGATCATAAAACCACCGACAAAAATATGATTTATGGCAGAAAATTCTAGAAACCTTTTTTTGTGTGTGCATAAATATGCTATCAAAATGTTAACTAGTGAAAAATGAGTGAGAAATGGTCGATGGAATTAAATGAACACAATCAATAATAATTACTCTCCACAATAATAGACTCACGAGAATGCGTAAACATCACTATTAAAATCACAGATATTCTACTTCCTGTCAAAAAATTCAAAAAATTAATAATGTTATCAATTTATATTTGTAACAAAGGTGCAAAATTAGAGGTAAACTGTTTTGGGATTTTTCTTTCCAAGCATCCATCTTTAAATTCTATTTTGAGTGGATTTTGTGACTTTGGGTCTAAGCAGTTAGTTCATTTTTTTTCTTTCTCTTAAATTTCAAGCGAACAGAGAACGATCTGATTTGCCGCGCATTATGCCACGGCAGATATGGATCTATGCTGTTAGCAGTTGAATGCGCGTTACATAAGAAAAATAAAATGATTGTAAGATTGAATATTTCCATCAGTTCAGCAACGGACGATAAATCAGAATATTAGTTACATGGCCGAATGGTGCAATGGAATCAAACAGATTGGATTATTCCCATTCACCTTGCGATTTTATCTCTATTTTTTAAAATTCGTTGGCACAAACAACACACATGAACAGTACTTATGCGTATTTGATGCAAGCCTCTGGATTACAACGATTCGAATTTAAAAATAGCCTCGCGGAAAAAGAGAGAACGCACAACATCCCGCTTTCGTCGATGAAGCGCAGAATCTGTTGTAAGTATTTCTATATTAAAATAAAATAAGATATAAGGTTAAAATTTGATTTTATGTGCATTTATAGACAAAAGGTGCGAATAAAGCCATAAATTGTTCTCCAACATTTATTTCTGACCATACCGGTTGTCGCCAAGAATAACAGTACCTAACAGCTGCAAAATGCGGTTGGACTGTCCGAAATGTAAAATCTTCGGATTTTGAAAGGCTCGCAATTTCGAAATTCAATCCTTTGTGCTGTCGTTTGTATCAATATGGAGAATGTAATATATCTTCTATCAATCCATTGCATCAAATTTTTGCAAACACTCCCGGCTGTAGCGTAATAACGGGGGGTGGGGGTGGGGGTGGCGGTTGCCTCAGGCGCCAAAGGTCTTGGGCTGATACAAATTCGGGCCTCGTATTCTGGCCCTTTGAGCTATCATCGTCGCCCCGGGCGCCATTTATCCTTTTATCCTTAGTACGCCACTGACTCCCGGTTAAATAGTGAATTTCTTTTAGAATGGACCATCTATCTGTCGACTATTAGTCTAAACATGTTAAACTCTCAACATTCTGCAGCCGTACATTTATTCTCCGCCACGGCCAGTTATGTAGGGAAAAAAAATGTTGCAGATGCGATTGTGAGCGATAGATGAAACTTTTCATTTCTTGCAACCAACAAAAAAATGTCCTATCAAGAGTTTCTACACCAAAATGTGGGAGCTATATTATTTTCCATATTAGGCTTACTGCCAAATTTCATATTACCAGTCTGACGTCCTATAAGTTCTCGTCAGCAACCAGTTCTAGTTATTAAATTATTTGTGTGTTGTCTCAGCCTTTAGTGACCTTTAAAATAAGTTTGAAGAGCAGCAATCAACATCGAATTGTAACGCGTTTATTCAAAAAGCGTACCTGACTGGCAATGAATCTATTTTGCTTCATTGCTCTGCATAGGGGAAGCAAGCGGTGAATTCGCGCGTGCCCAATAGGGGACTAAATAAGGGGAAGGAACCATAGATAATTATGTTATTATATGTATACAAATCGTGGATGGCTCTATAAATATACGTATTTACGAATTAAATTAGCAACAAAGTATGAGTAACAACTGCATTTACTCCAGACAACGTCACTATACGTTATTCTGAGATCAACTTTGGATACAAATTGCAATGCCATTGCTAGATCAACGGTGCATCTTGATATAATTATCATCACCAAGATATTAAGTATACAAATATAAAAGGAAATGAACAAACTGAAATAGTGCAAATAACTCCGGCGAATATATTACAGCACCATAAGGGTGGATAACGAGAATTGGTTCAGCTGGGTAAGAATCGCTGTTCCAATTAGGCTATTTTTAGAAACGGCCTATGCTGTAAACTATTTGCGATAGAACGACTGAGGCAGTAGTTTCTTATGGATAAAAAGGTCAACTAAATTTTATGTTTAAGTATTGAAAATATACTGAAAGATAATTTTGAAAGCAAAATAATGTTCGTATTACCGACAAGAACCGACAAGAACTGGTAGGACGCCAGTATATGGAATGATCTGCAAGAGTGATTTGTCCCAGTGATTGGCCAATCAAGTTTCGAGAATTTTCTATAAACGGGAATAATTGTCCATCAACATTACCATTCATATCAAACTTTTCAGCTGACACGGTCTCTATAGCGTACTCTTCTGAACACCATGTTAACCATACGCCTACCTCCTCCTTTGTCCAGCGCTGTGGATGTTTGGCTGAAATGTGGACAATGATGTTTTTTATTTAGTACCTAAAAATACAAATCTTTGTTAGAAATGCAATAAATTTTAGCAATTATAATACAGCCATCACTCTTTTCTGTCGATAAATGGTGTAAGCATACTACGGTATTTATAGACTATTCTCTGTTTCAGAAGGGCATGCTTACGAGTAAAACGCCTGAAACAGGAAACAACAAGGTCGATAGCACAGATATGCCATCTGGACAAATACTATATGTGTGGGTAAACTTTGTTTTCAATTGAGAGATTTAAAAAGCTGAAATGCATAAATGAATAGAAACAGAATAACGGTTTATTAATACACCTTAATTTCAATAATTGTTTTCAATTTTAGATTCGATAATTATTCAGTTCACTAATACAAACTTGGGAAAGAATCTGGATTTATCTATGGAAGGAATACAAAATGATCTCATATATTATGTGCATTACTGATGAGATATAAATACTCCTAGTTTCACAGTACAAGTAACAAAGCAATGCAAACGACCCATGAAAAAATAACAAATGCCGGTGAAACAGTCAAATTATATGTTTTGTAGGGGAAATGTGTACTGTAGAGTCTCCGGAGAATAAAAAGATCGTTATGAACGGAGAGGGTTCTGGCGTACTAGCAGTTAACGTGAAGAATTCAAACATTATCTAATTTTTCCAAATCGGATTTCAGAATATTTTCTTCTCTTAAAAATAAAAAGGTTTACGTCTTTATTCAAACAAACTACTTGATAAATCGTTCTATCCCAAATATCTTACCATTTAGGCCGTTTTTAAAATTAGCTTAAATTAAAGTTGATGTTCTCAGTTCCAAAAACAGTTCTTGTCATCCACTTACGGCACTGTAATATATTCATCTGAGTGACTTCTTTCATTTCAGTGAGTACATTTCCTCTTACGAATTTATACTTGATAATCTTAGAAGTGATAATCGTGTCATGATGTACCGTTTATCTAGAAATGACGTCGTAACTTATATTAGTGGTTGTCCTAATTTGTACAGATGGGTAGATCTCAAAATAATGTTAAGTTTACGTCATCCACAGAATAAAAGCTTTTGCAACACATAATTTATCGCTGATTTAATTCTTAGGTATTTACGATTAGCGAGCTGTTTACGACATGTACATGTAGTAAAATAAGCGTGTTTTATTATTTCCCCTCATTTGTCTTTTATTGTGCAAGCGCGAATTCAGCGCGTGGTTTTCTCCGCAAAGCTGTTTGTTTTGTTGGTTTTTGTTGGTTTTAATGGCGCATTTAACAAATTATTATAAAGCTATGTAAACAAAATGAATTTGTTGTGATTTTGGTCTGCTTTTCAAATAAACGCGTTTAAGTTGATGTTGATTATTGTTCTTTAATTTTGTTTTGAAAGGCATTAACGCATAAGAAAACGCATAAGTAATTTACATTTCAAATTTTCTGACAAGAACTGGCTCCTGGCGAGGAAGGGCTGGAGAGGAAATATAATAATAATAATATTGATGACATAAAAATACCGACAGAATATACGGTGACTGTCCGTGAATGAGCTTCAGCTTTTGAAAAATCCTCTACATTTCTCATAGCTATCAACTTATCTCAAATGCTTGTCATTAAGTTTCGCGGGTGAAAGTCTTATTTATTCATTCTAGTTTTGTATGTAAATGATAATATTCTACGAAAACAGCAGAAGTCACACTACTGCTCTAAAGAGATAATTGAAATGTGGGATATAAAATATCGAGAGATGAATCAGCCATAGGCCTTCATTACAACATTTCGTGCTTAACTTATAACGTGTGTTCAGTCTTGTGTCTCTTTGATGTATTCGAGTGATTGTATCGAAGGAAGGTGAACAACAGAATCAGCAATCTTGAAATGATTAACAATTTGATACTGTAAACTTCTCTTTACAACGTTTCTAGCTATAACGTTAAATCGATTGTAACGTTCGCAGCAAAGCGCCCAAGACGCTGTATTCACAAACCATGTGACAAAATGTGGGTATAACATCTCCATAAATAATGTTTCAATAAGTAAAGTTCCAATCATACCATCCCTAACTCATAATATCATTCCTATAATGTTTTTGAGCATTTATTGAGTGATATTAGACACGCATGTTACGGCCTGAAATGGATTTACTACATGTAAAATGCCGCGTTTTTCTGCGTGCTTTATATAGCTGTTTTTCTTTTTGGAAAGTGTTGTACTGAGCGAGTAATTTAATTAGCAGTTTTTAAATATAATATAACGTTACAATTTATAATAAACAAAAATTATATCTGGCTATTACTATTTATCGTTTTCTATGTCTGTCAACTTTTCTGATTTCTACAGCTTTTTTAAATACTGTTTGTCAGATACTACGAAAGTCCATGCGATTTTTTAAAACAAAAACTCATTTATGGCCAAATGCATGAAAGTAGTCTGGTTAGAAACAATAGGAATAATAAAACGAGACTTTTGACATAAATATTCCTCCATAGTCTAAAAGAATTTATAGAGAATGGGGATTCGTGGGAGTGGTGCACACACTGCTCACACAAAGAATGAAAGGAAATGAACGGCGAAAATAAAAGAGCCCCCATATTTTAAAGCAGGCATTCTGACGGCCATTGTGAACATATCGGAGGTTGCATGAAAGATGAAATGCAGAATGCATAGAGATACATCAAACAGATTCAACAATGAGTTTGAAAGAACTGGAATGAAAGATTCCTGGTAAAGAAATACTGGATTTGCTCTTCATGCAAGTAATACGACACGCTGAAGTACATGCATATGGAGGGATAAAGCAAAAACTCTTTGGAAACGAGAGGAAAATTTTGACGTGCTAAATGGATTGCTTGAGCTATAAGATACAGGACGATGTCCATCGCAATTATATTTTATTCCGTAGTTCAGACCTCGGGTCCATAATAGGAGGGGTATTTAAAGCTTTCTTAATATTAGTACACTGTACAACAAAGTTCTTTATTAGTGAACATTAAGTCAGTACATCCCCTCAAAGTATTCCACATGCACCTCTACACACTTTCTCATTCAGATTATCCAATTATTAAATGCCATTTTGTATTCACTTTTTGGTATGTTGTTCATACACTGGAAAACTGTTGCCTTCAAACCTCATTTCGGCTTTCCAATCGTCTACCTCTCAGCGAATCTTTGATAAGGGAATTCAGCCAAAAATCACTTGAAGCTAAATCAGGACTGTTTGAAGGATGTGGCAAAGTTTGGATGCCGTGCTCCTTCAGAAAGTCTCTCACGGCGGCGGATTTATACGCCGGGGCGTTGTCATGGAGTAGATGAATACCTTGGGTACCGGTGCGTGGACGGTTAGTTCGGTAGTGTTCCACAACTTTTGGCAATAATTTGGATGCGTACAAATATCCAGTGATACTAGCAGAGTCAGACACAGGTATCTGGACGACCGGGCCTTTGCATCGAAAAATAATGCATATAAAACTTTTTTGACAGTTCGACTACGTTGAGATATTTGTGGTCTCTGTTCGTTTTCTCAGATCCAAATTTTATTATTTTCTCTTGAGTCGGGTTCAACAAAGTAAATAAATGTTTCATCATCTGTGATAATCTCACTCAAATGTCTCTGGTCACTCTTTTCATATTTGGTGAGTAGTTGTTTGGCGATTTCAACCCAGGTCTGTTTTTGATCAGCCGTCAACAAATGTGCGATCCATCTTGCACAAGTCTTTTTGAGCTTCAAATGATTCTTCAGTATATTAAAATCAGCTGAAGAAATAATGCCCGTGATAATAGAAATATCTTCCACTGTGTATCGAGCATCTTCTTCAATTGTCCTCTTCAGAGCAGCCACTTCCAGCTCACCAATCTCGGGCAACGGTCTTCCAGAACGTGAGTCTTCTTCCATGGTTTCGCGACCATTTTAAAAAAGATGAAACCGCCTCATAATTGAAGAATACGACAGAGAATTGCATCTGGAAATTTTATCCAAGTCGTCCTTGACATCAGTCAGAGAGTACCCTAAGTGCGCCCGGATTTTACAGTATACTCTTTTGCACTGTATCAGAATTGTTCTCTTTCTCCGACATTTTTACGTAACTGTTATTTACCTATGTTACGTCACTCATATATCTGCAGGTGTCTGGCGTGATGCACGTTCAGCTGCAGATCATTTGATAGAACGCTATTTTGTCTATCGATTGGCATTAACTGTATTGACATGTTCAAAGAAACAACAAAAAATGGCTATAACACAATATTCAGAACTTTTCAAATGCCCCCTCGTACAATATAGTTCACAATCTGTATATTTGCAGCGCCTTAAGGATTACAATGGATACTTATTATTGATACCGCTGCATCTATGAAATGCATACTGAATATACAAAGCTATATTATTAATTAAAAAATGTTCGTATTTGGCATAATTCTATCGAATTCATTAAATTTACATCACCACGGATACATCTCAAAAGATAAATTTCTCTTAAATTTGTACATAGCAGGCACACACAGAAAAGTGATACTCGTCTCTATTATCTTGGCTGCATGGACAATATGTCTCAGCTCTTTTCTATATATAATATTAAGTATATGTTTCGAACATCGAAATTAAACCAATGATTGTCCATAAAATGGCTTACCTATATTTAAGTACCTTTCTAGCTTCAATAGATATATAATTTGTACATTTTGGATATTCACTTTTGCCATACAGATTTACATGATAAAATCGAATATTCTTTTGCTTGAAAGAATTCAAACAATGACCAATATTCCCAATATCCTTGGAAATCTAAATTACTCCCAAAACTACATTTGAATAAGTTCTTTACACAAGTAGCCAAATTTGCACGACCTGTCTTATCAACAGATTCAGACATTGTATAAGAATTATAGAGTATCTATGGTTTTCCATAAGCAGTATTATGCACCACTATTTCATAAATTTTACAAAAAGGTATACATTTGGAATGGTGTGAAAAGAATGAAGGATGTATTGACACTGACACTGATCCTTCTGGCTACGTCTGAAATCTTGGCCAGAGAGACTTCAGCCACACAAAAACGACCTTCTAAAGGGGACGGAAGCTCAAAGAAGCATGCTCACTACGTACGTTTGTACATCTCAAGAATTAAGTGTTCGCCAAAACTTCTTGGTAGCGACTGGAGTGCTTGTTTCTGTGATGAATTGTAACTAAACACACACACACACACACACACTGTTACGGAATTATGTATATGGAATCTATAATGTGCCAAAACGTTTGACCTATGACTCTACTTTAAAATTGTGTCAAATAGTGAGTCGCACTTTAAGTTTGAAAAATGATGTCAACAAAGAATTTACTGACCTTTTGTTCAAGGTCAGAGTTGTTTACTGTACCTGGACGCATTTAGTATTGCATTCTGGGTCGTAATATGACACGTTTCCTGTTGTGAAATGTGCCATTTGAAAATTGTATAAAAGACCTGAATATACGAATTATATTCATTCCATTTTAAATCTTGAGTTGAAAAGATCTGGGTTTTTTTTTATCAGCTTTGGAATCGTCAGATTGTTTGAAATAATAGCCGTGCTGGAATCCTGTAATGCCATGCTGTATAAATAATTCAAAAGGAATTATTTATTGGACCATTCATCAGAGCTACCTGGAGTTATATTTAGGACTTTCTGGGATGTCTGTGGACATTCTTAAAGATGATCTGGATTACATTATTTTTGGTACATCGGAACATTACAGACTTATTCATTCGGAACCATCATTCATTCGGAACATTCGTTCATTACGAAGATTCATTTGGAACATTCATTAACTTGGAACATTCGTTCATTTGGAACATTTTATTGTTTCTATATATACAGGACTTGTGATTAGGACACTAATAATTGTTGGATTATTTGGATTTTAATACACGATACTGTAAGTGTATTTTGATTTTTACAATAATTATTTAGAAATAAATTGTTTCTTGATTTTTACATACATTGTTGGTTTCACTTTCTTTTTGTGACTTTTGTTCTTACCATAGGGTTGTAACACACACACACACAACAAAAACAAATCATGCCCATATGTGTTGAATGTCTTATACACAAATGTCTTCAAAAGTCTGCAACATCATGAAGAGAAATCCTAGGAGGTCATATATATACCTGTTTAGGCAGATAGTTTAGTTCCTCAATTTCGATTACTGAAAATATTTTTGAAAAAGAGATCTGGTAGTAAGAATGCGAAAACGTTTCACACTCAAATTTAGAATAACTAAACATTCTGACGTATGAGTAGCTGAAGCAAAATCCCTGGCAAATCAGAAGTCGCAATTATAAGCTGGGTCAACGTTTTGGTGTCCGAATTATCTCTCAATCTTTGGCCTAGCAAGGTCATCCCATAGCAAGGTCATCCCATAGCAAGGTCATCCCATAGGTACTCACGATTTTTTTTCTATAGACCCCATCATTCAATGTGCTAAATTTGTTCGCGTGTTTTACAACATCTCGTAGATAAATCCGACCCGAATTCTTAATCAGAAAAAAAGAACAAAAGTATAGCTGGAGTGTACGACAGTCGTACACTTTCTAGCGACTATAGTCAACGATTTCTGGCAAATTATGCCAATCAAGGGTATATAATGTGTTTTTCTGCATGTTCATCGTTACGCTGAAACCTTTCATGGGATTGTATTAGTACAGTATGCAAAGACGCGAGTCCAGAAGCGTGAATAACCGAAAAACAAGTAAGAAAGCACAAACTTCCTATTTTACCCTGATGTTTTAAGCATGAAATGTTAATTAAAGAAGAGACAAACCAACATAGGTTATAAACCGTTCAAGCAAATAGTTTATCTGTTAATGTTTAATATATACCGAATACAAAATCTAGTCAGGTGGTTTTTGTTTTACACTGTTCGTTCATTCGCTAGTTAAGAACGGCTTGCCTCGAGAGATGCCAAACATTCTGGTGACATGGACAAGTTGTCTTTTCATTTTCCACCTCGACGAATCGATATTTATTTCCAGCTGATGCTAGTGTATAATATATAGTATATATCGAACACTTTCTAGTGACTACAGAGCACGATTCATAGAGATTTATTTCGATGAATCTTTTAAATTATAATGTCCTCCAAGCTTATTAGGCGAACATCTTCCTCTGGAATGAAATAACGCAGTCCGCAATGAAAGAGTCCGCTAGTGGAATAACCTGGCCTAGAGATCATGAAACTCTGAGCTTGAGCCTGAGATTGAGTTTCTACCACCAGCCAATCAGAAACGGCCTTTCAAAAGTAACATCATTTGTGACTGGCAGAAACAAAATGTCAAACTCATACTCAAGCTACACTGAGATTGAGAATTTGCTCAAACTTTCTAGATCAGATATATCGAGCACACCAGATAATAATTGCCTGACATTTTCATTTCATGCTACGTCTCATATAAAATGTTCCTGCAAATTCTAAAAGCCTTATCTGGGGTGGAACTATTATCACTGACACTTATGTTACATCTTTACTACACGTGAGAGAATTTTACTAGCAAATTTTATTAATTACGGGGATGATGTTTGGCGTTTTACTTTGAGTTTCTTGTTCGAACGGTTTTGGAGAATAGAAGTCCAGGCCTCGAATTCACAAAACTCCTCAAAGTCAATTTTGGATTTTCAGTAATGAACATGCTTATTGATGTAATAGAGATTTTAAACTTGAAACTGATATAATTTTAGCATACTGATAGATAAAGTTATTTAATTTTTTGAAAATTAAATGAATGTAATGAAATCCAAAGACACAATATCTGCGTTTGAGTATGCACAAAAGTTGCTGAGATTCGTGAATACGGGCCATGGCCCCATAGTCACGAAACTGAGCACAAAAATTGAACTGTGACTCATCGATTTTATGACTAACGATCTGGACATTGCAAGCAAAGAGTTTGCGACTCACCTAGAGATGCTGGTAGGACCGGAATGGTCGGAGGCCCACATAGGTGCTGCCATGCCGCTGTGTACGGCAGTGTGCTCATTCCAAACTGAAAAGAAAGAACTTTCTTTGCGTTAATTATGAACTAATTCTGCATTATTGAAAAAGTCAACACATTAATGTATATACATAGCATTTAAATATATCAATATGACAGAGGTCATATCCGGAATCAAGAGTGGAAGGGAAGATATAGATCGCAAGATTCGGTTGAAACCTAGATTAAGTTTTTCGTGATATGTGACAACAAGTCTCCGTGGAGCTATTCGACTACTTGAGTACAATGGCGATGATAGAGATTGCGGAATTTTGTTAAAATTAGAGTTGAGCCTTGCTTTGCGCAGACAACTCTTGTACAGTTGACACATTACTTAAATCTGCATTATATTGTTTTGTTAAAAATACAGAGGAACGTGTCACCTTCTCCCGAATGGTATGACCATAAACAATCATCATGATGGATTAAGTGTATACATCCAAGCCTACTATTCCCCATTCTCCTGACTTTGTTTCCGCAGCACCGTTTAACCCATGTATGTTGGATTTTAAATCAAAGTTTGTACACAGATTTGTATTGAAAAGAGATTAATCAAAGTTGGTACTGTTATGGAATTATGTATCATTTTCTTTTAAAATAATGATATAGTTTTATGATCTCTGCATAATAGTCTAACAGCTGTCGTCTTGCAGAAAGTACATATACGGTATTTCAATGTGACTCAGTACATTAGTCCTGGGAAAATATTGTCGGTTGATGCATGAGTCATATCACGTGATCCAGCGCATGAAATTTGTCCTTTTGACCTGCATTCAATGTTTTGACCTGGATTATATGTTCAATAAGAAGTCAATACTTTGTTGACTGGTAATAACGTCAGTGCATAGGTACTTGAGCGGTGTCATGTATAACCTAGTTTCTTATTGGTTCGGAGAAGGTTGTTTTCTAGAAGGATTAAATTGTTTTTAAGTCGCAATTACAGAGAATGATTCATTTTGTTGACTAGAGATTAGAGTTTAAGATCACAATTCTGATGAGTTTGTCTGAGACGTTGAATAATTGGTTTTTTATTTGATTTTCGCAGTCAGAGACTATAAATAAGATATAATCGCAGCGTTCGTCATTCTGTCATAGTTCGTCAGCTTGAGAGGTCATAAACGAGATTGGTTCATTTTGTGTGATTATTCTGTTTCAGAGATTATTATACAGTACATTCTGGATTTAGTACTGATACTTCAGATTTAAGTATTATTCAGCTCCGTTGGAATTGGCGGAAACATTTCTAGAACTTGTGTGGTATTCCATATTCTCAAGGATTATTTGGAATTAATAATATTTGGATATAACTGATTCTTGTAGACACATCAACACTTAAGTGGTTTCATTCGGAATATCTCCATTCGGAATATTTGGATTAATTTCCGGATCAGTGAACTTTAGAACAGTTTAGGACTTTTAAGGATATTCTATACTGTAAGTTATTTTTAATTCTTTCACTTTGATTGTTTGTTGAAATATTTTAATATTTTAGGAAATTAAATATTTGTATTTTTAATCTTGAAAGCTTGTTTGAGTCTTTTCTTTTGTTACATTACCCCTAGTCGTAACAGTACACAGCTTTGTATTGACAAGACCTTAAATAAGTTTAAGATTGCGCATTTCCATGACATCATTAGCAAGATTTATACCTCTGATTGCCCGTCCTCCTGAGTTTTTTCCGCAGCACTTTGTCTAGTGAAGAGTTTAGTAATTGTGGCAGCATCTTCTCTTAATTAACGGTACATGTATATATTTTTAGCTAGGGAAGTTCATCACATTCGATATTTGGAGAACAATTACAGTTTTCTTTAGAAATATGTACTTCCTATTTTTATAGAAGTACTCAAACCGGCCATTGAGAGGGACATAGAAGAGTCTATGTCACAATTTGTCTCTGGTGTGTTGCCAGGGAATATAGACAACTTAATTAAGCCGTTGCGAGTTAAACGTTCTGAGAAAGATGAGGAAATTAAAGCTTTGACATTGGCTGTTGATGAGCTGGAGTATAAGTGTGAAAACTTGGAGTAGTATTCAAGGGGGGAAATTATTAGGATTCACAATGTGCCCTTGCCTTTAGGCACGGAGCGTAAAAGATGTAAACACAGATGACCTAGTTTGCGCCCTGTTCCGTGATAACTCAAAATTGACTGCGAAACTGATGATATCCAGCGTTCTCATCTCGCAGGAAGGATCAGAGGTGGCAAATCATTGTCCAATTCAAGGCCTATAAAATGAAATCAAAAGTAATGTCCAAACGATGAGAGCTGAATGGCAGCGCAGATAAACTTTTTGTTACAGAGGACATTACAAAAGCAAGACATTATATGATAAAGAAATTGCTGGAACTTAAGATGGCAGATAAGATCGAATCTTGTTGAACTTATGATGGTAGAATTTACTACAAAGATATTACCTCTAGCAAAAGACATGAAGTCAAAAGATCCAATGATCTTCTTGCTCTCCTATCCACTATTTCAGATCAGCACTAAGATAGTTATGGAGGGTAAGATGATACTATATCAGTATAAACTGTCACCCTTTTCTAAAGTTTAACTTCTCTTTCTTGTTGAAACATATATATTTAATTGTTTTGCATAGAATGCATATAGGGCTTTTTCTTGTTCGAGCTAGTCGTGCACCAAGACTACTCGATGATGTTATATTGTCAAATCTTATAATACTCCTTGAGGGTAAAGCTATTCTCATCATGCTTGCGCAATCCGTTCTACAAATTAATGGGCATTTAATTTTATTTACTTTTTCGGACTTAAATCATATGTTCTCTATCAAGCCATCTTTGTTTAAAGTAACTTTAAAGGTATCAGCTCTACCTTGTACGCTATTGATATGTTACATCATTTTTCTCTTTTGACTTACTTTAATTTTGATGCTAGCAGGTGATGTCAAACTGAATCCAGGTTCGTCCCACCGCGATGCATCAGATACACACAGTTTAAATTCAATTTGCTCGGCAAGAACGGATGACGCACTTTAGATCTATCCGAAACAAGCTTGAATTTCTCGCTGAAAAGTTCGATGACTTTGATATAATTGCCCTAACGGAAACTCATCTTGATAACTCTATTGACAGTGATGATATCAAATGAGATGGATACCACAAACCCAGTAGACGTGATAGAACTAACCATGGGCGTGGAGGTATGGTTTATATGTCAAAAAATCTAGTATTCAAACATGTAACAAACATACCTGTACAAAATAATGACATACTTTGGATTTAAATTTATGTAAAGAATATATGCTATTTAGTAGCAGTTGCGTATCGCTCTCCATCGGAACGAGATTCTTTCTGGGATTCCTTCAATATTTGCATAGAACGAGCCCTCAGTATTTCTGAAAACCTAATCATTCTTGATGACCTAAATGAGGACTTGTTAATTTCTAATCTGAAAAACCTCAGGGAAATTATGTTACTAAACAATTTAAAAAATTGGATAAACGAACCTACCAGAGTAACCACTCATTCAGCATCCTTGCTCGACCCTGTTATTTTATCACCTAATATAGAAATTCTTAATTCGGGAGTTATTTCTACTGATATGTCAATAAGTGACAGCCGGGCGACTTATTTAATAACCAAACTATGTTACAATTCTAATTCTTGTTTTAGACAGAAGGTGTGGCTTTATAAATATGCGAAATTTCAGAGACTTAATACTTTAATAACAAACTTTGACTGGATACAAAAGTTTAGTCAGTGATCCGATATCAACGATGCAAAAAGTCTATTCACATTCACCTTATTAAATATATGGCGGACAGACGCATCGCTACAAGGCTAGCAACTTTTCGACCTTCCGATCAAGCTTGGTATGATAGCGTTCTACGAAAAAACACTTGAAACAGAGATCGGTTGAGAAAGAAAGCGGTCAGAACAAACAAACCAAGATACTACGCTAAATATTAAAGATCACGCAAAGGATTTATTTAAAAAATGTTACGAAAATTTGGACACTTTCAGAACCAACTCAAAAGATTTTCGGAGGCTCACACGACACTTAGTTGAACAAAATTATCCCATAATATACCACCACTACTATTCATGCAATGTGATTACACATTAAACACTGCATTCTCCGATTTTGAGAAAGCCGAGTGTTTCAGTTGGTTTTTCACGTCTGTCTCTAACATCAACGATACCAGTGCTGCTTTTCCGGAATTACCACTTTGCACAATTAACAAATCGACAAGCATTGTAATAAGTGAACAGGAAATTCTAGATGTTATAAGAACAATTTCTCTAAATAAAGCTTGTGAATCTGAAAAGATAAGTTTTCTAAAGGATGCAACACCAGCAATTATAAGACCTCTATGTATTTTATTCAACAGATCTCTCAATGAGAAAATTTTCCACGTTATGTGGGGAAAAAAGCGGTAGTATTACTAAGACACGAGAAAGATAGCAAAAATTATCCCACCAAGTACAGACCAATGACAGACCCATTTCTTACATTTATTGTTTACCGTATAAAAAAAATATATATGTTAGTTCAAATGTCACTAATGACTATTGCAATATTATTGGTGTATACGTCTGCTTGCTTACTGATGCATAACAATAGTCTCAACATTCTTACTTTGAACGTCAGAGGAATTATGTCATCTGTACTATGTGCCAGTAATTTACTTGATCTATTAGAATGTAATATCGCCGTGATATGTGAAAACAAACTGACAACAAAACATGCAAATTTATAGATACACTACATAGTGATTACATGTGTTGTACAAAAATTGATAATAGTGAAAACCGCTTAATCTCGAAAGGTCGAAGATGTGGAGTAACAATTATGATTAAAATATCATTGATTAAAAACAACTAGCAGTAAAAGAACTAAATTGCAGTACTGATCGAATTGTTGGCACTGAATTAAGATCGATGAAAGATGTTACCAGTCTTTATATATTGTGTGTATCTACTCTCTGATGAAAATGTTAATTTCTATCAAGAATGTATTGATTCAATTGAATTCCTCTATGAGTATTACTCGTGTTACTGGGAAGTAATAATTATGGGGGATTTAAATACCAGATACAGAGAATAACGATCATCATGGTATGCATGGTATAAATGCAACGTGTTCACGGCTTGTGTTGACAACAATGACTTGATACCATTGAACAAGTCAAATTTAAATAAAGAACTGAGTTATACGTTCGAGCCATGCAGATCAACTCTTGAATATATAATTGTTAACAGACAAATGCTAGATAGGGTCGTTGATTGTGAGGTTTTTACAAATCACGATACGTGCATAGCCTCAGACCATCATGCTGTGTGCACAACCCTTACGTTTGCGGCTGCAAAGTATTGTAACTCTCGTTTTCCTATATTTCCATCTCCATCCTGGTCTAAATGTGGAGATGAGAAACTAGTAGCTTACCAACTTAAAGTAGATGGACTATTAAACGCAGATTGTGAATTGATCCCCCAATCGCCCCAACAAATAGAAAACATTCATAGTAAATTCATTTCTGTAATGAGGGATGTAGCATTTCAGGTCTTACCGTCAAAAAAGTTTAATCATCACACAAAGCCTTATTGGTCGCCTGAAGTTAAGAAAGCTCACAATAAAGCTCGATACTTTCGAAAAAAAGTGGATAGAAAATAGAAGGCCGCGAGGGCTTGTCCTTGAATCTTACAAGCATTATAAAACTACAAAAAGGGAATTTATAAATACTCAAGAATATGCGATACAAGCTCATGAAGAAACTATTTTTAAAGACTTAGATGAAGCAACCGAATTAGACGAGAGGCTTTTTTGGAAGTTGTACAACAGACAACGTAACAAGAGCAAATATTCAAAAAATGTTGTTTTGAATTAAAATATGACGGTGAATTAGCGATTGGATGGAATATCTAGACTGTTTGCTAAATATTTATCTAAATTGTACACTTAGTCTACAGACATATTTGTAAATCATGAACAAACGGACGGGTTCTGTATTGATGAGCCTATCTTTAAAATACAATTTAGTTATCAAGAAATAGTCTCTGTCATAAAACAGCTTAAACTTAGGAAAGCCCCGGGCATTGATGGTATTCCAAATGAGCATTTACGTTACGGGGGAAGAAGACTTACAGAATTCATTACAATGCTTTTCAACGGGGTAATAGACCAGTGTTACATACCTTGTGATTGGAAAGTTGGGTTAATTGTGCCCATATTTAAAGGAGGAGGGAAATCTAAAACTGACCTTGACACTTATAGAGCTATTTCTCTGTTGCCTGTATTATGCAAACTATTTGAAAAGTGCTTATTCAATAGATTAACTACATGGTGTAATAGCACTATGTATAACTTCCCCACTATCGAACAATAGGGGTTTCAAAAGGGACTGAGTAATATAAGAGCATCTTTCAATCTACACGAAGCTGTTTTTTTCCATACTAGAACTAGAATCAAGAGTGTTTGTTGCTTTCTTAGATATTCAAAAGGCATTTGACACTATGAATCACGACCGACTTTTCCTAACACTCAGAAAACTGGGCATTCAAGGAAAGATGTTACATGTATTAAAGGAATCGTACTCAAATATTCAAAGCATTATCCTGATGAACGAATCAAAATACGAACCTTTCCAAATAAAACGGGGTATTCTAAAGGATTATTTTATCAACATTTTTATATCTTGTTTATATTAATAACCTTTTACAGGAATTACATCAGTCAAAATTATGGCGCACTTGTTGGGACCACTCCGTCAGGAAATCCAGCATTAGCCGATGATATAAATTTGCAAAAAATGCTTGATATATGTAACAGATACTCCCTAACATGGAGCTTCACCTTCAGCGTTAGTAAAAGCTGTATATTAGTTTTTAATAAGAATAGACAAACAACATATGAGTAGTTTAACTGGAAAATAGGCAATCATACTATACCTATTTTAAATGAAACCGAACATGTTGGAATTCCTGTGTGTTCCAATATGAAATGCTTAACAAAAGTAGACAGACAGGGCTTGTACTAAAGGCAGAAAATCATTTTATTATCTTGTAGGGGTTGGCACAAATGAAGCTAGATCCAGTCCTCTTACGTCAGCTTGTACAATAAAATTGTGATACCATCAGCCCTTTCTGGTTGTGAAGTTTGGTCGAATATCAGACTCAAAGACTTAAGAAAGCTCGATGTATTTCAGCATCATTGTACCAAAATTTTGCAAGGCTTTCCTCAAACCACGCGGTCAGAAATGAGCGGATGTTTACTGGGGATAAAGAGAATTGTATCTGAAATGGATAATAGGAAACTGAACTTTCTTGGTAAATTATCCCACCTTCCAGAAGATGTAACATCTAAAAGAATATTTGTATTCTAACTATAATATCTTTCTAGAAAAGACGTTACAGAACAGAAAGGCTTTATTCAAGATATATGTAGCATTTTGCAGAAATATAATATTTATGAATTTATTGGAATTTTTTTTTAGAGACAAATTATTTCCAGGAAAAATACAATGGAAACAAATTATAAAACATGCTACTCATAAGTATGAAAACGAGCACTTTACAAACTTGTGCCATATTGACATTTCCTACAAAAGATTCAAAAATGTTCATACTTTTATAAAACCCTCAATTTTATGGCAAACTGCAAAACAACAAGAGAGTTACAGTTATTTACATCCCTTGTAAATGTTCTGATTACTGTTCCAAATAACACTATGCAAGTTCGTAAACACTGCAGTTATCCTTACACAGATGTAATAATCCATGCATTTATTTGCTGTCAGAGCACTGTTCGACAACGAGACATCATTTGGACACATATTATCAATAACTTTGACATTCGTCTTGGCGTGGTATTTCATAATATATCAGATGAAGAATTTATTCAACATCTACTGGGTAGGAAATTTCCCAACGGTATCGGCTTAGACGAGCCCGAATCTCTAAGAAATGTTATAATGTCTGCTTCAGTGTTCTCTGCAATTGTAATTCGTGGATTCTTTTCATAGTAATAAGATCGATTTTCAAATTATCAAGATTTGGAAGACACGTGATCGTAGAAATCTAAGTTATTCATGTCTTCATGCATGTTTTTTTTGACATTATATATAAAATATTATTTTCTGTAAAATAATGATGACGTATACAATAATTAAGTATTGGAGGATTGCGCAAGAGTGGACCTTACTTTTTACTAATTATAGTGTCTTCATATGAGAATCCTCATAGGGAGCTGTGTTTCTAAGAGACTCTTCTCATATAGACCTCTGTTAATTGTATATAACTAATTCAATATTCTTTTCTTTTTCCTTTGTTTGCATCCTTATCTCTGAAAAGAGGAAATAAAGATTGATGTTGATGATGATGATCGTGGAGAAGACATGTGTGTAATATTTTGCAATGTATCGAAGGCATTCGACCGAGTCTGGCATAAAGATCTTATCCATAAACTTAAAAGCTATGGAACAGAGTCGGATCTAATTAACTGGTTCATCAACTATCTTTCCGATAAAACACAAACTGTTGTTGTGAAAACCGCAGAATCTACAATTCAGTCTGTTTCAGCTGGGGTGCCGAAGGCACCAGTTCTAGGACCGTAACTGTTTCTTCCATATATCAATGATATTGCTGATGATCTACTTAGTCTCACCAGACTTTTTGCCGACAACAATTCTCTCTTAAGCTTCTAGAAGTATGCAAGATATCCAATATATGCTCAGTGCCGATTTAGAAACTCTACATGACTGGTCAAATCAGTGGTTAGTAAGCTTCAACCCAGCAAAAACCAAAATCATATTTTTCAGCAAAAAGAATAACCCGCTCTTTCCCAAATTGAAGTTCCAAAACGAATCACTTGCATTTATTTACAATCATAAACATTTGAGCCTTAAACTTACTAATACATGCACTTGGAGTCTACATATTGAAAATATACTTAAAAAAGCATCTAAATTGCTAAATATTTTAAGATCCCTCAAATACAAGCTGATATGAAAACCCTTAGATATAATTTACTTATCATATATTAGGCATATATCAGAATATGCGTATGTCGTTTGGGATGGATGTTCAAATGCAGACTCAGATAGATTAGAGAGATTACAGTTACAGGCTGCTAGGATAGTCACGGGTCTAACCAGAAATGCCCACGCACGCAATATTTATGAGGAATGCGGCTGGCCCTCACTCTCGGAAAGAACAAAATCTCACAAACTCTGCACTTTTTATAGAATTATTTACAATGACTCATCAAAAATGAACTGCTTCCTCCTTTGGTGGGAGAAAAGTCAAGATACAATTTATGTAATCGACATAACTTCTCTATATTCAATGCCAGACTTGAAATAGCAAAAACAATCTTTCATTAGCTCTTCTATTCTTATATGGAATACCCTAGCTGAAAATGTCAAACCGGAAAGCGATTTCTTAAAATTTAAAAAGTATATTATCCCACAAAACAATAATGTTCCTTCTTATTATCTTTCTGGTGATTGCGAATACTCTATTATTCATATTAAGATCAGAAGCAATGTAGCGACCTCAAAAAAGATCAGTATGACAATCACCTGATAGACAATCCCTTATACAACTGTGGGTTAGAAGCAGAAAGTGTATACCATTATATTTTCATTTGTACTCAATGCACAGTTCAAAGGTAAATTTATTACTTAGTCTTAACGAAACACTCGTCCCAATCTCTACAAACACTCTTCTATTTGGCATACCTGAACTTGCAACTGAGCAAAATGTGAATATCTGTAAGTTGTTTCAATAGTACATTAAGGATACGAGACATTTTAACTAATATTTCTTCCTTAGATGCTAAATATAAATTGATTCTTGTTATTATTATTATCACTATTTCTCAGACTGTATAATGACCAATTGATAATGATGTAGATGCATTACATACTAAATGCTGTTCCTTCCGATGTTTGGTAACATCATTGCTTACTTGCCTTAGATATCTCTCTTCTTTTTTTTCTTTTTTTTTTCCGAACCTTTATCCTTGAATTATCAGCACACCTAATTTGTTGTTGTTGTTGTTTTGTTTCTTTTTTGTTTTTTTTTTCTTCTGCCGTGGTGTCTTGTATGGGGAATGGGAAAGGGCTTATCTAATGTTGTGAGAACTTATATCCCGACTCCTTTTCCATAATTTAGCAAATAAAATATGTGTAAATATGTTTAAACCAGAAGTATGTTACTTTCAGTCGAAGTAGATGAGTTTTAGATTCAGTTAATACTTTTTAAATATGATACTTTTGCATCAGTATGATCAACAAACAGTTTTAAAAAAAATTAAATTTGATATGTGCTGAATATGGATAATTTTTTAATCTATTTCTAACAAACTTTTAGAGATTACTTTTTGAATAAACTTAACTATTACCAGAATATTTACAAAAAAGAAAATTCTCTCACCTGCTCAGCTTTCCGTAAAAGAAAAAAAGGTTGCGGTAGGATACCTTCTTCACAAAATAAAGGAAGCAAGTGATGTCATATCTTAGGCAATATTTGTGGGTATTTAGCAGTGTACAACATCAGGAATTAACGGCTGCTCATTGAGCTTCATTTGCTGTCTTGAAAGGAATACTAGTTCCGAAAATACACTTAAAAAACTGATGACATTGAATGCAAACCTGACGCTCTGTATGTGAACTAATATTTTACCTCATATGTTGCGTATTGCAATCTGAGTGTAATAAAGAATTTGTCATTGTCATTGTCATTGACAACAAAATACGTTTAACCCAAATCTCTACTCCATTCCATCTAATGACTCTTTCATTCCGAATTCTCCTCTTTCATCTATATGTTTGCATAGCATTAACAATTTATACAAATGTGCCATCGATTCGAGTCTTTGTTTCTGATTTATCCTCTTTCTATTCTTAAATTTCCTGTCCGTTGCCATGACAAATATCCTCATTTTCCTTAACTCATCATATTCTCAACAATGTTCACTCAAATTGTTTTCGTTTTGATCTTATCTCACCAGCTTATCACTACGTAATATAATATTTGTTATATTTCTTCGCAGTTGTTTTCTTTCAAAAACGTTCTTTTTAACTCTACAAGTGTACGAATCACTTTATGTATCCTCGTATTTGCCCCCAACATTCCCGCTTACTTCCTGATACTTTCCCATTTCGAAGGTTTCTTCTTGTACTTATAAATATAACCTGTCTACTACATTTCCTTAATAGTAATTTATAACTATTGGTTCAGAAAGGTGTGTGATATTGCATCTATTTAGTGTCGGTTTTATGTTGATGAGAATTTGTTAATGAAGACTTTTACATATATATTTTAGGTTATCATATATGAAAGTAAATTTTTATAATGAAATTGTACTGATAGGGATTTATTGCACTAATAATTTATATCACCACTACATTTGTGTAAATTTGCTTATTATGCATTTATTTTTCATAAAAAGTTAACTGTGTGAAATGCACATAACTTTGCGTACTTGTCCCTTAAGGAAAGTTTGATTTTTGGTTCATAATATATGCAAATATTCTCACATTGTGGTAACGACTGCATGTTTTCCAGAAGCTGCAATTTTCAAATGTGAATTTGGCACCTGCGATTCTTTTTACAGAGTAAAAATGCTACATTTTATATTGTCAACCTATGGATATGTTGCAGAATTGAAATTTCCTGGCGAGTTATTCCTATATAACCAAGGTTTTCGAAGTGATGTAAAAAAGCGACTCTGTGGTCATATGAGCGACACTGTATTGGATTTGTT
The DNA here is from genome assembly GCA_029931535.1 of Margaritifera margaritifera. Taxonomy (NCBI): domain Eukaryota; kingdom Metazoa; phylum Mollusca; class Bivalvia; order Unionida; family Margaritiferidae; genus Margaritifera; species Margaritifera margaritifera. The sequence continues at coordinate 1,300,490 of JAQPZY010001230.1, forward strand.
ATTCACTGAGGATCCGCCACAGCGTTGAGACAGCTTCTCTAAGAAATGACAATTTCCGGAAGACAAAAAAGCACATACAGTAGCTATGATTCTTACGTGAAATTTTTAATCATATTCTCAGTGAATAATTCAGACATGTGCATTAGTTCACAACACCTAATCAACGACAGGAAGAAAACAAAATCATGATCTCAAACAAAATCATGATCTCAAACATTTGAGCGGTACGGAAAGGTCGACCACACCTTTTGATAAGTTGATAAAAGGATCAGTGACGTGCAAGATAAAGATTTAATCTAGTTCACCGCAAAATCTACGATGTATAAAGACAATAAACACCCCCATGTGTGCTCATGTATACAAGCATAGACGAGTTTAATTAAATATAAATACGGGTTTGTAGGATGTTTGAAATAAGGAAACTTCAGCTTGTGGATGCTATATCTGGATGCAGTGAAATTCGGACTTAATTCTGTACTTTTTTTTACACAGCGTATCAATCAAATACTGCAAAAAATAATTGTACTTATTATTTTCTTTAGAATGTGGACTTGGAACCCCTTATTTCAAGTGGATTGATCCATGGTAAGTTCCCGAATGTTCAAGAATATCCATGTCTGCTTAAAGTAGGACACAGACCAATCCCAACGTATCGACACTTTCCGCCATCTTAAAACATCCTTCAAATGTAATAGTTTGTGTTAATATGTTTAAAAGTGCTAAAGAATTTAACATCAATATTTTAATGTAACATTAATAACTAAATCAATGTTGGTAGCTTTTTAGTGTGGAAAGACGTCCGGTTATTCACTCACATAACCTCAGTCGTAATATCTCTGACCTTTTCCACCAACCAATGTGAACAAAATGTCGTCTTACTTAGTTAGCAGCCATGTTTTAGCCATGTCATTCAGAGTAGTTTTAATATGACAATAACTATATTGCATCTGATGTGTTTTCATGTTAACGAAAAGGCTCGAGACATTGCGATTGGGGCAGATATATGAGTTTCATGAATACATACCAAATGAAAATATTATTTGATTATATTTAGGAAGTGAGTTGACTTTCTCTAAGAAACATAGGAATCATGTGTTGTGTACAATATGATGAAAATAAAATTCAAACAATACGTGTCACCAGTGTTTTCACTACTTCCCCGTTCCTATTTTGGCATAGCTATAAAATTTTACCGAGTGATCAGTAATATCGAATAGGTTATATTTCGATATTGTATATGATAATGATATAATTACGATCACATATTAATAGTAATTTAAATTCCTGTAGCTCTTTATCATTTATAAACAAGTTGAGACAAAATATAGATGATCAAGATTTATCATATACAACCATGTGTTAATTCTCAACCCAAACCTCAAAGTTGAAGCTAGGGGTCAAAAATCACAATAAAGATTTCAATGAGCTAATCGCATCGAATATTACTGAAGTCAAGAAGATACATATTTTATAAATTCACAATTCAAAACTTTGCTAAATTTTGTAAATGGGTGCTGGTCATACATTATCAACGATGAAAAATTAAAACCAAATTTTCTAACTGAAAACTATTAACTAATAATGGCAGATTTGGTTCGATCAATCCATAATTGGTATATTTAATTAAAATTTTAAAAAACTTGATAACTAAAAAAATATACAACAAATCACAGAACTCAGCTGTCAACTCAAAAATAGTTTCAAATCAATATCTGACGAATAGAAATGACATGATGGAACTATGATGAACATTCAGTCAATCTAATCTAGTTGTCTCGAGTATTTTAAACCGGTTTTCCGCGCAGATATGCGTCTTGAAGCGTAAATTTGGTGCTTGCATTGTCTATTTTTGTTCACACAAAGAAGGTTTCTGTGTTGGCATGCGTATATACGACCCCATAAGATGTCAATCTACGTTGCATTCAGAAATTTGAAAAGTCTTGTACAGCGTGATTTTTAGTGTGATTAAATTGAAAGGATCTGTCTCGAGAAAATTTAGCAATAATTTTACTTGCAAGACAAGTATGCAGACGTGTTTGGGAGGGAACTTGTGATAGTACTAATCTTTACAATCTAGGCATGCAAATGAGTCCGAAAAATGTGCATATGATCACATGCGTATGAAAAGTGTTATTTTTTTATTTTTTTTTTTTTTTTTTTTTGCAACAAAAAAGTTTTTTTTTCTGTCTGAAGAAACTTGAAAATGAATTAAATATAGTAGAGTAAACATAGTCCCATGATATCGTGCACGCACTACAGAGTCCCGTGATATCGTGCACGCACTACAGAGCAAGTCAAGGATATTATAGAACAAGTGAGGATATTATCCACAGCGAGAGACACGAAAGGCTCGTGCTTATGAAGTCAAGTGTATGTCCATATAGCATACGATAAAAACTTTTCATATTTAGTCACTAACGATTTTCCAATGATTAACGTGTAATATTCCCATCGATACTGACAAAGGTTAACGATTTTCCAATGATTAACGTGTAATATTCCCATCGATACTGACAAAGGTTAACGATTTTCCAATGATTATTGTTTAATATTCTCATCGATACTGACAAAGGTAAAAGAGCAAGACCTGCATACTCTCTCTATGTACAGGATCAACTCAAATCGTAACCACGTGACTAATTCTGCTCCCGCAGTGCAATATCTGTAATGTCTGAACAAAAGTGAATGGGCAAAACACCGATTGGGGCGGATATTAACAGGAACAATAACTCGATCATAATACAATGTACGAAGAAAGCATTAGAAACTTCATACTTGTATAAAGGAAAATCGGCTGTAAAATTAATAGTATTCATGTTAATAATTATGCATTTATCAATATTGACTGCAAAGGTTAGATAGATGAAACGTACATTATATAGGTCTTTACCCGAAAGTGTGTAACTTTCCTGCAATTCAAATTTAGTTTTCCGTCAAACAATGCTCAAAAGGCTTGGTCAACATAAAAAATATAAATATATACCTCTCGCCGCCATAATGTTCAAATAAGTCTCTTGTTTGAAATCGCGGTAAACACTGTATTGAATCAGCTGTGACTTCGGATGTTTTCGGTTGCTTCCGATTTTGTCAGTTTGCTGTTTTCATATGTATTGTGGTGTACGGTTTGGTATATTAACAACTGGAGGGTTTAGTGTTTAATTTACTAAACTGTACACTAGATTATGGATAAATATAGCAACCCGGCACAGAAACTGGCTGAACTCTTCCAGTCGATGTGGACTCAAGGAACTATACCCCAGGAGTACAAGGATGCATCCACTGTCCACTTTTACAAGCGGAAAAGCAACAGACAATCCTGCGACAACCATCGAGGTATCTCCTTACTGTCACAGGCTCCTGCCTGAGAGTCAGTGTGGCTTCTGAAAAGGACGAGGGACAACATACATGGTGTTTGCAGCTAGTCGGCTCCAAGAGAAATGCCAGGAACAGGAACTCCATCTATACACGACATTCATCAATCTGACAAAAGCCTTTGACACAGTCAGTCGTGTGGGTCTCTGGAAGATCATGGACTAATTTGGTTGCCCAGAAAAATTCATCGTAATGGTATGGCATGCTCACTCGTGTCGTGGACGACGGTGAGTCATCTGAACCATTCCCAGTCACCAATGGAGTCAAGCAAGGCTGTGTGTTGGCCCCAACCCTCTTCAGTATGATGTTCTCTGCCATGCTTACTGATGCTTTCCGTGACTATGAATCTGAGATCGACGTCAGATACCGGACTGATTGCAAGCTCTTCAATCTGAGGAGACTACAGGCAAAGATGAAGTTACAGGAAGTGACTGTTCGTGATTTCCTATTTGCTGACGATTGTGGGGGCGCTCTACAGATAATACATGCTTCTGAGAGAGTGACAGGTGTAAGATGAAGTATTTTGCATTTGCAACATGCACAATGGAGAGAATGTTGGCATACCTCTATGTTACTTTCATGTACTGTGGCTGAAATTTCTTTACATATTGTACTTGTGGAAGCTGGACATGATCTCAGCACACATCAGACAAAATGGCTGCTCCAAAGTACTCAAAAAATCAGCCTGAATTAGTCACAAGTGCACTATTTTCAGCAGTTATTCAAGTAGGGAAACGAATTTTGCCAGAGCAGAAAATACCAGCCTCTGATAGTACTATGAATGAATTACAAAATATCTAAAAAGTAAAAAAAGTTATCGGCTCTTTTTTTTTTTCATTTACCTTTGAAGTCCAGGAAGTGAAAATGACCAAGCGGAGCTAGCAGTTTTTTGAGAGGTGCACATCTTATGTAAGACCAAGTTGTATACTCTATAACCCAAATTTCACCCATCAATCATACACCAAAATAAAGGGAATTCAAAGTTCTTTTAACAATACCTAAGATATACAAGGTATTTTTTTATATAGCCAGGACAGCCAGTGAGGAAAACCTGGGTAATTCTTTTTCTTTAAAAATCTAACCCTATGCAAAGTACGAAATTGGAGAGCGCCACCTGTTCCCTAAATGCCAAATGTGAGTCTGACATGCAACATAGTATGGACCATTTCTCTTCAGCTTGTGACAATTTCGGTCTCACAATCAGTATCAAGAAGATTTAGATGATGCACCAACCTGCATCAGGAAAGCCTTACTTAGAGCCTACCATCAAAGTGAATGGCCAAACCCTCCAGACACTGGACAAGTTCACCTATCTCGGCAGTACACTGTCACGTGCAGTCCACATCGATGATGAAACAAACGCCAGAATTGCTAAAGCAAGTGTGGCCTTTGGCAGACTACCAGCAAATTTGTGGGACCGCAGAGGCATCAGTCTGCGAACAAAACTGAAGGTATACAAAGCCATTGTGTTCTCCACGCTGCTGTATGCATACGAAACCTGGACGGTATACACACGCGATGCCAAGAAGATGAACCATTTTCACATGGGCTGCCTGAGGAACCTGATGAGAATAAGATGGTAGGAGAGAGTCCGAGACACTGAGGTTCTCACACGGGCAGGTATTCCAAGCATCCACAATATGCTCATGAAATCACAGATGAGATGGGCAGGTCACGTCACCATGATGTCATAAGAGCGACTACCGAAGAAGATCTTCTAAGGTGAGCTGAAGGAGGGAAAAGGATCTCCGGGTGGTCTGAAGAAACGCTTAAAAGATTCCCTCAAGTCATCCTGGAAACATTTCAACGTTGACCCTGAATCTTGGGAAGATCTCGCACAAGATCGCTCCACCTAGCGCAATCTCATCCATACAGGAGCTATAGACTTTGAACTGGGGAGAATTGCAAAGGCAGCGCAGAAGCGCGAGCACCGTAAATCTCAGAACTGCAGTACGTTCTCTATTGATCAAGCAACCATAAACGGCATCTCCTGTCAAGTGTGCCATAGACAGTTCAGAGAACAAATTGGCCTCAGTCACTCAAGTACTCATAGAAACCAAACCAGTTACTGATGTAATGATCATCTTCAAACTCGAAGGATGAACAACAACAACAAAAGATTCAATACAGTGGTAAAGCAGAGCAACTTTTTTAACAGAATTTTCCAGGATTTTCCGCCGCAAATATGCAAGAATCAGAACATCGTTCAAAATTGTAGTGTATTACAGTTTGTCGCAATAAACGACATCAACGATGATATGTAAAATTTACGTGATAAAACCGCTTTCAAACTTTTAAAATTAAAAGCGAATACTTTCATCCGTTCAACAAGGACATTTTCATAGGTTATTGGCAACATAACATCAGATTACATTAGTATTGATCGTCCTTAGGGGCTAAGCGTGTTTCAACCTGAGACAACACATGTCAACAAATGTCACTGATTAAGTGATCGTAAATCCAAGAAAGATAGATCGGTTGACATTTGTACTTCCTAATATAGAGTGAATGCATAATCATTGCATCATGAGTGTGTGACCCATGTCGTATGTAAAACAATGAGTACCGTCGTTACTCGCTTATAAGTTGAGTCCAACTGCAAACTGCACAGACCCTGATCTGCCATTGCATAATGCGCCGACAGATCTGGGTCTATGCAGGTTGTAAGGACTAATCAGTAGAAGAAACAACATAGACCCTGATCAAGGTCTATGTTGTTTACAGTTCGACTCGACTTATAAGTGATTAAAACGGTACATTAAACAAGAGAGAGAGAGAGAGAGAGAGAGAGAGAGAGAGAGAGAGAGAGAGAGAGAGAGAGAGAGAGAGAGAGAGAGAGAGAGAAAGAGAGAGAGAGAGACTATTTGCAAGTATATGTTTGGGGGGTTGGGTGAGGTGATGGTGGAATAATTTAAAGAGTCAAACGTCTGCTGCACAGCGTAACCGAAAGTAGTACCACGTTTCGTGGAATGCATTCTAATTTCAAACAACAATAAAAAAAGGTAGTATACCCTTTCGTGGAATGTGTCCCTAATTTCAGACCGCAATGACCATCATACACGTTCTGGGGCAAACATAACTGTATTGCACTGAATGGCAATTAATTCGTAGCCACTGTAGCCCAGCTGGTAGAGCGTCGGACTCATAATCTAAGGGTCGTGAGATCGATATCCTCCCAGGCCAGCACGGGTCGGATGCCTGGGTGTGTCCATGGGAAAGGCACGTAGCTCTCATTTCCTTGGCATGATAAAGCCTGCAATGTGCTAAAAGTGCCGTAAAGACCCCCACCCCATCCCCCTAAAATATTATAAAATAATTCGTTTAGCGACATGATTATCGTAGGCAAGGTTGACCAAAGCCACATCAGTGAACCACGTTAACCATGGATCCAGACCATACATGACGAGTGGAGTTCAAGATTTCCAAAAAAGGAAGAGTTTCCACTTTTAATATGCATAAAATAAATATGAAAATTTAAACACCATGATAACCCAGCTGGTGGTACTTAAGTCCAAAAGCACTTGATCCGTAGCTACATATAAGATGGGAATCCGTAGCTACATATAATATGGGAATCCGTAGCTACATATAAGATGGGAATACGTAGCTACATATTATGGGAATCCGTAGCTACATATAAGATGGGAATCCGTAGCTACATATAAGATAGGAATCCGTAGCTACATATAAGATGGGAATCCGTAGCTACATATAAGATGGGAATCCGTAGCTACATATAACATGGGAAATTGACTAAATGTTAGTAGATTCAATCCATCATGCGAAGTTGTACCTTACCATTCGAAGACACAAAGAAACAGGCAGAGAGACAGATAGATAAACAAACAGACAGGAAAAGTAATGAACGAAGAAGTTGCCTCTTCAGAGATATGTACTTATACAGTAGTTACTCACTATACAAACTAATTGTATTGATCCGTTTAAAGATGGGGTCGTGTGCATGATTGAAAATATTACCTTTACTCATACTTTACCGTGTGTATCATACAAAACTTATTTGTACATGTATTATTATTATCATTATTAATTTAGTATTATATGTATTTGCTGCTGTTGCTGCTACTACTACTACTACTACTGCTATTGTTACTGCTACTACTACTGCTACTACTACTACTACTGCTACTGTTACTGCTACTACTACTGCTACTGCTACTGCTACTACTACTACTACTGGCGTTAAAACCAAAATTCGACATTCAAATGGCAAAACAAGTGTTTCAAATTCTGCAAATTGTTGTTGTTTGATAGAAGACATTTTCAAAATTTTCTGATATCCTTGATCAAACCTATTTTGGGAGCGGAGGGGGGGGGGTAAATGAAATAGACACAAAATATGATTTGAACTCCTTTACTGTTAAAGATTCAAGATTTCTTTGACTGCTTTGACTTATTAAGGAAACTGCCTCGATAGAGTTAAAGTTTATATCGTCTTGATACATCATAATCTAAAACTAAAACCTTGGAAAATTCGTGCATTCTTATATTTTAAATAGATGTAACTTACCCCTGATGATAATGGAGCAGGTCAATACTTCTAGATATGGCACACGTGGTAGAAGTAAGGGAGTTAATACTATCTTAAGCAAGAACAAACACATGACCATACAGACACATGGGTGACCATACAAACACATGAGTGACCATACAGACACGTGGGTGACCATACAAACACATGAGTGACCATACATACACATGGGTGACCATACAGACACATGGGTGACCATACATACACATGGGCGACCATACAGACACACGGGTGACCATACAGACATCTGGGTGACCATACAGACACATGGGTGACCATACAGACACATGGGTGACCATACAGACACATGGGTGTCCATACAGACATATGGGTGACCATACAGACACATGGGTGACCATACAGACACATGAGTGACCATACAAACACATGAGTGACCATACAGACACATGGGTGACCATACAGACACATGGGTGACCATACAGACACATGGGTGACCATACAGACAAATGGGTGACCATACATGCGATTTTGTCTCAAAAGTGCGGAGTATTTCCTATTTTTGCAGACTTACGGCGAAAGGGCATGTTTCTGACTTTCTCTGGAATTCTGGACATAATTGAACCAAAACCTTATTTTGTTGTTCTTTAATATACACTAATGCACTATATTCATTCGACATGTGTTCATACAAATTGTTTTCTACTATAAAGTAATTCTTACCATAGAATTATGTATGTATGTGTGTATGTACGTATATATGTATGTATGTATGTATGTACGTATGCATGCTTGAAAGTATGTATGCATGTATGTATGCATGCATGCATGTATCTATGTATGTATGTATGTATGTATGTATGTATGTATGTATGTATGTATGTATGTATGTATGTATGTATGTATGTATGTATATATGTATGTAAGTATGTATGTATGTATGTATGTATGTATAGGGTTTAACGGCACGTCAGCACAGTGCTGGTAGTATATTGCCGACTAAAGTAAAGTTCCAAAAATGTAAAGGTAAAAATTGCAAAAACTTTTGGAAGATAAACCCTTTTTAAATAAACGTAAATACGCAGTCCTGAAATATAAACGATAAAGGTTCAGATAATAAAATACTGTAAAGGTATATAAAATGAAAGATAAAGGTAAAAAACATTTTTTTAAAATCCATAAAGTATTATTGTATATTCATACTAAATAGTTGTAATTAGTAAAACAAAATCCGTTTAAAGAGAACAGCGGTAAAATTCTCTCACTTCCCTTAACGCCTTTTTGTTGGACTGCTGGTTGCCCTTAAAATTTTAAGTTTGTGGATTCCCCTAATTTAGTGTAGCCACCTTGAAATGCTTCATAATTGTTGTTGTTGTTTTTTTTGTGTGGTTCTTTGTTGTTGTTGTTGTTGTGGGGTTTGTTGTGGTATTTTTTTCTTTTTTCTTTTTTGTTTTCTTTTGCACTCGAAGCACGGAATATTCTCGATGTGATAAGCGATTGTAAAGTTACATATTTAAACATTTGAAACGATATTACAATTTTCTGCGAATGAATTTTGCAATCAAAAATCTTTTATAACACTCACATTTAGTGATTTAAGTTATATGGTAGAAGACCCTCCTTTAAAAGTACATGTAGTTTTAATTTATGAACAAAAAAATATTATTTAAAGCACTAAATTAACGAAAGAGACATATTTAGAAACTTCATCACAATAAAATGTTCCGTCAGCAGTCTGGAAAAATAATTGACGTCTGTGCAATATTTCATATAAAATATTTATGCATTGATATTTATATTTGTTATAGTAATAAAATGCTTCCAGTGTTGCGTACCGTTGAGGGATAAAATTCATTGGATCAAATCAATATTCTTCATATAAAATGTGCAAGCTACGGACGCACCATTGTGCAGAAAATTTTCCAAAACTATTAAAGAAAGTAACCAACCACACTTGCATATATATATATATATATATATATATATATATATATATATATATATATATATATATATATATATATATATACAATTTTTTTTTAGCAGCGAATCTTAAATGTGGCTTAGAAATAAACGGCACATACCGGCTGTTTACGGGGGGGTGGTGGGGAAGGGATTATAAAATCCAAGATATGTATTCAAGTCTGTTTACGGGGGTGTGGTGGGGAAGGGATTATAAAATCCAAGATATGTATTCAAGTCTGTTTTGACAATGAAAAATATACCGGTGGTAGACAGTATACGCAGATCTTTTGGAAAATAAATCAGATCTATAAAAATAAATAGTTTAAAGTATGAGAGTAAAACATGTTAATATTTGGCTATTATATTTGAAGTTAATTTATATATCGATTGTGCATCTTGTAATATCTGTAGAAAATATTGGCGATGGGTATGCATTATTTGATATTGTATATTACGTTAAAATAATAATAGGTAATAGTAATGAACAATTCATGCAAAGTATATATTTTGCGCGCAGAGAGTTTTAAGGTTTTCCTGTTGTTGGCAATACCTAAAATACTATTTGGACCTGTGTCATCCGGATAATACCCTCTCAGCTAGAAATCCCAGCACCCGTCGTGGATGGTACTTCCGGGTCTAATTCGCATGCACATATGCACACCTGATAGTGACATACTAAACCCCAATGTCTGCACGAAGTTCAAAATTTTAGGCCTATTACTGCAGTCTTAACCGGAACGCTCTGCACTCTCATACGTATCTATATACCTGAGCATATTTTGCGCAAATACTATATGTATAGAATACTAATTTATTTTACAACTATGTAAATATTTAAGTATAGAAAGTAATGCTTGAATTTACTTACCTCATTTATGTAAAATTTATTGAGCCACAGATTTTACTTTCTTCTTGTCTATCGTCGACACTACCTCTGTCTCTCCTAGTGAAACACACTTTTTTTTACCGTGTCTTCACTACAAATATTTTTAAATTTTGTTTGGCAATTGATAGAAGAGGAAATGAAGCTCCATTCTTTCAATCAGAAATTTGATTCCGTATAATTTGCTGTTATCGTATCAAGTGTGGTACCTGCAGCATCCTCAACAGTGGCGTAATATGCATAGCCAATTGATACAAATTTTTTGTTGCAACAAGAAATGTGGCGACTAAAATCTACAGCAGAGAAAAAAGAATCCTTCTTGAACCTGTATAATGCTCCGAAGTGGCGAATAGCCCTTATTTTGAAACAATTAGTTGCTAATCATTTCATACCACAGCATACGTTTTAAAGCAAGTCCACGAAAACACTTGGAATGATGTTAAAATCATGCAATTTGATGGAAGAAATACTGTCGAAGAATTTTTTTCCAAACAGACTATGCAAATTAGGCATGCCCCACTTCAAATTCGAATTTTTCCAAAGAGGAATGCTCGTGTATACATCAAAATGCAAACTGATGCACGAAAAAATAATAAAAGACATGGAAACTATCCAAAGTTGTTCTCCGCATCGAATTATATCCGGTTTTGCTATAAAGTCACGAGTTGTCCACTGTCAATAATATCCGCCCGCCCTGTATACTTACTTACCTTCCTATTTCAGCTATATTGTCACAGTCATGTATATACAATGTACAAAACGACACTTCACGTCAACAACTGCACTCGTGGGTCAATTACTGTTAGACTACTGACAATTAAGTATGAGCACCATCAACAAGGTATAGACGGCCCATCCTCATCATATAAACAGTCACCAATATGTTTTCCCATTTTTAGGTCACCGGTATCATTTTCAGCGATAGCTCGTAGCACTTGAAAGATTTTTTCCACGAAATTAACATTCACATTTTTATCTTTTAGCGCGAAATGCAATATCGGTCGATTTACCTTACCCGGAAAGAGAGAATGAGATTGTAAATAGTCAGCCAATCAGCGTTGAGTTTGTTACTTCCTGGTCGGATAACGTATTATCTACAATGGTGCGTGCTATACATAGGGTCTCCATATAAATCACGACAAAACATGACAATCTACTCAGGGCGAAAATTTTAATCGAGGACAGGATTTGGACTGAACTCTTCGTGTTATAGCCGAGTACAATATATTCCCCTTTTGACATATTAGTTTGTATATCAGAAATAGTGATTTAGCACAATCAGCTTGTCGGAAGAAATCTTGAGATGTATATATGTTTATCTGATGTATAGGGAATGTTGGCATGTCTGTATAAATATGCTTTGTATATCGTGATGGGTAGTGCGTGTGGACTAAATTGTTCGAACTGAAATTTAATACTGCGTCATTGTTTATGACAGACACGCATCAAATGGAAATAGAAAAGAGAGGGAAAGTTGGGTGCGGTGTGGCCCAAGTCAGCTTTCGAGTTGGATTAGGATACGTGCATGCATATATACATCCATCCATTCATACATCCATAGCTTCGCTCTCTCTCTCTCTCTCTCTCTCTCTCTCTCTCTCTCTCTCTCTCTCTCTCTCTCTCTCTATATATATATATATATATATATATATATATATATATATATATGTATATATAGATATATATGTGTGTATATATATGTATATATATATGTGTGTGTATATATATATATATATATATACACATATATATGTGTGTATATATATGTGTGTATATATATATATATATATATATATATATATATATATATATATATATATATATATGATTTTTATACAAAGTGCAGATTAATCACCGAGTTGACGGATTTGAAATGGAATTGACACATTTGCGAATTCCCTCGTTATTTGTGTAACTTCTTTTTAATGTTCACGCCTTCTGTCTGTAAATACGCAGATTTTAAATCTTGAAACAAATGAAAATCAATGACCTTACAAGCTACCTGGAAGATAAATTGCACGTACATAGTGTTTAGTAGCAAGTAAAGATGAAAGACAGAAGGAAAACAGAATTAAAGAACATTTGGATGTCAGAATTGTGCATTTTTTTTTGTCTTCTATTTTACATTTGTGAATTGTATTTTTTCAAAGTATTATGTCTACCTGCATACATACATCAGCGTATACTTGTACACATACATATATACATACAAACATGCATGCATACTAAATTATACTTATTTAATTAATTTACTTGTTAACTTACTTACTTACTTACTTACTTACTTACTTACTTACTTACTGACTGACTGTATACAATATACAGTTAAGAGGCAGACTTGTTCTGTCCCCATAAGCATGAGTAGATGTTAGAGGGAAGTTTAAACTCACAGGTTAAATATGGGCCAAATCTTTTTGCCCCGCGCTAAAGAGGAGACAAAAGGCTTTTCGCCTCGCGTTTGAGATAGGAGCTAATGACAAGATGGAGCAAGCGGTAACCGGTTGAAACCGGTTGGAAAAAAAGGGGCGTTTGAACTCGGCAGGTTAAGTAGAGTCAAAAAGATTTTTGCCCTGCGCTAAAGTAGGAGCCAAAAAGCAATTCGCTCGCGTTCGAGACAGGGGCTAAGGACCAGATGGAGCCAGATGTAACCGGTTAAAACCGGAGCGGTTTTGGCCCAACAGGTTAAAGTAGGAGCCAAAAAGCTTTTCACCCCGTCCTCCACCGCCCCCCCCCCCGGGGGCGGTGGAGGGGTTACCTCTGCATGCCCGTCCTAGGGGTAAAAAATTTGGACTAGCGCTCGAGGGTAGCTGTCATTTGGTACGTGGTCGCCTTTTGCCCCGCTGACCCTGAGGCAGCATAATTTGCGGACTTTGGAGCATGTTCGCGATTATAACGTTAGTTTCCTTTACTACTGCAAGCAAGCAGTAGGGTCGGCACATTTGCAACAGAAGGTCGTGGAATAACAGCAACACTGTAAGCATGCCGACGGTACGAGTACATTCCAACCCCTACTACGGCAAATGAGTTTAAGATGGATAAAAACTCGGACTGGCGGCAGAAGTACGGCGAAAACGAAGGCCTGGGTACGATGTACAATTATAGTGCCAACAGCGGCTCCAAGCCAATCCGTGGTGGTGTATGGGACCCAAACGTGTATGCGTTTAATCATTCAAGAACACGCAAAGTTGACTACTTCAGACAGGGCAGCGAAGCTAACCACGGTTTTGTGTATTTTATGCTGGACAAGTCGCAAGGCTGTACCCAAGCCGGGGTAGAGCGACTCACTGAAAGCGCTCTAGTATACGTTTGGGCAATACTGGGCTCGCAAACCGAAATGCTTACCTCGATAGTGGGGTCGGGAAAGGCCTTTAATGTGCAAAAACAGTTTCTTGCAAAGGTAGAAAATATGGCCGGCCAAGCTGAGAACGCCCCTAATGTGTTAAGTAACTTCCAGTCATTGCTCGGACAAGCAATACGTAAGCTAGATTATGTCGCTGGGGGCGGTCTCTACATGATCCCAACTGACATGGAGCTTAACGTTGGCATCTATGAGGGGTATAACAACGAGCTTCTTATAGCAGACGACAACATGGCGATAGGCACCAATGTCGATGCTAATTCAATAAGGATGCCCACACACCTGCCCGCCGCTCAGAATCAGGTGCAACTTGAGCATGAAGAAGTGGGATTCAACCCGCAAGCGTCAACGGCACAAACCAGCACCGCTGAAACAGCAGCGGGTACCATGCAAACAATTCAGGAGCAAGACGCCAAAAACCACGAAGCAAACAAAATGGCACTAGTCGTAGGCGATATCGCGATGGGGCTTACAGCCATCTTGTTTCTCCACTGAGCTCCTAACGTTCCCCGCGCAAGTGCGAGCGGATAACAACAAAGAACGCGACCACTATTGTTATGACAAGCACCACGAGGTTTACGGACAGCCAGCCGATGGCATCGCCAGCGGTCCTCAGCAGGAACGATACGATTGACTCCTTTTATGTTAACATTTTCAGCATACCGGCCAGCCGCTGCAAGTGCTTTTTTACCCATTCTTTTGCGTTCGCAGGACGCGAGAAGTCTGGCATATGAAGATCAGTCACCTGTACATCGGCGTCCCTGGGCCAGTCATTTCAAAGTCAAAGCCTCCTTCAGCCATGATGAATGTGGTTGTGCTTACGCAACTGCTCGCTTATTGAAGAGAGGGCACTGCGAGTATGTCTCAGTATGGAAACAAACTCGATCCACTCCGCTCTCTCCGATGCGTGCTTGGTGTGAAGGGGGGAAAGAGTACCGTCGTTGTGACCAATAACCCAAGCACCATAGACCAAAACTAGCTCCTTATTGTCAGATTTCCAAACCTCGGTAGGAACGATTTAATTGTTCCCGGCACCGCTAGGTTGGCGTTCACAAATGCTCTGACTGGTGGCACAGCAGCACCGGTTGACGCCAACCGCACAACTGTGAAAAACATTGGCCGCGCCATCGTCAGAAAGATCACTGTCAAGATGGAGAGCAATGAGGTGGCGTGTATCGACGATGCCGATGTTTACAAGGATCTCGAGCTTACGGAAAATGAGCAGAGTAACTCCGTCTATCAGGGTATACAAAACGCCAACACGACCGCTATACTTGCCGGCGCTGGCAATGCCGTTGCCGCCACCAATCCCGACGCGTATATCGCTGCCGCGTTTGCAAGTCGGATCTTTGTTACGCTCGACATCGAGCTGCTAAATGACCACATGCCATACTACCAGTCTGCCCTCTCAGACCGCGTCACATTTGAGCTGACGTTTAACGACTATGACAGGGTTATCAGGAGAGCCAATAGGCGGTATCTCTCTGGAGTTCGACCTTCTAACCAACGCAGAGATTGCACGCATGATCCGGCAGCAGTACATGGGAAAAGTGGTAATCTTGTACACCCGAGGTCTGCGCCATCACAGGGCGGTGCTAGACAAGAGCAATACTGTGTGAAACATCAACCTGAACACACCGGCAAAAAACACGGAGGCTATAGTCATGTTCTTGAACATAGTACGCAAAGCGCTGATTTCGTACGCAATACTGAGTATTTGTACAATCCCTTATCGACAAGGTGTCGGTGACGATCGAGGGTGTTCCAAATCAGATCTATGTCCTTGGGCAGGCGCGATACCAGCACTAGGAAAGAGCGTATTTGCTTGCCACTTCAATTTTATTGTCATCATTTGCCCTACTATACAAGGCGTACGATAGGCCGTGGGCTCGTGGCAAAAGGAGTTGTTACGACTCTAAGTCTTAAAATAATGTAACAAAAAGGAAGTTAAACCAACAATGTCTGTAAATTCAACAAGCAATTTATTTCGATGTAATTAAAATGAAAATTCAAAAACACTTGCAATTTGTGAATTAAATTCCAAATAATCCTAAATGTCTAAACAACTATTCAGGAATTATAAATGTTCCGAATAAATGAATGTTCCGAATGAATGAATGTTCCGAGTTGATGGGTAGTCTTTAATGTCCTGATGTACGACAAAAAAAGTCTTGAATGTACTTATGTACCCCAATAATGTAATCCAGATCATCTTTGAGAATGTCCACAAATATCCAAAAGTCATACATTTAAATCCAAAGGTTCATGAGCACTTTATGTTAATTCCAATGAATGTTCAAATAAATAATTCCTTTCAAATTATGTCTACAGCAATACAGCATTTGAGCATTACGGCAATACAGCATGACAGCACAACTATGATTCCAAACAGACTGATCATAAAAACAGGAATGTTTTTAACACAGGATTTAAAATTGGAATGATAATAATGCGTTCATCAAGGTCTTATATACTCTTTGCAAATGGCCTATTTCACAACAGAACACGTGTCATCCAACGACCCACAATGCAATACAAAATGCTTCATTCGAGTGGTCAACAACTCTGACCTTGAACTCAAAGGTCAGTAAATACCTTGTTGACATCTTAACCAAACATACGTGCGACTTACTATTCGACCGTATTTTAAAATACAGTCATGGACCAAAAGTTAGGCACTCATTATAGATTATATATACATAACAGAGGATTTAGGGTCAACCCTGAGGGCCATGATCTGGATGCCCTGCTTTGTGGCCTAGCAAAATGGCTCGAGGAAATCACCACCCAATTTCTGCTCGACGAATGTGCCTTTCTACCTGGCGTCCGGCATAGAAACGGCCCTCACTAAGCTCGCCTATATCAGCCGTCATCTGCGGGTGGGTCATAACACAAAAGTACAACGCCGTTGCCAGAGACTTCTGCGAACTGACCTCGTGGTAAGCCCTCTTTTGCTGCAAAGACGAAGACTAATTTAGCGGCACACTTCGAGAAAACAATATGGTTGAAGCTGAGCGCCGAGCAGAGGCCTACAAGTTTCTTGAAAAGGAAAGTTTTGGCAAGCTCCTTCTGCTGACAGACCCACCAGGGTCCTACCTGCTTGTTCCGGACAACGACGGTGGGCGATGTGGCAGCTTTATGTTTTGTACGCCGCCTGACACACCATAACACTCGTGGCCGTAAGCTACGTTCTATTCAGAGTTAGGCGATTAGTGAACGACATTCAGAACTTTATAAGAGCCATGGAGAAACCGTGAGTGACTCGATTTAGAAGATCTGCTGCTAAATGGGTTGGCAGCAAAGCCAGCAGAAGCGCATGGACAGCACGGAAAGCCTGGGACGACCGGCACGCCGACAGCGCGTACAAAAAACCAGCTGAAAACGGCGGAATACCTGCTCAGTGTGACCGGCTGTTTGAGCTGGTGGCTTTCAGAGCGTCGAAAGAATACATAGGCCGGCCTCTTACCTATGCGGAGTTTCAGGCAATGAGCGATGAAAAGGTTCCAAAAACATATGTCATATGCGAAGCTAAACTGTGGGCAAAATGACTGCTTCGCTGGGAACGTCTCTGTTCGGCCGGTACACGACAGTTGTGAGCCACGTTTTGCCCATAGACAACCGCGAGGGTCATGTTAAGTATTTCATGATTCGTTCATTCAGGTCTCTTTGTAGAGCATCAGCAGCCACCTCTATTTCAGGTATGATCCAGTACTAGCGCCAATTCTATGATAATCTAGAGACATGTTGAAAAAGTTAGAGTCAAAGAATAACAAACGATGGGTACGACAGCGGAGCCATCAGCGATGCCGATGTCGGAGCCGTCAGCGGTACCAGCAACTGAGTTGCGAGAACCGTCACCTGTACCTGCACAAGTTAAAAGCCCAGGTAGAATTGCTGCTGGGAAAAGACTAGCCAAGATGCTGAAACAACGCCGGGAAATAAGGGTGGCCGACTCCAGCCCTGCTCCAGCGCCAGTTGAAACTGCGTGAGAGCGTGATATGACATCTTATGTTCCATGGACTGTCCTAGCTTTGGCGACCGGCCTCGCGTACACCTTATTCTGCGGCTCACAGTCGAAACGACAGCAAAACCAGCGGACCGTTCGAAACGACAAAGGCAGCAGGCACAAACGCCAGCAGACACTATAAGACACACACCCGATCGTTTTCAGATGGAATAGCATGTGTACCGAAACAGCTCGAAGAACTATGTCGACGCCGCCGTAAGCTAAAGACCTCAGAAATTTACTCTACAATGGTGCCATGCTTGGTTTCCTTGGGGTCGGGTACACAATGATTGCCAAACGCTTGCTAAAAGTTAAACCAGCAGATCTCGGGCGTCTCGATTTGGAGGACGCAGCAAAGGCAGTTACCATCACTGCGTTGAGCCTTTGGATATATAGCATGGTAATTAAACAGGGCATGATTCCTGCAAATATCATCACGACTGTCTAATGGTCTCTGCTGCCCTCGTGGTCGACGGGGCAATTGTCAACGCCCTCGCATTCTCTGGCTCAAACTTCCTCTTTTCTCAGGTAGTTAAAAAAAGGGATTCAACGAGAAACGCAATCGCCACGATAAATCTCAGGAAGAACTTAACGTGAAAGACATATGTAATTGGCATGCCTTGAAAATCACTTTCCCTTCTTCATCTTCAGTGGTGATATTGAGTCTATTGATCGTACTCTATGCAATGTTTAATTAAATCATTGTGAAATACATTCTTGATAGGTAAGGACTCTAGCAAATTTGAATAATACCGTTATAGTAATTGTTTTTAGTTGATCAAGTAAAATGTATAAATTCTTAGGCTTCAAAAACCCCACAAACTGTATGTAGATGTCTGTATAGATCTCTGGCTATTAACGCTTAGCAACTTAGTTTTGCAACTGGTTAGATAAACTGTAATTATTGCTAGGAGTCACCAATACTTTAGAGGCATGATTCTGGCATTCAATATCTGTGCTTTCTTCATCGTCTTTGTTTGCTGTCATTCTTTCTTGAACTCTCTTCATATGCATTTCAAAACTGTATAAACCATCAAATATTGATATGGTCTTGTTGGTTATGTAGCAAAATATGTTGTATTTTAAATTATTTCAAATATTGTAGTACTCTGCACAAAATCTATTCTCTCTAAGGATATATGAAGGTTACCATCCCTTCCTTCTGTAGGGTTGGACAAATATATTTATTTCTCTTTCTAATCTGCTTGTCCTTCTTTTGCAATGTTAGCTTCCATTTATGTAATCCAAAAACAGCTGAAGCACAACCAAGTGTTAGCACCTTTTCACTTGTAATATCTGTAACTGATTTTCTCAGAAGCTTAATCTCTTTCTCTCGAAATTTCTCCCCCTCCTCTTCAGCTCTTCTATGTTTGTTTATCTACAGTCTTGACGTTGTTCGTGATATGATTCTTCATCTCCACATAGCGACTGGATTCGTTGATGACGAGATTAAATTATTCATGATTTATCTCATGGTCACTTATTGTCTTGATGACTATATCATCAATACTATTTTGTTTGCATACGGCAGAGATAACTATCTCATCGTGTTTTGATACATTGTGATAAACCATCTTATCTCTGAAAGCCTTAGCAACAAATCGTAATAGAGTTGCTGCGAAACCGCTAAAAGCAAAAGGAATGATAAACCGTCTTGCTATTCCTGCTCCTCCTAAACTAGCAGCTGCTATACCCATTCCTACCAAACATAGCTGACATGCTTGCCTCTACCCAGTTTTAAAACTTGTATGCACACTTATACGAATACCTCACAATTATATAATGATCGATCTCTTTAATCAAATCTTTCTTAATCTCATTGATCTTTTGTAATCTGATATATGGGTGGTGCAGAAATTATTATTTTCTTGTCTGTCATTTCTAGATATGAAAGTGATATATGAGATTTAGTTTTAGATAGTAGTTTAACGGGTTATTTGTTTATATGTTTTTGGTATGTCAGACATGATAGATCTAACAGTTTGCTTTTGCTCAAAATAGAAATGTAATTATCTATAAGCATTTAGCGTTATTTAATAATTTTGGCGACTGATATACCAGATTTTACACGGTAGTCAAATGTAAATTCGCTCAAAGATATAGATACAACTACCTGAATAACATCTTTAAAAGATATATTGATTGGTGGACCAGCATTGAATTTTAGTGCCTTGTTTAGGCGCATGCTCTAACCAACTACAGGTGCAGAGTTAACATTTGCATGATAGACTGTGTTGGTTATTTAATTGTGTTGTTTGTCTCGCTCACTTTCACCGGTTGTGTAGTACGTGATGTAGCTAGTTTCATAGAGCTAACATATCTCATCTTACTATATAACACATTGGCAACTATAATTGCTTTACCACCCAGACACTAATATATGTTTTAACTACTTTTCTCTTCATAAGGCTTATGTTGTTCGATCTTTTCCATCTTCGCCAGATTCATTTTCTCTGCTTCAGCTTTCTTCAATTCCTTTACAAATTGTCCAAGTTGTCCACCAAGTTCAACTCTAAGAGGATCTTTCTTCTTTGAACTTCTCTTGCTCACCTTCCATTTTATTTGAAAATAATGACAGATGAAGACAAATGTAAAATCAATTACTACTTTAAAGTTATCAAACATCAGATCATACATTATCTAACATCACAAGCTGGCAAACATCATCTTGAGACTTTGTATCATCTTGAATTTATGGTAACGCAGCTTGCATGGAAATTCAACAGGTTGAGTAAAATGGATACAAATATGTCAAAATGAAAAAGGTATTAATGAGTTCAGTGGAAAGTGTGGCTACTGCAAACCTTGTCAAAGTGAGTATCAGAGAAAATGGATACAACAGAAAAAGGAAAATTTGAAAAATTGGCGTAAAGAAAACAGATATTACTCCAACGACTATTTCAAAAACAAATAACACAATGATGAAAATTACAGACTAATTCAGTTGACAAGGAAAAGAATTGTAGCATCATTAAACCAGAACATTAAATTTGTACAACGTTAAACAATTTCTGGTGTTCCATTAATGGAAGTCTGTCGTACATGGTTATAAAGCCTAAAGGTATTGATTATGATGATTTATATCTTGAGCATTTCATACCTTGTGCTTCCTTTGATGCTCTGCTTCAGAACAGCAAAAACTATGCTTTCACTGGACTAATACAAGACACAAAAAGGGCAAGCAAAAACAAATCAAAGAACGACAAGATGCCATCAAAACAAGAAATCAGGAAACAGAAAAGGAAAGTTGAAGATTTCAAAGTAGCCGATTTCATTATAGACAAGGCTTGAACCATATTACCCATCATCCTCAGCTGGTGTGCATTCAATATTTAGGAACATTCAAATCCAGGGGAAATACGTCAGAATTAAGTCGGAAGTATGGGAAGTCTCCAGAGAAGTCTCTTATGATTCTTCAGATTTTTATATCCTTTCTACCACATCTACTTCCGTATACTTGTTATTTATATGTTCGAGAGTTATCAAATTAGCCCTTAAAGCTCATAAAGGTATGCCTAATTTAAATTATATAAATCTTGTGAAATATAGAATACCATTAGACGTGATATAATCTTCTTCGAGTTCTATTTGCAAATTCTATATTGTCAACTGGTAGAAATGTACTCACCACAGTTGTTACAGCCATGGTAATAATATCGGATACAGATTTGGATATTTTGGCTGATCTAGCATTTACAAACAATTCATATGTTCTCTGTACTTGTTTGTCTATCATTTTATCCAATTCCTTTTCAATTAATGTCTGACCAGTTATCTATTTGTGAGTTCCATTGCCTATGCTTATTTTCAATTCTTGTTTGTACTCAGCAGTCCCAGGAGTAAGATTATCTTCTGCGAATACTAATTCCTCTTCTTATTTCTTGTCCATTTGAATAGCTTCTTTCGAAATGTATGGAAAGACTAAAGACGTTGATTCAGAAGCTTCTGAAATTATTACAGATAGATCTTGTTGGTCTGATATTGAGAGCAGTTCAATGTCAAATTTTTCCGATGAAGGATTAGAGGGTTTCACGCTAGAAGAAGCAGGTAAAATGTTTGCCAGACCATTTTTTCACGGCGAAAATGACATTGTGGGTGATGATTTCAATAATAAGTACGGTAGTGGTGCATTGAAAAAGAATGATTGAAAAACAGAGCTAGAGTTATCAATGAGGATAACAAAATATGATGCAAGTTATCTCTTAAAGGAAAGCGCGACAGAAAGTAAAGCTGGTGGTAAGTACTTTTTAGATGCTCTTTCCAAAGACATTTTG
This sequence comes from Margaritifera margaritifera, assembly GCA_029931535.1. Lineage (NCBI taxonomy): Eukaryota > Metazoa > Mollusca > Bivalvia > Unionida > Margaritiferidae > Margaritifera > Margaritifera margaritifera. The sequence continues at coordinate 1,322,855 of JAQPZY010001230.1, forward strand.
AAACATAAAGGCAAAAAAATAGAAAAACATATGAGAACCCAGCAAATAAAGGTTACACAGACGAAGAAACAGATCCTAACTATCCATTAGTGCTAACATCAACGATAACAGAAGAATTTAAAGACAGATTAGGTAGAGTCCGATATAACTAACCAACCATTAGAACTTACTGTCATAGAAAGACACATATAACTGTACCAGAGGAAATAGAGAAACAAATAATAGATACAAATGAACCATGAGATCATCAGGTGAGAGTAGCAAAAACAACGATAGTTGAATTATAATAAAGACTCGGAAGCAAACAAATACCCGATAGGCTGTATACATTTGAGGAAGAACGAGAAAAAGAGGATTTTTCTAAAGAAGTTGGGAAATTGAGATATGTAATGAAATTATTGCAAATAGACATCGATATGTATGTCAATGAGATATATGATATAAAGAAAGACTTCAGCAAAGAAACTGATGATGGGAAATTAAAGAAGTTACAAAGTCAGTTGTTGAGTGTTGAAAGTCTAAGAACACAAAGACTTGGACAAAAAGTTGAATTAGAGCGTTACGTGAAAGGAACAATTGAGAAGATGAAGAAAAAGATTAGGTAGAAGTTACCTCGTGGTGAAAGACTCATACAACTGCTTAAAGAGAAGAATGTAACCATTGCCACAATGCAGTAATAGGAATGAATGCTACAACTCTTGCATTGACAATTGCAAACCCGGTTAAGAATGTGATAATACCAACAGCTGTTTCACCTGTTTCACCTTCTATTAATAAATTCATTGACAAAAGTAACAAGGTTTGAAAAATATTGCAGATTATTTAAAGAAGTTAGCTGATAAAGCAATAGCTGGAATACGTGGTATCATTGCTAGCGTAATAAATTGTATGTTTTCAGCTGCATCAAAATGTGTCTCATTCCTGGCTGATCATGTCATACTACTCCTTTTGGCATTAGATGGGTTGATATTTGCCATAGGTATTATGGATGTGGAGATTGCTACTAAACGAGTTAAAAATCAGACTTCCCATAATCTAGACATATAGAGAAATAGGAGGGAAGTAACCAGAGAAGTCTCCTAAATTTCGGCGTGCTTATTTCACAGACCAAAGTAATCCAGCTTCTGTTACAATCATAACCAAAAAGAACGATTATTTATTTATCTTGTGATCTTTATATTGGTATATCTGGATTATCACGAGTTGTTGTCATTATAAGAATGTTAGCATTATTCTTCTCTACATAATTTTTACTCATGTTTTTGTTCGTTTCGTTCATTATCAATCTTTTGACGAATTGTTATACTTTCTTTATCAACCGTTAGTATAAATTATCTCGCTATATAGGTATGTATGTTATTTAATCCTAAAGTGAAGTTATTTTTTGACTTCTTCAAAAAATTTTATTAAAGCATACAATGCTACCAATTGTAATAACAAGATTAGCTAAGTAAGAGAAATATTAGATCGCCACCAACGGCATCAGTCAATTAAACTTTTGAATCCGTGATGTATTGTTCAATTTATTCATTATGCTTTTAACTGACCTAATATTGAGCATCTATTAACTTTTTAATTGAGTCTTGTATACTATCTGCAGACTGAATTATACATGTCATGTTTGAAACTCGAGCACCCAGCACGGCAATCACATATGAGCTAATAATTTGATTTAGTCTTGCTATCGCTTTTTTGGTTTTGGTTCGTTGCTATCTTGTAGAAAGAAATATGTCCAGCCTACTAATTATTCTGGTGTTGTTTGAGAGTTCCATTGCTCCGGACTTTATCGTATACACCATCCTCTATTCCACATTTGTATGCTTCGTATATTTCCTACCTACTTGTTACATCATCAGGCATTTCTCCCTCTGTTTAGTAATGGGTTTCTGGGCCTTTAATAACGGGTAAATTCTTCCCTTTTATGTATCTCCAATCATGATGTGGAATATTAAAGTTGTTGCAGATGAGAGAGAGAGAGAGAGAGAGAGAGAGAGAGAGAGAGAGAGAGAGAGAGAATGTATAACATCGTAAATACAAAACAATTTCAGTATATTGACTTAAAAAATTGATAAGGGCGCAAATACAAACATTTCCCAACTTTTCGACCTAAACAAGCTCTTCGTCAGGGTAAGAAAAAAGTTACATCCACAAAACAAACACTAAACACAAAAGCCAAGAGAAATTCTTGACTCCTACATGTTTGAATGACAGGGGGTAATCTACAAATAAGATATACAAAATAGAAGAAAGAAAGAAGAAACAATTAAAAAATTATCCTAAAACGGGTAACTACATGTTTATTTTGTGCTGCCGTCAGTCCAACGAAGTGCATAACATAAATCAAAAGAATTATCGTGCCTCTATACCTTGACTGTAAAAACATTAAATCAACCATAGCTTTTGTACATGCATGGAAAGTGAGATATAATTATTTCACCTCGTATGTTACGTGTTGCAATCTGAGTGAAATAAAGCTTTTGTCATTGTCGTTGTCCTCATAAAAATTACACATAATGAGCTTGAATTAATTTACATTTTCAAATTACGACACTTAAATGGAATTTAAATTAATAGAATACAAGAATGGAATATCATTAAAAGTGTTGCCTCCGTGTACTTTTTGATTATAACTTATCGTTATGTGCGCGAAAACAACATATATACAAATAGACTTTCTTATGCCTGTAACTGGGTTGAATCTATAATAGAAAATAAAAAAATATTTTACAAGGAAAGAATGGACAATTTGGACTGAAAACGCTTAATAACGGTGCTGCCCACTTGCACAACTGAGTAAAAGTGATCATGTCATGTATATATTGAATGACAGATAACAGTACTTTTATTGACTACAGCTGGGCATGCATCGCAACATTTGATGATCTCGAAATACGATGTGGTCAAAGAGAAGTTTCTTTTGAACAGAATATGCTGCTCACTGAAAAAACATTGAATAAAGATTAATGTAACATGTATGAAAATAACATGCGATAGGTGTGCTTTATTTCAATGCAACTGGGCATAAATGTGTTGAACGAAGGTAAGTGAAAACATGGGTTCGATTTACAGGACAGTTCAAGTGGGTGGGGGTAATTATTTGGTGGTGAAGAGCTGCCCATTCGCGGGCACTGGTTAAAACTTATAAATTTACACATGAAATTATTAAAGAAAATAAATATACTTTAAATGCTTTGATTTAGGCAAGACTTGATAGACTTTCAGGACAAAAACATGACAAATTCACAGAACAATTTTGGTGATGAGCTGTCCTAAGTTGCCATTTAGCCACGTCTTCAGCTAGCGCAATCATCAGAACAGAGTACGTGGTTTGAATATATATGCATGGTTTATTTCAGCCTCCGAAATATATATTATACATGTCAAAATGACAACAAAAATTTATAATAATGTAACTCCGTTTACCATTTGATAAACAAAGCATTGACAAATGAAACGTTGCCGTCACATAAGATATTGCACACTTTAAACCGTTAGTTCAATATGAGCATCCGACGGATTAAAATAATGCTGACTTTTCATACCTTATAACTTGAAAAATGGGCAATCTATATTTATTTTCTTTTGATGAGACTGTATGAACAAACGTGCGCTCGAAACGTCTTTTAGGACTCAGGGTACTAATTATATGGAAAAATGGGAACCAGTCTAGAAAGTGGTGAACATAAAATAGAGTATTTACTGTTTTGGAGAGCCATGATTTGCTTGATAATTCAAAGTAAAATTTTAGTAAAAAGAATCTTTTGAGAGCCTATCCTATATATAACTGGAAACAAATAGAGACCATGTTCTATTGATGCAATGTCAGTCCTTCTAAAGACTTTACTTTGGAACACTCATTATTGAAAGTAGCACCTGATTCTCTAGGTGCAGAATAGAAAACACATATTTGAAACACATGTAAATTAAAAATATGCCGCGGCTCATATAGTTTTCTCCACGCATGAGACCGCAACAAGGGCGGCTCTATACTGAGATTGATAGGTTTGATCATGAACAATTTAGAAATTTAAAGTTATTGACTTTTTAATATGATTGTGTTTCCATAGGTTTACTATGGGATGAATTAGTACCTCGAGTCCTATAGAGTAAAACAGCCTCACGGTGGTTACCCGTATGCATCTACAATTAAGTTATTATATATGCAAAATTCTGGTTATGTTTGTAGATAACAAGCAAAATGAACACCTTTTGTCTACCTTGGAATAAGTTTGAGTTGTAAATTAACACACATTAAAATATGATAACCGTTGCTATGAAGGTAGATGGGAGGGGCGGTAGAATGTGTGAATTTGGCTATGCTGGATGGGATGTTTTGCACATTAGTTAATATCTATACAACCACATATATACATTTTAAACAGTTTATCATTGATAAAGTAATTATGGTCACCAATTTGATACTTCCTACCTATGTTTTGAAACATTATGCTTCAGATTTTAACACTTAGATCTCTACAACCATGCTTAATGCTGATGACACCTCTTCATTTTCTATCCCACCAATTTCATTTAATGAATGTTTTGGAACTTCATATTTTGTATTTACATTGATGTATGCCTACCTTACTTTAGTTTTAAATTATATGTGTTCTGGAGGAATTTTAAGTAATTTCTGAATTTGTAATTTTTTTTTTAAGTAATACATACATATATAGATGGTCACATTGACTTTTTACTCATTTAATGCACAATATGACAAGGATGATAATATATATATATATATATATATATATATATATATATATATATATATATATATATATATATATGGTCATATTGACTTTTTACTCATTAATGCGCAATATGACAAGGATGATAGTATAGTTCAGTCTTAAATTAAATTGATAAATGGTGATAGCAAACAAGGTAACTCTTGATTAGACAGATTTATTTTAATATTTGCTATGATTTTCTGAAATGAAACTCAAATAGTTAAAAGTTGCATGAAACGCACCATTGTTGCTGTTGGTGTACATGGATTTCCAATATGATTAAATATTTACTAGTGTAATCATTGACAACCAGAACTATACACACTGTTTACCTATGAACTCTGCTGCTATATAACGGTCTGTCAAGTAAATCAAGGGTGGATATAGGTCTTACGGTTCTATGTATATGGAAAAATTAGAACAGTATAGAAATGGGTGAACATAAAATAGAGTCTATGCAGGTTTGGAGAGCCATGATTGGTTGATAATGAAAAGTAAAATTTTAGTAAAAAATATCTTTGAGAGCTTATCCTATTTGTAACTGAAAAAAATTGAGACAATGTTATATTGATGTAATTTCAGTTCTTTTTTTTAGACGAGACATTTTGGAACACTCATTACTGAAGTTAGCACCTGATTCCTTAGGTGCGAATTAAAAACAAATGCCGCTGCTCATATGCTTTTTTCCACGCAGAATTTTTCATCAAGGATGGGTCTTTACTGAGTGATATAGGTTTGATCATGAGCAATTTGACATTTAAAGTTATTGAATTTTCAATATGATGGCGTTTCCGTAGGTTTACTATGGCAGTTGAATTAGTACCGTGAGTCTTATATAGAGTACCGAAGACCATCATATTGAACTGGTTCTCTTGCCTGAATGTTCACATTTCGACATAGTGTATTTGGTCGTACTGGGCCCGCTTGCGCGGTAATTACAGACGGGCTGGGGACCAGGGTATGCAGATACAGGCTGGGCTGGCCGAGGCTAACATGTTCCAAATACGGTGATGATATTCCAACTCAAAAGGTCTTGAACTTTTTAAAAGAGTACGGTTTCAATCGAAAAGTTTTAACCTTGTGTTTTAATGATTTTACCTTTTTTCTTTGATTTGTATGCTTTTTTAGAAGAATTTGCAACACCTTTACCTTTTATATTTTCTCTGACATTTTCTCTGATTCTATATTTACTTTTGACTCCAGGGATTTATTTTTCTGGAGATTTTGGCAAAGATTTTGCCTTCACCATTCTTTTTCTAGGCACTGTGCAGCCAGGATTGTGCTGCTGCATACATTATATACATATATACATTAGCTTTGGGTTTTATAATTTCAAATTTTTTAGAAAATTCTAAGTCTCAAGCCTTGAAAGTTTTATGAATTCAAGGCATGTATTTTAATTTGTAAAATGTGGCTCTTTATAATCAGATCATACCCAATCTAAATGTAATTGTGATTTTCATATAATAATTTCAAATACAAAATATAATAGAACCTCATCTATCCGAAAGTTGTCCAGCCGGTTTTGTAGAGGATAGGATTCGCAATCCAAGATCTGCATGCTCAATACTGTGTAAGCTGCTTTGGTGTGTCCTTGGGAAAGGCACTTAGCTCCTATTTCCTCAGCATGGTATAGAAAACATAAAATGCTGCAAGTGCCGTTAAAAAACCTAGCATTATCCTAACTATATGTATGTCTTTCAAAGATTTAACATAATCCAAACTTCCGTTTATCTGAAAGTTTTTCGTATTCCTAAAGAGTATGCATAAATGAGTTTATGTTGTGTGTGAAATCAAGATGCAGATCTCTTTGACCGCAGGACCTAGTCACTGTTGGAATAAAAACTGCTAGTCACTGGTTTTATAACTATCACAAGCCACAAGCCCAATCAAAGGAAACAAATTAATAATAATAATAATAATAATAATAATAATAATAATAATAATAATAATAACTATGTCTTTATTTTAAGAGGATAACATATTTAGCATTAAAGCTAATCTCCTATATGGTCCTCGTGTAAATGTCTACAAACTATATAGGAATCCTACTTAAAATGCTGACAAAAATGACATGTAAAATAATATGGGATGATATCATTAATTAATAATTAATAAAAGAACAGGAAAATATGTGTACACAATAAAATTGGAATATAAGTCTGGATATCATGTCGGGTGAGCCAAAAGGTATTCAATATACACGGACTTGAATTTACAATAAGAAGTTGAATTTCTAATATCAGTAGGAATAGTATTCCATAATTTTGGACCCGATACAGCGAAAAATTTATTGATATAGGAATAGCGAGATCGTGAAATAAAAATGTACTGTTGGGTAAAAGAACGAACATAACGGTCACATGTTAGCGGTTTCGTGAGATAAGATAAATAATCAAGTACAAATCCATTGATCGTTTTGTACATCATGCAATCTTTGTGCAATGCAGCACGTTCACACAATGGTAACTAATTTAATATCGAAATCATATCAGACGATGGTGTGAAAAAATATCAGTTTTTATAATTATTCGGGTTGCTAATTTTTGCAATTTAGTAATCTTTGAGCAGTTTCAACTGTTCTACAGTTGTTCCAAATAGCGCCACCTATAATCTAAGATTGGTCAAATATAGCTATTGTAAAATAGTTTAAGAATATAACAGAAACATAATTTGAAAGAATTTTCATCAGTGCAATCCGTTTACCCAGTAAAAGACAAATGTGATTAACGTGGGTGTCCCAATGAAGATTATTATCAATGACGATACCTAGCAATTTTTTAGTGTATACAGAGGCAAGTTCAAAGTCACTGAGCATACGTTTGAGTGCAGGAATTGTCGACAGTTTCTGAGTGGAGCCAATTGTCATACAAGTAGATTTTGATAGATTTACGTGCATTTTATTTTGCGTACACCACTTTTGAACAGATTGATTATCAGTATGAAGATGATAATTGACAACGGATGTAGAGCTTCCCGAACGGTGGATAATTGTGTCATCAGCGAATATATTGAAATTAAAGTATTTAAGCATTGTGGTCATGTGATCTTTAATTTCATCCTCAATCCGCTAGTGCATGACTTCTTTTCGTTTTCCTTTGCAGCCTATAGCCCTCAAGCAGTACTCTTGTGCCCCCTCCCGCCCCCCCCCATCTAATTCTAAATTATTGATTATTGTTCTCACGAGATTCCTTTGAACAAGACTGAAGTTATTGTCTGATTCTTTGTTCTTCTTCTTGCCTTACAATGTGTTGACCTATCTGAGAAAATAGTAAGTAAAACCAAGCTGGAGTGGTCTGGTCTATTGTCTGGATGATATGCAAATCCGATTTAAAGAAGGTGAAAATGTTGACAACTCCTTTTTTTATACCATGCATTATTTTAATTTTATCCTACTTTCTTCTCCACAAAGACGTCTGCCCCAACATACTGTACGAAATTATCCTGTGCATGATTTAGGTAAATTCAAGCCCATTTTAAAATCGTAATACCGTTGATGGGATATTGTTTTCTTAGACTCTTTAACGTTGTTCCAAGACCTTTGAATTCCTAATGTTTGAATATCAATATGTATACCAAGGTCCTCTGTAGTACACTAATTTCCTTTCAATGATGTGCTTTGTTGTGGATCTTAACTTTAGGAATATGTTATGGTAATATCTTTTACTATGTAGCAAGGTTGAATTTTCAAAAAATTATTTCAGATTTTTCAATCCTGTTGCCATAACCTAAATAGAAACAAGAAAACACATAGAAGGCTTAGACTTTAAATACGAGATGATTTTCTTACATATATTCCAGCTTGCATAGTGGTTGTATGCTTCTGCTTAATCGATTGGTTAGTTTAAATCAGGGTATTTTAACACGAGCCTTCATTCAGCATTTTTTGTGAAAATTGTGTCTTTTTTCCTACGGCAATCTTTAAGACCTTCATTTTGAATGAAAGCCGCCTCAGCTGCAACAATATTCTTATTAAAGTACAAGAAGTAGATCTTGTTTTAAACCATATTTATTTTCAGAAGCTTTGTCAAATGCAATTACAAACATATGATTTTTGGGGATTCAGTAGAAAGCATGAGCTTATTAGAGCACTGTCTCCCAACAGTAACAAATATATAACATAAATCTGGATGCTGGAACAAGTGGTTACAAAGGAAAAGTACAAATACACATACACAAACATAACCAAAGCAAAACAAAAAATAAAAACTAAATAAAGATGATTCAAAAGGTTGTGAGTTAAATCAATTACTTAAACTTTTTAGTCATCCTAATGAAGTTTTGCACAGACAAAAATATTTGCATGTTATTTTCTATAGAAAACACAGGGTTGACAAATAAAAAAGTTTCAATTGTGAGTGCAAAAGGGAGTGTGTATAAGATGTGGTCTCTAAGATCGGACTATTTTGGACAGTCTAGAAGAAAAGTGTTTTGCAGTCTCTATTTTCCCGCAGAAACAATTCTTCTTCCAAACTTTCAATATCAATTAGCAGAATAATGAAGTAAAATGTTTTATATCTTTCGTTTAATTTTATGAATGGCATGCTGAAAAAGTACGAGTACTCCACCACCCTATTTGATAAAACGTTCTGTCATAATGGAAAGAGAATAAAATGTCTAATTGCGTTACGGTAAACTATTCTGTAGATCTTGAACACTCACATTTTTCTTCTTAATGAAGAACAAATATTTATACCTAACCTAAAAATGTAATACCTATGATAATATTGCCCACGTGACCAAGTATAGTCCCTATCCTTTAAGCCCCAACCCCAACCCCGCCTTCTCCTCATCCTTAACTCTATGCCTATTTTGCTTACTAATCCCTAGGTAAGTTTCAGTTCTCCTGATTACATCGTTATTGAAACTTGATTGATCACATCCTTTTTGACACTTGCAAACTTGTTGATAATAAAATGATCCAATAGGAGATGTGATTATAAAGAATTAAAGATTATAAAGAGTGAAGTCTAACAGGCGTACAAAAAGACGATGGACGACATAGGGACCTTTGCACTAAAAGTTGCATGAAATATCTGACAGAGTGTACCAATCTAATAAATCTTGTCTTTTATGCAAAGATAAATTTTCAAAGGGTTATCACATTAAAAGCGCTAATATTACGCTGGTGGTATAATTATGTATTTTTTGTATGGTCAATGACCCATCATCTGCGATCATTATTAAAATGCATCGCGAGCTATCACGAGCAAGTGGGAGTGAAACACTGGGTACTAGTCATACGTATTTATACTGAATTTGACACATTTGAGGTCTTAGAGCTACAGTAGCAAACCAAGTCGAGCATGTAGCCAAATTATATTTCATTAACACATGGATGAAACAACCGAAAGATGATAACTAACCTTACAATCAAATTATGAAATCAGCATGATAGTGTTTAACGAGTCGAAATTGCAATTATGGACAAAGCATGATTGTGTTCATCGGATTTATACATCGAGTATGGAAAATACATTCTGCTTTGCAATAAAAATGCATACACCGATTTTGGGCAATGTGAGAAAGTATTAAACATATATTATACTCCGATTGAGAACATTGCATGACGGTGTTCATTTAATTCATTTTCCGATTATGAACAATTAATCAAGGTGTTCAATAATTTCATTCTCCAACTGAGAACAATTCATGACAATATGATTGTGAACAATTCAAGATGGCGCGATTGTGTACAAGTCTTGACTGTGCTCAGCGAAATCAAACTTCGATTACGACCTCATCAAAATTTCGTTATCCGATTAGAAACAATATATGGCGTCTTCAAACGAATGCATTCTCCGTTTATGAACGAAATCTGCTTGTGTTCAACAAATTTGTTTCGACTGTAGTCAACAACTACAAGGACATTTGTAGACGCCAACCCCAATCGAATTTGCGATTTACTCGCTGAGAATAGTTCTATATTGTCCTTTGCGCACTACAATGTTAAGTTGATGACCTTTGTAGGACTCACGGTACTAATTCAACTCTCAATGTAAACTTATGGAAACACCATCATATTAAAAATTCAGTAACTTTACATTTCTATATATTCACGATCAAACCTAGATCTCTCAGCACAGACGCAGCCTTGGTGCAAGCTTCTTCTTGGAGAAAGCCATATGAGCAGCGGCATTCCTTTTTATCTACATATGTGTGAAACATGTGTTTTCAATTCCGCACCTTACAAATAATGCGCTAATTTGATATAACAATATTTGTTTGCTGAAGTCATCATGGAAAGGACATAAAATCGAACAAGAGATATAGAAAACTGAGTAACAAGCATAAGCTTATTTCGAGCTCTCTCCTCATTAACAATAATATTTACTTTAATAATGTGAGTGATGTGAGTAATGAAGGCATAGGATTGCAAACATTGAAACATACTAGTGACTGAGTGGTAGTGTATGCTATAAACGTACTCTCTCTCTATTTTTCCCTCCCTCTCTCTCTCCCCTCTCTCTCTCTCTCTCTCTCTCTCTCTCTCTCTCTCTCTCTCTCTCTCTCTCTCTCTTTTGTGATTGTTAAATGGGCACAATGTGACGTTATTTGATAAAAACTGATGAGTTTAATTATCCTTAAAATAACTAGTTTTCCTAGCATTTCTTCTGGCAAATCAAGAACAACTCTTATGAGTTTTTCTAGCATTACTTCTGGCAAATCAAGAACAACTCTTATGAGTTTTCCTAGCATTACTTCTGGCAAATCAAGAACAACTCTTATGAGTTTTCCTAGCATTTCTTCTGGCAAATCAAGAACAACTCTTATGAGTTTTTCTAGCATTACTTCTGGCAAATCAAGAACAACTCTTATGAGTTTTTCTAGCATTACTTCTGGCAAATCAAGAACAACTCTTATGAGTTTTTCTAGCATTACTTCTGGCAAATCAAGAACAACTCATGAGTTTTCCTAGAATTACTTCTGACAAATCAAGAAAAACTCTTATTTATCTCATACTATTTATTTTATTTAACATAAACTGATACACCTAATAAATTTTATATTGCAGATTCTTAACTTATTTATGTCGAAAACTATCATTTTTCTTCTACTAGACACCAGTCATAATTTTTTTAAAAAGTAATCGCTTTGTTAGATCTTTTGCACTGTCTTCGCAATTAATATTATCAAAATATGTTGAAAATATTAGCAATATCAGCCCTGAATATATGTTTACCTTTAAATAAATAGATATATGAATCATCCTTTAATTATTTTGTTTTGAGAGAGAGAGAAAAACAGAGTGACATACCATTATAGCGTAAACTTTCACTTAGTCACAAATTGAGATGACCCTCACGACCCCATTAAACAACAAATAACTTGCTTTATCTATTGCTCTAAAATAGCGGATCAAAACTGCTTTACTCCTTGGAAAATACATCACAATGCATTAGAACCATTTTATTCCATTCGTGACAGGAGTAAGTAATTTGTTATTACCACATAAATTTAATATGAAAGCATAAAAATATACTCTTTTAAAGTCTACCTGCTATTTGGGCCTCAGACTACACCTTGAGGCGTCACATGACCATATGCGTGAGCAAGCTGTATTTTTAGACGAGGAAACCCCTACGATGTCTAAACTCGAACTGGTTTAAACGCGATTTTCAGCATTTTTACATTGAACACGAGGTTAATTTCACGAGTTTTCAAAATTTTGAATCAAACAGAAAAAACGAAGTAAATTATATGAAAATTTATAGAGCATTGCTCCATTAAGCGTCACCCCTAATTTTAGTTGCTTAACTTAATAATGAAAAGTTCCACAAATATGTTATGAACCAACCCTATAAAGTGTCTGATGTATTTGCGCAGGCACTATAAAATCCATGTCTGATTTAAGAATGATGTTCAATGAGCAAAAAAGATGAATCTATCTGAAGCAGATTATTGTTAGTTTCCTTTTATAGCATGCATTTTGTCTTAAAACTGCTGCTTTCCACATTTCCGCCGATTCCCCCGCCCTCCCTAATATGCTGGCACAGAAAGCGAAAAGGGGGCATGATATCATCGATAAAATAGATTAACCTGTTATAACATAAATTTGCTTTCCTTCATAATGAGAAAGACAGTCCAGTATTGTCGGGCACACCATTCAATTTACATTGTGCGTGCAAGGTACACCATTCTGCTATTATGGTTAACATTTCTTTATGAACTTGAGAAAGACAGTCCAAAAAAGAAGTATTATTTTACTTCAGGAAATAAAAACAGCTTCAAAATACCCGTATGAAAAAAAAAATCTAATAAAGAGGACGCTAATAACGTTATTATGGAAGTCTCAAGTTACCATGGTCATAATGAGATATTTCTGTAGTATACGTGATCAAGGTGGCGTCTTTTACATTAACAAGACGAGCAACAAGACGAGTTATCGACTGCAATGTGTTCACATGACTATGTAGATATGATGAAAAATTAGTATATTTATGTTGTCTTACTGACATGTTGCCACAGTATAGCACCCTAAGTATGCAAATTTGTCCTCATGTCTACATAATCATGTCAACAAAATTGCAATCGGTAACTCGTCTTGTTGACGTAAAAGACGTCGTCTTGATCACGTATGCTATAAAAATAGCTCGTCATAACGATGGGAGCTTAAGACTTCCATACGTTATAGATACTTGCCGCAATGTGGCGATCAGTTCTTGCGTCAATATTTTGCCGATGAAATATGAATTTACCGCCAGAGTAGGTATCAAAGATTCAGTTATCACGCGATCAGCTACATAATTTTAGTAGAAAAAGAACAAAAAAACAAAACAAACAATTCTGTCTGCTATGAGCTCCGCCATAATTATTTTTTCATTGTTTTTATTCTTGCCCTTCGATTTTGCTTGCCAAAAATATATATACTGTCATACGCAATTAAACGCTGGTGAAATGAGAGTTGAAATAATTTAGTGCAATAATTACGTCACCGGATATGGAACCTAGACATCATGCGATGCAAAGCGGGTGTTTTAACCACTGAGGAAAGCATCCCCTACTGTTTTCTTCTTTTGAGATTTTGAGAGCTTCTATAATGGAGGAATCTTGAAGCCTATGATTCCTTCCAAATCAAAGCAATATAATTTTTAAAAATAAGGCAAGTTTAGTACTATCTCAAACAAATATTAAACTTTATCTAAAATTCAAAAAAGCCATCGATACAATTGTAGATCTTATAGTAGAGCTTTGCGATCGAGAAAACGCTATAGTGATATAATTCACACTCTCTCCATGACGTTGCATCAACAATAAATGAAGAAAACTACCAGTAGTATGTAAGAAAAAAGGTACAGAAAACATAAAAATGGAGGGGGAAAATATTTTCATTTTAAGGAAAAGTTGTAAGTAGTAAGTTTTCAGCAATGAACCTTTACCTCGTAGATTAAGAACTGTAACTTATTACTCGTGTCGGAGATTATGTATTTTGAACCCCCCAAAATATCATGTGTTATGCATCATTCCGTTTTTGTCTATTTTCTTTTGTTTTTATGTTGCTTTTGGGGTTTTTTGCAATATATATATATATATATATATATATATATATATATATATATATATATGTATGTATGTATGTGTGTGTGTGTGTGTGTGTGTGTTTTCAAAGTAGCGCAAAAAGAAAAGAACCTCGTGGGAAAAGGTAAGGCATTTTTTGCGCAAATTAGCACATTTGTGTGTGCAAATGATAGTCAAATATGCTAAAATTAAACGCCGATAACCCTTGTCAAACACAGACACACACACACACACAGACGCACATAACCCATGTTTGATCAGGGAGACAATGTAGTGTTCATGCATGTTTACATATCTTTTCATTTTCAGATTGTGTATATATTTATATACATGATCCCTAAAATCACAGCATTTGCGCAACCAAAAGTGCGCAAACAAGATCATTTTCACACATGCACACACACACACGCACACACACACAAATAATCTTCAGAAGTTAGTCCAGGTGAATTTACATTTTTTGATCTTTACCTTTAGTTGGCACCATATAGACACTATGGTGCTGAGGTTCCGTCAAACTCTACTACATACATACATAGTCCAGATCAAAATAAACTCATCAAACTACCATATAGAAAGGAGCTCGATTTTTTAAAATTATTTGACAGTGTTTCTTCCCATTCTACGATCACATCTTTTATTAATAAAAAATACAAACCTGTAAAGTTTTGACCCAAAAGTTAAAATCTCCATTCTAGTTGAATATAATACTGAGAACAAATCACAAAGCCAATGTTCATGCTAATAATTTGTTCATGCTAATAGTTCATGCTAATAATTGACCTAGTGTTAAAGTGTGATCTCTGTTTTTTTCTATATAAAAAAAACGATCATTTATTCGGTGCTTTAAAGATGTCGTAGAATCTAGTTCCGACGCCTCTAGATTAATATTGATTATGGAACTACTTTGAGCACTTCAGAATCCAATTGAATAAAAAGTGTTCAGCTTTTCCCCATAACGATGCAGGAGGAGTTGGGCAACAATACGGTCGTACGCACTAGCATATGCATAGACATACAGTAATGCAATATATATATATATATATATATATATATATATATATATATATATATATATATATATATATATATATATATAAGATAAACAAATGGGGTAAGAAAAACAATCAATGCAGCAGTTTGCACAGCACAGAGACGAGGAAATCCCAGTCTAGGATTTACATTGTACATGCATTTCTTCTGCTCGTCAGTGCCTCACAGAAGACAAATAATATATCATCCTTTTGCTATGATTTCCTTACATTTGT
Source organism: Margaritifera margaritifera (assembly GCA_029931535.1). Taxonomy (NCBI): domain Eukaryota; kingdom Metazoa; phylum Mollusca; class Bivalvia; order Unionida; family Margaritiferidae; genus Margaritifera; species Margaritifera margaritifera. The sequence continues at coordinate 1,338,375 of JAQPZY010001230.1, forward strand.
ATCAACCGCCAACATAGATTCTATTAATCTCAAATGGTGTTGGAGAAGCTACTTCACAACGGAAGCACGCATATTCCTCGCTTGTTTCGGAATAGGGTCATGGGCATTTCTCATGGTCGGGCTTAAAACAATTCTTATGTGATTTGTGTGTTTAACACCATTTTTGAGCACAAGCTAAGAGATACATAGCTGCCAGTATATTTGGTGGAGGAAGAACCCAGAAAGACCCCCGGAAGAACCACCGAACCACGGGAAGGTACTGGCAAGCTTTCTCACATACCCATGTTGGCCGAGCCGAGACTCGAATCCACGCGGACAGAGCTGAGATGTGAGTGATCTGTAAAGGCGAGCGCCTTAGACCACTCGGCCACCCGGGGCCCCCAATTCTGATGTGAAAGCATATACATGTAATGATCAAACGCTCATACGGCAAAATTTTTTGGGCAGGGCCAGATTAACCCATAGGCTAATAAGACCTTTATTCTTAGGCCCCCATATTTTGTAGGCCCTCCCTTAAGCCATCCATTCCATATTGGATTAACAACTGAGCGACCTTTCCTCCTATTAGCCGTAAGCCCCTCATAACCTTAATCCAGCCCTGCTATGGGGGCATTGTTTTAATCAAAACAACAACGACGACAATGACAACAGCATCAACAAGGCTACAGCCAACAACAACAGCTACGACAGCAAAGAACAGCAATAATAATAATAATAATAATAATAATAATAATAATAATAATAATAATAATAATAATAATAATATAAGAAGAAGAAGAAGAGCAACAACAGTAATCAGGACCGGTTTAACAACAAGGCAAACTAGGCGGTCGCCTAAGGCAGCAAAATTTTTTTTTTTTTTTTTTTTTTGGGGGGGGGGCAGCAAAAACTAAAGGAATAAAAAAGAGAGAGAGAGAGAGAAATAGCGTAAAATAGACAGCAAAGAACAGCAATAATAATAATAATAATAATAATAATAATAATAATAATAATAATAATAATAATAATAAAAATAATAATAATATAAGAAGAAGAAGAAGAAGAGCAACAACAGCAATCAGGGTCAGTTTAACAACAAGGCAAACTAGGTGTTCGCCTAGGGCGGCAAAATTTTTTTTTGGGGGGGGGGGCGGCGAAAACTAAAGGAAAAAAAAAGAGAGAGAGAGAGAGAGAGAAATAGCGTAAAATAGAAGATAATAAGCGTCTAAAATAGAAAGAGTAAAACAGAAGGAAAGAATAAATGTGTGTGTGTGTGTTCGCGTTCGCGAGGCCACATGCTTTGACTTTGACATTGTATTAATTTTCGAAAGTTAATTGTAGGGGAAAGGGGGCGCAAGACTGAATGTTCGCCTAGGGCGCCAAATACCCTTTCACCGGCCCTGACAATAACGACACTGTTAGTAGTAGTAGTAGTAGCAGCAGCAGTAATAATAGTAGTAGTTTTATCTCAACGACATGGCCTCCTTGCATCTAAAGTGAAAGTAGAACATTTAGCTATAAAGTAAGGCAATCTAGCTGTGACTAATCTTTTACGTAAGGGCGGAGATATTTGGATAATTTTGGTGTTATTAGATCATGTGATTATTAACTTATCAAGTCACTTACTTGCATGGAAACGTTCTCAACGTCAACGTTTTCTAGGGTTACGATTCCCATGTACTCAGTTTTTCATTCCCCTCTTGGGTCTTGCGGCTACTCCTTCGACATTAACTAGCTCACTTCAGCTTGGGTAGTATATTACATGCTGGCATTTTTCTAGGAATGTATTACAGGTACAGGAGAATCAAGAAGGCCACACCTTTTTTCCACCTTAAGGATGTGTGTTAGATTTCTCGCGGGGATTGACCTATAGTTATCTACATGCTAATCGCTACCTCTGTCAACACAACTGTATCGTTAAGAAAACTGTAACAAATCCATGTACACATGTAGGTAGGTGGGCATACGTATATGTATTGATGCTATGTATCCATCTATATATCTTTCTATGTGTCAGTCCGTCCGTGTGCCGATCTTTTCTGTCTGTATATTTGTAAGTCTTTCAATCAGATATGTGCATGTCTTAAAATGACCCATATATGTATTACATATGTAAATGTGGATAAGGGTAATAAAACAAAAGGCTTGCTTCAGCATTACTACGTTTCTGTTATCTTATTGGATAATGCTAGAAAATTGCTTTCGAAAAATTTATTTCAAGTGATAATACACAAGAACACCAGCCAATTAGCTTTCATCACGGAAACAAACTCATGCAGGAAATTCCGGCGAAAAGAAAGAAGTGCATTCTATCTATCAGCAATTGCCGCTAGAGATAACCGTTAGTCTTTTCGCCACATTTGTCAATGCTATGAAAAAATATATAGCTTACTAAAGGGAAAGTAGTGGACAAAAATGAAAACAAGGGAAAATATATGGTCCGGAAATATACAAATTCCAATCAAAGGCCTCTGTAGTATGCGGCCACTTTGGTTTGATGCGGGGCTTCAACCAGAAATTAGAGGTCGAGGATGCAGCTATATTTTAACGTCATACAGTTACGCAGTGAATAGATGTGAATACTTTCATTGTTTATGTAACTACTGAGGTTACATGCATAAACGATTAAAAACGTATTCTAAGTAACCCCATGACTATGAAAATAAACACTAAAGCAAGATACTAATACTACACCAAACGACCGGAAACACAAAGAAGCGTGTGTATTGACAAGAGCTGACATTTCGATTGGTTAGTCACTATAGCTGTGCGCAGCAGATACATACATTCTTTGTGCATAATCTACCGTATATATCTGTATGATAATCGACCTGTCTGAAGCCGAGACACACGTTCGTGCTCATGCACCTTTTATGGACTGAAGTTAGCAACTGGAAAGATCAAAATGAATTGAAATATTTGAATTTTAACAAATTAGAATAGAATGCATATCTAGTGAATGTATATACTTATTTTTATGTCAATTGTGATATATATTTTACTTTATAAATGCTAAGAAATATGTGTTCATTTTTTGTGATTATTTAACTTTTCGAATATTTTTCCCCATCCGTATTGGCTAATTATAGACCTTTCATTCTAAATGCGCGACCATTTCCCTAGTAAAAATAAACAGGCTTGTTGAAGTGAACACTATACAGTGACTGGCCTTAATTGTGGTCCCACTTTTAATAATCCTATAAACGGCACTTTGTGAAAGATAACAGACGAAAGTATGTAGACAGTAATAAAAGATGCATGAACCATATGAATGGTATTCAAAAGTATCAAGCATTTGTTTATTATAATAACATTTATATAAGATACAATACAGCTTAGCAGAAGCATGAGTTTACATAACCTGTTGCAAATTAACTGTGGCATTTTGTCATGGATGTATGACAGCTTGACACTGCTTTGTGGCATTTTGTCATGGCTGTATGACAGCTTGACACTTAGTTTTGACACTGAAATAAGAAACATCAACCCTGATAGCAAAATGGTTAAAATAGTGCAGTATGAGGAAGGCATAAATGACGTATTTGATGTGAGTAAATACATACATTTGTATTCGGATACGTTCACAGTACAACTCTAAAATCTCTTAAACTTTGCAAGGTCAGTCTACAATAATTCAAGAGAAACAGATATAGAATTTGTGGAAAAGAAAGCGAGATTTAAAACAGAACACGGTTATTCAGTATTGGAAGTGGCTGTTTTAGAATCAACCATAGGAATGTCACATTTTGACATAAATCTGAAATTATTCACACGTTTGAAAGGATTGAAAAAACGTTGCAAATTGTTGAAAATGAAAGTACCTGTTGTAGACGGTCGTTCTGTAGGCTTGCTGATAACACTAAAGACAATTTATAAAGCATAAAGTATTTCCTGGTTGTTTTATACTGTTTACAAAAATGAACCAAAATTACACATCTCCATCCGAGACGACAGACCAAAAATAGTGTTTCAAATACCTTTACTACAATCATGAAAGTCCAGTTGCTTACACAAATGTCAATCCGTTGTGAGAACAAACTAAACGCGAAAATTTTTTTAAAAAAATTAGCTGAACTGAAAAAAGGGTTAACCGAACAATATACTTACACATTGCACAATCAAGGAAGAAAAGATTTCCCTACAATAGAGTGTATGTTAGTCACATGGTTGACCAGTACCAGGTAGACATGCAAGCATTTGAAAAATACAGCAGGGGATACAAATATACTTTGACAGTGGTGGATATTTTCTCAAACTCTACTTGGGCTGCAAAAGTGAAAATTAAACAGAGAGATTGCAAATACGATGTGTTTAGAAAAATATTAAAGGAGAGAAAGCCTGAAAGCCTGAAAAGATACAATTTGATGAAGGAAAAGGGGTTTTAAATAGGAAAGTTAAGGAATTTCTGGAAAAGTAAAACACTGACTATTTTTCAAATTGATCCAAAAAAAAGCGTATATAATGGAAAGGTTTTACAGAACCTTAAGTATTAGCATGTAAAAGCATTTCACTCAAAATGAAACCATAAAATTGGATGACGTTTTACCAAAAGTAATTGATTGTTCCAATAACACTCGTCATAGATGAATAGACACGACTCTGAATGAAGCAATGAAGAAGAAAGTACATCAAAAGTATGGATCGGTCTATTCGGTTACCTGACAACTGATACATTTGGAACGCCTAAATTTTGAAGTAGCTCACATAGTTAGGATTTCAAAACAAGTTTTTAAAAGGGATACCTTCCTAACTTTACTGAGGAAATATTTAAAATCATAAGTAATTTTAGATGATCCAGTCGTTGACAAACTGGAATATTTAATGATTAGAACATATAGGACATGTTTTACGAACAAGAGTTATCTCTGTGGGATAGAACATAGAGGGCATGTTTTACGAACAAGAGTTATCTCTACACAACAAACAATATGACATATATCAAGTTGAAACGATTTTGAAGACCAAACGAATGAACGGTAAAAAGTTTGCACTTGTAAAATGAGAAGGATATAATGAATCTTTGAACAGTTCTAAATATTATGCCATTAAAAAAATAACACCTCTTCTTCAGAGATAAATGCAGGGTACATATATAATAGTATTAAAGAGCAAGAAACCTTTGAGTTTTTATTTTTTATTTTTACAGCTAATGGGTTTCTATAATGTGATAGAAAAACAGCGCAATGAAGGAGTTAAAACACTGCATGTGAATTTATGGTTGATCACAAAACCAGAGGGAAGAAAAGTACACCATGTATATTTTTCTGGATAATATTAATTCAATCATTATGACATTTAAACTTCTCTAGAGTTTTATGCAAACACGGTTCAACAATCATGTCAACTGCACCATCAACTATGCATTTATGTTCCGGATCAGACTTTTACCATGTACAATTTTCACACATCCATAGAAGCTTCTGTTACAGAGAATTACCACAAAATTAAACACAATCAGTTAATATCGGAGGAATTTTTACATTACATGAATGAAGTAAAATCCACTTCACCTTTACATGTGTGTATTCTGAAGACACAATTTTTTGTATAACTTCATTTGACATGTAGTAATAATTCAAATTAAAATGCAACAGAGATAAACTGATGGAAGAAATTAAAAAGAACGAAATACAAAATACCAGAAATGCAAATACTGCATAAAATTAACTAGAATAAAATGGTATTACAGTAGAGGAAATGAACAGATAAGAGACAGCAACAGCAAAGAGTTACATGTGAATGTGAAATACAATAAATAGAAGCTTAATGCATTTTTCTTAAGAAAAAAGTCAATTTTATTTTAATTTTGTTAATTGTGACAAAGGCACACGTGTTTTGCGCATTATCTCAATAACGCGTTAGAAAAAACTAAGACTTTATCGTAGATAAACGGACAGATGCAAACGAAAACCAACAACTCGTGTAGCAACTTTGCCGTTGTCCTGCGGATAAGTTTCATACAATAAATTAGCAAACTCACTTTTACCAAGTTAAAATATCAAATGCTAAATTATATTGTTCACATACAAGCTATTAAACGTTTTTGATAACTACACTTTAACATTTGACAATGATGACTATATGAACACAGTGTGACATACGTTTTTGGCAGAATCACCTAAACTGGACAGTGTGAATGGTAACATTTGGTTGTGTCATTTAATGGACCAAAATAATGTTCTAGAATGAATAAACTCAATACACAAATTTCATGTTTAGTTCCACATGACAACACTGTTGTCAGAATGTAAAATACCTTTGTCTAATGATTAATTTTATCTGCAGCAATTTAACAATTCCACGAAGGCAAGACTGGAGATACCTCAAGGAAAAAAAAATACTTAATCGACAATGGCCAAGAAAAAAAACGATAAAACTGTATTACATACCATGGAAGCCTACACCTGTTGTTTTAGCTGCTTACAAACATAAATATAAATGTGGAGCAGGTACAGTTGAATATGGGAGAAAATTGTCAGCAAATGAATTCTATGGCAGACAAAGATGAACCAACTGGCATTATTTACTTCTTTCTGCAAGATAGCAACGAATTAACAGATGAAGGTAATGGAAGGTTAAATCAAAGTATCCGGTCATATGTGATTGCTATTTCATATACACCGGTACAAAACAGAGCATCTATTACAGTCTGTTTCAACAACTTCAGACACTGATAAAAATGTATAGACTATTAATTTTAGGACAGAAAGGATACGACACATATGTAAACATTATGAACAGATATTAAAAGTAAATATTAGCTTCAAAAGTGAAATTGGTCTATGCTGTTGGTGGTGACATTATATTTTTGTTACCTAGCGACACGGTCATGACAGTGGGTAGTATAGTTCGATGCAACAACAATTTAAAGAGATCCAAAGACTATCTTAACCTTAGGTTAAATCCTACCTTTAATACCGACGTAGTAAAGGCTAGTATTCCAAAGGCTGATAAGCAATCCATATCGTTACAAGAAGAAATTGTTGAGGACAAAAAAGAAGAAAGCGTAAGTAAAAGTTATGTAGAGAATAAGGACTATTATGGTGATATTCCTCCAGAACACCTCGCCTCTATAGAAGACAGTTCAACTGTCGGACGCCATCGCGATTGTGCATCAGGCACATATTGTCTCTTAAGCAATTCTATACTCGGACCTTCTTCTGCAAGCTGCCTCTGGCACGATGACACATGGAGATTACAAAATGTTCACAAAGTCATGAGATAAACAAACAATCAGGTATATTAATACTAGTGGTTTCAGGAGCTGCTATAGTTTAATTATTGAAATTGCTACGAAGCTCTAACTCTGCTAGATGCTATGTTCACACCCACCCCACACACAATCGAACATTACAACAACAAACTAACTGAATCAAATAATTACCATTATGTATTAAGCTCTTTTTAATTCTGTCAATGAACGAATCATCATTGTGTCTTGATTGAGCACAACCGCCACTTGTTCCTCCACCACCTACTAAACCTTTTACCAAATGTGCAATAGACAGAGCAACAGTTGATTACATTACTTCAAATGGTATCGGATAATTCACCGGATATTTGTCATTAAGCTAGGATTGCCTCTATCTGCATTGCACTGAGTGCTAGTTTGATAACATTCAGAAATATTCAATGTAACAAAAAAAAACAAAAAAAAAAAAAATCACCACTAGAATAAAAAGAACCAGAAATTGTTTCAAAAATACCAAATAAATAAATACCGTAGCGTCAGCAAAACGGGATGTGTAGCTTTGTTGTTAACTCATTTCTGCCTTTGACAACAATTGTTATAATAGTCATTAGAGGAGTAACTGCTTACCGTGTAATAAACTCTCACTCTTACATGGAAAATAGACTAGGCAATACTGTGCAAGATGATGCCAGGGGCTATGTGAGCTCGCACACTCTTGTCAATGGTAAAGTTAGCCATCTAAATATATTCAACATCTTTCATATGATTTGCTTTTTAACTTCTCCCCATATAGGACATGTCTTGAAATCTAGCTTTTTTATTTACCCAATTAAATTTAAAATTATTTTTCAATACTGAAAGTAAACTTGTAAGTCAGCTTACAAATAACCCTTTTTCCGATTCAAATTGATCAAACTTCCAAATTTCATTGTAAATTATATGGAAGATAGTGAACAAGTCAATGAAATTCAAACCAACGATATCAAAGAAGCGTAATATGTTACATCATCAAGGTCAAAGATCCTTTCCGACAACTTGTTAAACGTTCACAAGAATGCAACAGATTAAAGTTCAAAATTTGAAGAAAGAACAAGAAGACTCTAAAACATAAATAAAATGATGCAAAAGCACTTCGTGAAAGAAAACTCATACAGCACGATTTATTATCTGATAGGAGGTGGTGTGGATTTTTAAGTTAGATAGTTCATTTGGTTTAAAGCCGAAGATGTTTCTGGTTTGTTTGTTTGTGTGTGTGTGTGTGTGTGTGTGTTATAGATGATGAAATATCAAAGACCTGTGCAAACCATAATGTTAGAGTCTAATAAAATCAACACCTCTAAAGAGCGACAGCAAAGACCGCTCGAAGTTAGACTTTGCCCAGTTCAACAATATAAAACCATGCCTGCATCATACAACCCAGTACCAGTAAAGCTTTAACTTTTCGGGTAATAAATAACATAGACTTTACCTACAGATAAATTTCGAGCCAAACAAAACACATTATTTTACCAAACAACACTCACAGTTGTATACAGCGTGCTTTTAAAAAGGTTGTTTAAGTTGTATATAGATTCACCATCAAACATGGATATTGGACAAATTAAAGAACTAATTACTCTGTATTAACTTAGTTCACACTCGACTACCTGACAGCACATAAACGTTTACCAGACAAAATCGTAAATACTGTAGATGTGAAAGGAAAATTGTGCTAGAGTAACATGTGGCAAAGGCACAATCATACTTATATTGCTGAATGCTTTAACTTGTTTTGCTAATAAATAGCCTAGTCTTTACCTGCAGAAAATATCGGCTGAAACTGAAAACATAAACACAATTTATCATGCAACATTAAACTCTGCTTGTGCGGTAACCTTCAGCATGCTCTTGACAAAGCTATTGAGTTTTACAACTGGCCCACAGTCAAATATGGATATTGAAGAAATTGCAAAGCTAATCAGCATAGTTTTGTCTAACCAGTTCACAAATTAATACTTAATAGCACATGAACTTTTACCTGTCAAGATTGTTACTCAATAAATTGAATAACCTCACCAGAATTCAATTGTCAAGAGACAACATGTCTGAAGAAGAGTGACTGCACATTCGATGACGCCACCTTTACCGTGCCGTTGTCGCCCCGTGACAAGGCTGTGCTCACGCACACGCCCATTTCGGGCACATCAAATAGCATAACACATGCAAAGCAGAATAATTGCACCTAAAACGAGCACTTATGAACCAAAAGATAGTTACATTTTTTGTTTTAAAAGCAAGCCAAAGAAAAATGATGTACTATAGGTAAAGTAGAATGGTGCAGCCAGTGCAAAACACAATCGCTTGTATTTCTTTGTACAAACTACAGATGTGTCTGCAACCCCGTTATATCACACTCTACTAACTGATGCGGGTATGAATTATAGACTGCAAAAGATTAAAGATATTAAAATTATTTGATGAATGATATCAAATACTACAGAGGTGTTAGAAAGAAATAAAAGGTTGCATATACAGTTTTAAATGGGATAGAAGGTTGAATGGAAACAGTTTCAAGTACTATGGGTATTAAAGCGTCTGGATTAGCTGATGCGGAAATAGCTATATGAGCAGTTATTCTCTTATCTTTTAGTGGGTTTGTGTCGATAGTAATATGGTTTATTGCAAACATTTTCAAGGAAAAACTTGTCTACAATAAAGATTTAAAACATGATAAGAAATTAACATAAGCCATTTTAAAGTTAAACAGCACTGACGATCTGACAGGCAAAACAAAAGGTGACAATTAAATCAACCATGAGGAGTTTCTTTTTATCATTAATGAGTACAAAAGATACTAGAAACAAACGCAATCAGGAAACAACGATCAAAATAGAAACGTCAGAGACTACAACTCCGTACAATACAGACATAGGGAAATTAAAATAAGTATTTTCGGAAGAATGGAAGTAATTAACACAGAAAGAGATACTTTATAAACTTACAGGAAAGGATAATGGAGTGATTACAAAGCAGGACACAAGTTGAAAAGAACAAAATTAAGATGGCTGCGCTAATTTCGCCTCTACAATGTTTTGCTAAGAAAACAGCAAACCCATATTGTTCCATTTCAAGAACAATAAATGGGTATGATTATAGCCATGCACTTTGTTAGACACACAAAAGTGCTTTTAAAAATTGTTTTCCAGTGCAAACACTTTATTAGTCCCTTTATTGATTAGTAAATGGAAAGTTATATTGCTACAGCTCGACGCACACAAAGTCGGACAGACTCCCGATAAATAAATCTTTCTCAACAATCTAATTGATTATGGAACCGATAAATTATCAATTTCATTACAGATATTATATTTTGTTGTTGGGTATTACAATATTTCCTATGAACTCAAAAATAATATATTCTATTACATAAGCGACAAGAATAAAACAAGGACTGTTTTAAATGTATGATTCTTTTCAACCATGCGATGTACAGGAATAAAATCAAAGAGTGATAAGATCAAAACGATGAAAGTTGTTACATTAGCTGAATTTACAGCAAGTTACATGATGCCACGGTTGAACGATCTAAAACAGATACGAATGAGAAAAGATTTCAGCGATTTGTTACAAAAGTTTACAACAGAGACAGATGCATTCAGAACTTTAAGTAGATAAAAGACTCTCGAATTAAACTATATAACTGGAGCAGTTAAAACGGAACTAAACGAAAATGAAGAGACATTCAAAACTCACTTTGACACGGAAATGTGTGTAAATGATATTGCATTGTTTTATAGAATTAGTACATTGAAAAAGAAAATTATTAAATACAACAAGTAGCTTGAGGAGAAAACCAAACTATTGCCTGGATGTATATTACATTACAATTTTTCGCATTGTACCACTTCAGGACGGTACTGAAACAAGTATGAATATAAGAGATGAAATTTCAATTTCTAAAGATTAACTTTCTAGAGATAAGCAATTAGTGAAAAGGGTTTGTATATGTTTTTGTTTGTTTGATTGTTTGTTTGTTTGTTTGGTGGTGGTGGTTGTGGTGGTGGTGGTGGTGTGTGTGTTTGTGTGTGTGGGTGGGGGGGGGGGGGTAAGGTGGGGGGGGGTAAGTATGAAACTACACCCCAGATGTTATTTTAACAGTTATGCTTTTAATTATGCTCCATCATGTTTTCTTGAATACATGCTACACATAATAAATACTTAACAGCAATATATCGTTCAGAAAAAAAATTAACACAAGTAAAATATTGACTAAGAGTTATTTCAAGCGAATACGTTGATTTTTATATTAGATTATAGGTAAACAGCCATCGTGCTGTTTATTCTTTTGAATTTAATACGAAAGTTCTTATTTCACAATGTACAAGAAACACGTACATATTATCTAGAAGAGAACAAAGTTTTATTTATTGGATTGAAAATCAAAGACGGAACAGTTGTGCCAGGAGGTAAAATAAAAACTGACAACATCATCAAAACTCTTCAATAGAACACAATAAATGTTTATCGATGGAAGCAATCACCTTTGCTATACTCTTTTATGTATAGTCAATGTTTTTCAAAAGCAAACCTTTCATTATGTATGGATAAATGCCATTCATCTGGTATATCAAACAGCTGTTCTTCAACCGATCTAATTTGTATTAGGTGATGGCCTGTGCATAGCGGTTGTCGGCATTTATATACATAATGAATGATCTTTAATCTTCATCTGTGAATACCCTAGGTTTTGCATTATTCGATCTTAATTCTCCATACACTAGTTTTACGATTTTACTCAACGCATCGTAAAATACTTCAATACACTTTGTTCCTCTGCATACTATTGGTTTACATTTCTAGTGGATTGAATTGTGATACAAAGAAACCATGATATAATGTGTTTAGCTATTCTGATTGTCCAGGATATGTCAGACTGTCCAGGATATGTCAGACTGGTGTTGTTTAAATTTTGCAGTCGAGCCCTCTTCAGGCATTATATCTATCGAGATATCTACATTGTAACACAATATTTCGTGTTCTGTTAAATAATTCAGGAATGTTTTACATATCTATTTCGTTCTGTGATTGGAAAAATCTATTATTCCAACGCAGTAGTACCTTCCCTCTTTGTGGTCACTGGAACCACCATATTAAAATATAATTAACATGTAAAGATGTATTTCCGGTCTATTTCAATTATTCTGGCAGGATTCACTCCATGCCATTACCCCACCCCCTTCCAAAATTTCATACACATTTACAGATACATCAAATTCATTTTTTTTAACATCCTAAACTACTACCGGATGTGGTTTAAACCAATGACTATATCTATCTAAATTATATATTAATGGTTTACTTAATCACTTGATCTGCTTAACAAAGGTTCTAGAGCATAAACGAAAAACCTACGATCTTCAATTTTTAAGTTTATGCAATATTTTTTAAAAAATTTCAATTCAGAAACTTGTTCTAATGGCAGTTTATTAAATAATTTCACCTTTTAACAATTACAATAATGTAATCAAAATACTCCTAGCAGATTTGTTTAAAAATTACAATGTAGAGTTTCTGTTGTGTTCATTTGAAGTCATATGTTGCAAATACATGTTGTACTGACCAAAGTGCGAACATAAACCTTAAGAAGATAAAATAATATCATTGAAGAAATTTGTTTTAAAACAAAACCATGACATTGTTGCAAATGATAGGTATTACCTCTGTGTTTTTGTCTAGTTCAAGTCCTTCCTTTCAGATGGGAAATCATTTGTAAACTTCCTAAAACCATAGGATGGCTACAAGAATTTCCACCAATGAATGATTGATCGAGTACTCAGTACTGACTAGGACTATACATATTGACTGGTCATTTGTTTGGTTTTTAACGGACTTTGTGCGCATTATTGGCAGTATAATGCCTGGCAAATGGAAGCTAAGTGCATTTCCCAAATACACACTGAGGCAGCCGACCCCTGCTGGCCTGAACGAATATCAAACCCGCGACCAATCGATTACCAGTCCTACGTTGTACCAACTAAGCTCCCGCCGCTTCCTAAGGGCTGTTATTAAAACTTTTCAACATTGATAATTACATAGTTTATTGAAAAGTCATTACCCTTTCATTCAAAATCGTTGTCAGCACAACGTAAAAAGACCAAATCTTTCACCGCATCGAATATGATGGTTTTCGTAAAGGAAACAACAAATACTCGTGCGTTATGTCACGAAAAACTGACCTATACAATATTTATCAGAACAGGTGTCAGTGCTAACGTATTTCACCATGAACTTTACGGAGAATCTGGATGACTACATACATCTTAATTTAAGTATATAAATAAGTTGCATGTGCTATACAGTCTGGTAGTTTATCCACCATAACACCTGTTGTGTTTCACAGGTGTTTGCATTTCATGCATAGGCAGTGTACCTACATGTACCTAGAAATTAATCCGGTGTACGTGTTATCAATCCTTGTGAACCGTAAGTAAGGGTAGGGGCGGGGACTTCGTCTATAATCGTATCTGTGGATGTCCCGCCTGATTAGGTGCATTTTTTAATCCTGGTAGTATATAATTGGGTGTCTTTTTAGTGAATTCCAGATTGGTATTATATAAATGGTGTCTTTTTAGTGAATTCCAGACTGGTAGTATATAAATGGGTGTCTTTTTAGTGAATTCCAGATTGGTAGTATATAAATGGGTGTCTTTTAGTGAATTCCAGATTGGTAGTATATAAATGGGTGTCTTTTTAGTGAATTCCAGATTGGTATTATATAAATGGGTGTCTTTTAGTGAATTCCAGACTGGTAGTATATAAATGGGTGTCTTTTTAGTGAATTCCAGATTGGTAGTATATAATTGGGTGTCTTTTTAGTGAATTCCAGATTAGTATTATATAAATGGTGTCTTTTTAGTGAATTCCAGACTGGTAGTATATAAATGGGTGTCTTTTTAGTGAATTCCAGACTGGTAGTATATAAATGGGTGTCTTTTTAGTGAATTCCAGACTGGTAGTATATAAATGGGTGTCTTTTTAGTGAATTCCAGACTGGTAGTATATAAATGGGTGTCTTTTTAGTGAATTCCAGACTGGTAGTTTATAAATGGGTGTCTTTTTAGTGAATTCCAGACTGGTAGTATATAAATGGGTGTCTTTTTAGTCAATTCCAGATTGGTAGTATATAAATGGGTGTCTTTTTAGTCAATTCCAGATTGGTAGTATATAAATGGGTGTCTTTTTAGTCAATTCCAGATTGGTAGTATATAAATGGGTGTCTTTTTAGTGAATTCCAGATTGGTAGTTTATAAATGGGTGTCTTTTTAGTGAATTCCAGACTGGTAGTATATAAATGGGTGTCTTTTAGTGAATTCCAGACTGGTAGTATAGAAATGGGTGTCTTTTAGTGAATTCCAGACTGGTAGTATATAAATGGGTGTCTTTTTAGTTAATTCCAGATTGGTAGTATATAAATGGGTGTCTTTTTAGTTAATTCCAGACTGGTAGTATATAAATGGGTGTCTTTTTAGTGAATTCCAGATACACGATTGGGTATTTATCTTTGACTCAGGACATGATTTGGTCCATAGTTAAGATACTATGGTTTATTTCGTCAAAGTGGGTGTCTGACTCCTGGTTACGTCAAAGTGGGTGTCTGACTCCTGGTTACGTCAAAGTGGGTGTCTGACTCCTGGTTACGTCAAAGTGGGTGTCTGACTCCTGGTTACGTCAAAGTGGGTGTCTGACTCCTGGTTACGTCAAAGTGGGTGTCTGACTCCTGGTTACGTCAAAGTGGGTGTCTGACTCCTGGTTACGTCAAAGTGGGTGTCTGACTCCTGGTTACGTCAAAGTGGGTGTCTGACTCCTGGACAAGACTAAATACTTTGCACATCTGTTCATTAATGTAAAAATTGGTGACATTCTAGCCATTGTTTGTTTTCAATATGCAACTTATATGCGCAATAACTCATCTTAAATGGACATTAAGCTTTGCGTGATTTATGGAGAAAGCTGTTTCCTTGATATTTATCCATTGAGAAATGAATCACATCAAAAAAGAAAGTAATGTAAATAAAAATTGTAATAACTCAGGAGCGGGGAAGGGGATAATTGGAAATTATTTGTCCAGAGGAATCAAAATAATAGCCCGAGTTTCTTCTGGCTGAGAGGGACTAAGATCGCTACATCAGATCGATACTTATTTACTTACTACGGAACACATCGGAATTTACTACTATATTGTACAGAACAGTCCAATGTGTTTCGGTTGCTTTAAAATTCATAGATTGTACATATCTTGTGTTTGCAGATGGAACGAGAATATTATATTACGGCCTTTCCGCCATATTTGTTTTTAATAAGAGTTCAATTTAAATTTATTCCAGCAAGATTTACTCCCCTTTGGGTACTCTTCTCATAGAAGATTATAAACTTTCTTATCTAATACTGATTATTGTCAAAATTTCCTTTATTGATTACGAAAAGATTTTTTTCTCATTTTACTGAACTCTGAATATATTGATTTAATTTATTTCATTTAAAATTAATTTAACGTCGACCACTGTTGGTATGTTGTTGTCCGTTGCTAGACTTTTCTCTATATATTTAAAGCACAGTGTATATCGGGTGGATAAACCTTATGACATCACAAATGAAAACGTTTATGCATTCATTCAGTCAGAACAAAGGTTACATAGGTACATAACGAACGTACTGGGTCTGACCACTTGTCCGGATACAGACAATAAAATTCATGCGATTCAAACTCCAGTGTTTATGTCATGAAAGGTAGTAGTAAGTTTAGAGCTGCTCCATAGTAAGTAAATTCTACCGATTTCGTTATATAGCGGTCTCTAGCTATGTCAGCGAGTACAAAGATAAAAAAGCTGGGAAGGCTAGAGGAAACTTGAGCTAATTAAAATACTGTGTATTGCTTTTTACGCGGTGGTTTTGGTTTCAAATGAACTTCTTGGTGGTATTTTATTTTAGCTTTACCCTGGCTTGAAAGTTTATTGAGCATGACATACCGTTTGCATTTTTCGACAAAGTATCCAACCCTCCCACCTCTCTCTCTCTCTCTCTCTCTCTCTCTCTCTCTCTCTCTCTCTCTCTCTCTCTCTCTCTCTCTCTCTCTCTCTCTCTCTCGCCTATTCTGGGTGCTATTCAATGTTTGTTACGAATGTATCTTTATAACAGGATTTCGTTGCTGAAAATTGCTGTTTGGACCGTATTATAACAAAAATTAATCTGCCATGGCAAAGCTCAAAACCGCTCTGCGTGTAGGCAGGCACACTGCGGAAATATTAGGAACACAATTCCATAGAGTTTATATTGACAAATCAACCACCAGCGCAGGAAACCTGTAACAAACCTTCATAGATATAAACAGATATTACTGTAGGAGGCTAAATACCTTTGCGCACTTTTCCGCGAATGGCAGAAATTTAATCGCAATTGTGGTTTTCCGGCGGAAATGTCATTGATATCGATGTCTCTGGACACGCGGACATTATTTACAATCATACAAAAAATTTAATGAAAAGTTTAAAGAAGTTTCGAATTTCTCCGGTAGGAAGCTATTTTACCGAAATCTTTGAAATATCGGGTATTTCCCGAAATCCACTGTGTTAATCCTACTAAACTATCATCCTTTAGTTCGTTTCATGGCACCAGAAAACTTCATTCATTTGTAAGCCTATACTACTACAGGTGCTCACAATTTACATACAGTATTCCCGACGCCAAATTGATGGCGCGAGGGTCCACATGAAATGTAGGAAATCAGAGAACCCTGATGAAACCAAGACTTTGGGAGTGGGCACTAATCTTCGCAATAGCCGGAACCAAGGATTGAATGTAAGTATGCAGAGGTGAGAAGCTAGTGCGTTTTCACTGCATTATCCATGCCCTGTTTTTATAGGAAGCAGTAGCTCTACGCTCAGAATGTGAAGAACTTATGTATGCATAATCAGTCCCTGTTAACTGCAACTATATAGTCTAGCACAATAGTACGGTCTCAATAACTAGTCGTAATAGTTGTAATAAAGAAAGATAATAGTAGTCAAACCAAAACTATGCTTTAGTCTAATTCATGAGTGTCTGCCTGGATTATCTGGTATCTACCAAGACTATTCTGAAGAATCTGAACTACTCTTATGTCTCTCTGACTCTTGCCTATTTGAACTACTCTTATGTCTCTCTGACTCTTGCCTATTTGAACTACTCTTATGTCTCTCTGACTCTTGCCTATTTGAACTACTCTTATGTCTCTCTGACTCTTGCCTATTTGAACTACTCTTATGTCTCTCTGACTCTTGCCTATTTGAACTATTCTGACATGTTTACCCCCAACCTTTCATTCGGCACTATTAACGGTTCCCGAGAAGGGGTGGGATGGGGGTGTGGGAGGGGAGTGTGGAGCTGAACTCTATTGTATTTTTGATATTTTTCATAGGGATGAACAGCATAAAAGGAATCCGATCATGTATCAGAGTGAATTCAAATTCCTATTCCTATTCATTTACCGTATGTACTCATTGCAAAATACACAGACCCAGATCTGCCGTCGCATAATGCGCCAGCAGATCTGAGCATATGCAGTTTGTTAAGTGTAATCAGTAGAACAAGCAACATACACCTAATCTGCTGACGCATTATGCGATGGCAGATTAGGGTCTATGTTGCATGCAGTTAGACCCGTCTTATACGCGAGCATAGACGGTTTTAGTCCGAAAACTAGTCTCCGATATACCTTACTAACTTACTATTACCTTATAGTGTTAATCGTTGTATAAACACATGTCAAAGCAGATGTGCAAAGTATCTAATCATCCCCACGAGTCAGACACCGACTTCGACCTAATAACGACCCAATCATGTATCTCGAATTCGCAAAAAAGATGCCCATTTATGCACTACCAGGCTTTAAAAAATACGCCCAATAAGGCGGGAAGTACCCAGATACGAGTATAGCGGTACAGAGGAAATCCCGCCACTCCCACCCGAGCGTAAGTACGATTGACTAAGATATGCCGCCTACGCCTGCAATGCAAATACCTATGAAACAACACTGCCAGACTGTACCCGTAATATACATACATTAAGGGCTATTGGTAAAGCACAATTTAGTACATGTGTGTGTGTGTGGGGGGGGGGGGGGATGGTACTCTGATTGTGAAGAAAAGGCTAACAATTATGGTAATAGTGATGTCCCATTTCTTTCAGTTAAGTATCCTGTAACATTTATCAGTGAGTGTTTGAAAGAATAATTTATAATAAAAACAATTCCATACCTTTTTGTCCACAGACTTTGAAGCAGTGTACAGCAATATGGAGTCTGTATGCAGTGAAAAGAAATGTCACTAACACTTATGAATAACCCATTTAGTGGCAAGAAGAAGTGAATTTTTTATAAAATTTGTATAAATTGAACATGAGCTGTTTTTCTGCACATACTGTTTGCAAATAAAATGGAGTTGTATAAGTTGTGAACAACGATGACACTAGTTCCTAAAAAAAGGTCGGGAGGCCTGCACTGACCATAAGCAGCATTTTATGATGAAGACTATGACACAATTGTACATGTATTTTGGTAATAATATTAATGACACAATTGTACATGTATTTTGGTAATAATATTAATGACACAATTGTACATGTATTTTGGTAATAATATTAATGACACAATTGTACATGTATTTTGGTAATAATATTAATGACACAATTGTACATGTATTTTGGTAATAATATTAATGACACAATTGTACATGTATTTTGGTAATAATAATAATGACACAATTGTACATGTATTTTGGTAATAATAATATTAATGACACAATTGTACATGTATTTTGGTAATAATATTAATGACACAATTGTACATGTATTTTGGTAATAATAATAATGACACAATTGTACATGTATTTTGGTAATAATAATAATAATGACACAATTGTACATGTATTTTGGTAATAATAATAATGACACAATTGTACATGTATTTTGGTAATAATATTTCAGTCCCAAACATTATGACGATCCCCAAAATTAACAGTCTAGAATATTTTCATATTCTCCGTTCACATGTCTCTCTATATTTACACGTGGCTTATTCGACACGCCGTAGAATTAACTGTAGAAAAGCACATGGATATACACATGTATACATGTCATATTCACCGTCACTAAGTATGTTGCGCTGTACTTAGTTTAAAATTCACGAGTATTGACAATCGTAACATCCAACAGAATTGAACGAAGTACCTTCTTCTAAAACATGCAACTACTCATATATCTTAACTGATCAGTTTGTAATTTTGTTAAAATTTGTCTTCATCTTAATTTGAACTACACAATGACATTAGGGGAAGTGCCTTGTCACACACTAGTGGTATATTTAGGATAATCAGCTAATGTCAGATTCTTTTCATTATCTTTAGACGGGTATTAAGAACGAAGGACTGATATTACATGAAGATATAAACTTAAGCGGAGTAATATTTACAGAACCATATGCGGTGAAAGAAGAATGGAAGAGAATAAAATGTAAACACGCAAATAAGTTATTTCATAGTATATATTTCAGGAATGTTTAGGAATTTTCTTCTCTATTAATAGTTCCGTCCACAATTGTACTTTCAATATGGAACGTTTGATAGCCATAGGTATGCTTAAAATATGACTGTCAGTCATGGAACCGGGTTGACCAGAAGAAGACCAATACGGCAGCCCCTATTATATTGCAACGTGACGTTTGCCACATGCATTGTACGCATGTTCTGATAAATATTGTATAGGTCACTATTTCGTGACATTACGCACGAGTATTTGTTGTTTCATTTACGAAAACCATCATAATCCATACGGTGAAAGATCTGGTCTTTTTACGTTGTACTAACAACGATTTTGAATGAAAGAGGCAAGTCTGTACACTTAACCAATTTATTAACGATCCTTGGAAATTTTTTAAAATAAAGCCAGTTGGAAGCGGCGGTAGCTCAGTTGGTAGAGCGTCGGACTCACAATCCAAGGGTGATGGGTTCGATACTCGCCCAAGCCAGTTCTGCATCGTTGTGTCGTTTGGAAAGGTACTTAGCTTACATTTGCTCGGCATGATATGGCCAATAATGTGCTGAAAGTGCCGTTAAAAACCAATTGACTAATCTTTTTCTAATGTTCATACAACATTTTTACCACCCAGTTCAGGACTGAGTACCGGATCTATCACATATTGATGGAAATGCTTGTAGTCATCCTGTGGTTTTAGGACGTTTCCAGCTTATTCCCTATATAGAAGGAGAAAACTGAGCTACAAAGAAACCCTGAAGTTATACCTACCATTTACCACATAGTCATGGTTTTGCAGAACAATTTGCTTCACATAATGTTATGGTATGTTTTTAAGATTTATATTTCCACATAGGTCTTTACACCACGTATTTTGAGCACATAACGTCAGATGAGCACAGCAGAAACTATACCTTGTAATTAAAAAGCACTGCCGGGATAACCAGATTACATTATGGTACTTGCTAATAACTAAAGATATTTAATACGCTGCCACTAGAATAAACAATTTATGTTTTGTTAGTTTCTAAAACTTTATCCATGAGAAATCATATCAGGAAACCGGAGAGTTTCAGAAAACACAATCAACCGTTTTCGCTATAGTTAAAGTTCTCAGACTAAGAATTATTTGAAATAAATTTTAGAGCAAATAATTCTGACATACATTTCTTAAACCGTTCCAGCATATTTTTTTACATGAATTTAAATTAGTCCTACCACTTGTCGAAATATATTGGTTGATGGCATGTTATGTAATTCTTTGCAAAATATAAGTGATCCAATCAATATGCTATTTATGCAGTTTTTAGTTTACTTGGCCATTATGGTATGGCACTGAATCCGCTGTGCATCGCCTGTCGTTTCTTTGTCCCTTAACTTTTGCTATTTTCGACATCGCAAAAACAGTTGGAACAAATCTGACAGCGGGACATTCCGCCACCAAAACTTATGCCTTTTATTTCTGTACGAAAGACGCGGATCCACCATCAAATTGGCCGCTATTACTAACAACATGAAAATCATAACAGACTACTTCAAAATAACAGACGGACCAAAATTGTTTTTCTTTAATATACGTTGGACAGAGAGCATTCAAGTATCATGGCTTTTTAAGTTTGTGCAAATTCTGTCTATCTGCTATTAAAAATGGCCATTATTGCTAAAAATGGAAGACAATCTTTAAATAACTTCTTTCCGAAACCCCTAAATAGATTTTGATATAATTCGACATAAATCATAATGGCAATAAGGCTTTTCAGATTTTTACAAATGGTGCATATATGTCATCAAATACGACCATCATTACCTAGAAGAAAAAAACATATGTGAAGAACTTCTCAAAAAACAGCTCAAGCGAATTTGAACAGAAGTACAGGAGCAAAGGTCCCTATTCAGCCAAAATATCCTATTATTCAACACAAGCTTAAAATCATAACGTATTACCTAAATTACTGTTTTCATTCATAATACAAAATTGTCTGCATTTGTATTTTCTTTCAACGCTGTTCATTTTCACTAGATGCAGCATCAGTGTCCTGAGTTTTGGTTTTGGGTTATGTAAACAAAACAGCATTCACATACAAACTCTCACAAAGTGTTCAGTATTAAAATGTCTTTAATATTGGGGGGGGGGGGGTCCCGTAGGTAAATTTGCCACAAAATTTATGAATCTTAAGAACATTTTGTCAACTATTATTTCCTTTTCTGTATAACAAAATCTGTTATTTCTTTCTTTGAGCCATATTAATGACACTGTACCAGGTAATTTCAAGGTTCGCTTTCATCTGACATTGGTGATATTATAAGACAATTTTGTGGGTATATTTTCTAAATAACATTCAGATAACTGTGTATGAAG
The DNA here is from genome assembly GCA_029931535.1 of Margaritifera margaritifera. NCBI lineage: Eukaryota > Metazoa > Mollusca > Bivalvia > Unionida > Margaritiferidae > Margaritifera > Margaritifera margaritifera. Next base: position 1,360,448 of record JAQPZY010001230.1, read on the forward strand.
TTCACAAATTGTTTTTTAATATATGAGCATGAAGTTTGCTTAAACAAGGAGCAATTTTTTTTCTTGTGTCTATGTATCATTCACAAAGACTAAGAGAAGTAACTCTAGTAACAAATATGGATCCCACTCGCAACGTTGGCAAGCGTTCTATTGTATGAGCCTAAGTTTTCTATTGTATGAGTCTAAGTTTTCTATTGTATGAGTCAAAGTTTTCTATTGTATGAGTCTAAGTTTTCTATTGTATGAGTCTAAGTTTAAGCTGTTAAACTTCTCATTTGAATTTCATGTGTGAGGAGACAATAGCCATATAATTGATCACGCAGTAAGCAAAAAAAAAAAAAAAAAAAGAGAGAGCTGAAGATCTTTTTTGGTATATTTATTAAGAATGAAATAAAGATTTTGAGATAGGTACAGCATTCCAAGATTTGCTATTGATGTATCATATCATTTGTATCTTATGGATATTTTGAGATAGGTACAGATTTAAAAGTTTTGCTATTAATGTATCATATTATTTCTATGTTATGAAGATTTTGAGATATGTACAGCATTCAAAATTTTGCTTTTAATGTATCATATCATTTCTATGTTATGGATAATTTTGCTTTGCAGAAGTTTATATGTAAGCTGTAAGCTGTACATCAGATGGTGCTTTAACAATTTTTTTGTCTTTTAATTTGTCATCGATTTTATTTTCTGATAGTTGTATAGGTGAAAATGAATGAACTAGTAAGTTCTATGGTAGCCAATGATACGATACTGGGTACACATCTCTAACAAAGAGTAAAATGTAGAATGATTGATATGTGTTGGACTATTCACGGAAAATAAGAGATCTGTGTAACTATCGCATATAACTCTCCTTTTCTTTGGAAGAGGTGAAACTGTTGGTGACATAACGGTGTAGTAATTGATATTGATTGTACATTACCTCCGTGTATGAAGACCCCCCCCCCCCCCGTACCCAGCTGAAAACCACGGAAGGAGCTTTCTATGTCATGGTTTCGTGGGAAATTCATATTTTATGTCCTGGAAATGTGGCAAGTGTTGCTATTACTAGTGCAAGGATATGCTATAGGGAAATCTGCTATTACTAGTGCAAGGATATGCTATAGGGAAATCTGCTATTACTAGTGCAAGAATATGCTACAGAGAAATCTGCTATTACTAGTGCAAGGATATGCTACAGAGAAATCTGCTATTACTAGTGCAAGGATATGCTACAGAGAAATCTGCTATTACTAGTGCAAGGATATGCTACAGAGAAATCTGCTATTACTAGTGCAAGGATATGCTACAGAGAAATCTGCTATTACTAGTGCAAGGATATGCTACAACAGAGAAATCTGCTTGTGGAATAACATATGGACGGATAAATGATCCACTCTGATTAGTAAGTGTGGGATTTTTCATTTCTGAATGCATGATCATGTTTGATTCAACTGGGCGAATCGGAGGTGTTGTGCAAAGGTAAAATAAAGCAGGTTTGACGTATCACATGTCCGGTTTTGTTACTAAGTTTGCGGGCGGTAGTTTTTGACAGAGTTAGGATTTTTGTGGCCAGTGTGTTTATAGCCTGCGTGTCTGGAACATTGTTTTCTATTAGTTTCCGACATAAATATTTTCTGTTAATTTCTGTCATAAATATTTTCTCAAGCTGTTTTATGTTAGTTTCTGACATAAATATTTTCTCACGCTGTTTTCTATTATTTTCTAACATAAATATTTTCTCTCCCTGTTTTCTGTTAGTTTCTGACATAAATAATTTCTCACGCTGTTTTCTATTAGTTTCTGACATAAAAATTTTCTCACGCTTATGCTTGTAATGCGTTTAGAAAACAACTCGGGCAAGTTTGCTTTCACGGCCCCAACTGGTGCCCGTAAAACTATTGCTCATTTGGCCCAGGTGCATCCACGTGAGTTACAGTGGCAAAGTAGAATGGATGGTCAGGGTCACAAAATCACTTGGACGTTTGCTTCTTATAAAATTTGTAGATAGTTACAGGACACCTGTCTGGAAAGATGGGGTTAGCTTACATCCTTGGTTTTTCATTTTGTGTGTTCTTACATCCTCCCTGTCCTTTTCTTTGTCTGTCTCTCGTTAAACTCTAAATATTCTAAATTAAGTTCACAATCTTGCTTTAAAGAGATATCTCCCCACTTGATGTTTCTGTGTTCTTCACCTCCTCTCCGTATCCCAAAGTGCAACGTATTGTTAAACTATAGCGTGTTTAATAAACTGAATGGTGTGTTAGGGCTCCAAAACGAGGATTCAAACAGTTTATTAATGTATCATCATCAATGACGGCCTCAGCAGTTTTGGGTTTGTTTTCTTTCCCTTTCTTCTTTGGGTCTTTTTGTTTACTTTTTAAGGTCTCTCTTCTTTGGTAAATCTTAGGGCCATAGATCAAGCTGGATTTTTTAATGTGTCGTCTCAGGTACCGTTCAAAACGTCCCATCATAACTATTAAAAAGAATAACTTAAAAGTCGTGTATGTAGGGGTAATTTTCTTCATATAAATAAACAAAATTAGATAATTATATGATAGACTTTCATTTATAATCAGCTACCAAAAAGCTTCACTACGTGTCTGTCTCTATGTTTGTCTCTCTCAAAATGTTTTGTATGATGTGTTATCCAAGTTGGAGAGACCTTAAGTTGCTTTATGAATGAAGTTTTTTAATTAATAACGAAATTAAGGTTTTAAAGTCTCGTCAGAGTATTGTTCATTACATCATACGTTCTGGTTAATCAATTAATCATTTTATTCATTTATTCGTTGATTCATTGATTAATTAATTCATTCATTCATTTACAAGTTCATTTCCCTTTTAAAAAAAACTGTTAAATTATCTAAAATGTGTTATTCATAATTTTTTTGCTCATACATTATCCTTTAAATTTAATGTTTGCTAGATTAGTCAATATATAGGCCTTTTTTGTACCTCTCAATGTTGTTGGCTTGTATTCACTGCCATCCTTCTTACGAATGGAAAGGAAACATCTCGAGAGAATATTGTTGAGGTCACTTGCTGTCGTCTTTCATTGCTTTTCTGCAGATTTCCTTCGAGACATTTTATGTGTCCTTCTGTTTTACGATTGGTATTCACATTTTCATGCTCTGAAACAAAGTTTGGAACAAATTATACGTCCACTTCCGTAAATCTGCTTTCTATCACCGTTTCACGTTTTTTTTCTTTCCTCTCCTGATTTTGTTATTTGCTCGGGTTTCAGATACATCTGTATTTCATTTGTGTTCCTGTCATCGAGAAGAAAGAAAAGTCTTCTGTCTCAAACTTTGAAGAGTTTCGCTAAATTGCTATTTTTTGTTTAGCAAAATTTTAGAAAGTTCCAGCATCAAAACAATGTACAGTATACATGGAATGGTGTAGTACCCAATGGGTAATAAACATTGATGATTTTTGCTCTCCTATCTTTTAGGGTCAAGATATTCCTAAACTGTTAATCCATTTTCTTCATGTTTTATCTCTGTTCTTGTTGCTGTTGTTGTTTTTGTTTGTTGTTGTTGTTGGGTTTTTTTTAAACATTATTGAACTTCTTCGTTTTTCTCCTCCAAAATATTTTCATGAATTTGTTAAAAATCGGTGGTTGTTTTCGTCCGGGACAGCAGAAGACAACAAGGGTTGCTTCCCTTGAAAAAGTAGTTCCTAGCGCGTGGACACCATAACAGACAAACTGACCGAGATAAGTATAGTAAGGTTAGCAAATCAACAAGAAATGTCTGTCGAATGGGTCAGAAAACCTCATCCTGCATCAAAAGAATACAGTTTTACAATTTCGTCCCCTCATTAGAGGCCGCACCTCTGATTGATAAGGCCTCCAATTCATCTCAGAGAAGAGTTCGCTGCATAAAACCGGGAACACACACACACACACACACGTACTCACGCATATATGTATGTATATATATATATATATATATATATATATATATATATATATATATATATATATATATATATATATATATATATATATATATATATATATAATACTGTTATTGTTGTTTAAGTACTTCCTGCCAATCAGAAAACATCAAAGAGTTTAAAATATGCATAGCACTTTCTTGGCTGAAATGAGAAAAGGAAAATTATAACGTTGAGAAATTACATAGAAATATTTATAAGAAGCAAACTTATGTGTGAAATAGGACAATTTTGTTTTATTTTAGCATATTCTTTGTTAACATAATCTTTATATGCTAAAATCTGCAAAGGAGGAATTTCTAAATGTATCCTTATCAGACATGAAGCTGCTTTCTTGCTCTACAGCAAGAATGACACACACCAGAATATGTATGTGTTTGTCAATCCGAAATCAGGAGACTGTCCCACCTACAGCTGAAAAACGGAACATAGATGTGGACTAGGTGAACACTCAGTGGTTTTGCTCACTGATTATCCCTCCACAGACATGGAACAAGAGTTATACAAGTTAGTATTTTGAATCCCAGTAAAGCATATAAAAAAATACCTTGAAAACTGAAGTGGCTGCCAAAAGGAAAGCTATTTTGGAGAGTGGAGATGGTCCCAATAGGTTTCCTGTAGAACAATACAAATATTTACTTTGAAGATGAAAGCATTTAGCATTTCTCCATATCATTCTTTCAGGGATAGTGAAGAAAAATAGAACTAGATTTATAGGAACTACACAGTACTGTATTAGTTTAGTTGTTTTACGGAAGTTCTTTCCGTAGATCGCCGGCCTATTTTAACGAGGCAGTTTTCTTCCTTATAATACGTATCTTCATTATCTCAAATGTCCCTGAAGAATATTTCGTAAATGTCTTCTCTTCAGTTAGAATTCGTTTAATTAGAAGACTTGGCAGAGGTTTCTTTGGTGTTGCTTAAAGAAAATTAGATTATCTGTGTATGCCTTTCTTTGTTTGTTTCTTCGGCGTTTTATATTACATGGAAATTTCATCAAGTGGAAAGAACAGGAGTTAGAAAAATAAAATATCAAGTGATTTCATGTTAAATATGCAGTGAATTCTACTGTTAAGCCATGGTGCCCTTGGCACCATTTTTGTTTTGTAAACATAAAATACCATTATCGAAGTGTATTGAAAGCGAATATTATCCTTGCTAATTTGTGCTGAAACTTTTAATTTAATATGTGATTCATTGCATTCCAAGTAGAATTATTTTCTATACCTTACCCACAAAATCTCACTTAATTCCTTCCAATTTTTGTTCAGTCTTGTAATCGTAACCATTTTTTAAAATGTAATTTTATTTCAAACTGTTGCTCAAAAAATATTATAAACAAGACTGCTTTCTTTATTTGAATGATGATCCTTTATAAGTTATCTATTTCTTTTAACCCATGTCTAACAAAAGTTGATGTTTGAGATGATGTTTAATACTTGAAATGTCTAAAAACATCCAGTTTAGTAATGTACGTGGATCGCCATAGTAACGAACGAACCAACCAGCTAATACTAAAGTCATACGGGGTCGGGAGAAATTCAGCAATCTCATATGGTGCATGAAGTTCGCAAAGCAATATAACTTTTGTGATCCAACTATTTTTATATTTATTGATTTCCTCTTTCCACTTTTAATTCATCCATTCTATCTCTAAATGTGAAACTCTTTATATCCATGTTTGTGTTTAGTTCAATTGTAAATGCCTCTGTTGTTTTCTTCATATTCTTTTTGTGTGCCTATTTCTGATTTAACTGTATCAGTTCTTGCACTTATTGAGAGCCTTATTAAGCCTTCAGTGCATCTGTATCTGGTGTAAACATTTGTTTCCAAATCATTTCAATCTTTTCTTATTTGTTGAATCCTTTTGTCTAATTCGTCAACATTACCTTGTACCACACTGACATTTTAAACCAGTTCTAGATCAGCACATTCTTTGTATCTTTCTTGAATTGTAACTTCATCTCTGAGAGTTGATCAAGTCTAATCTTAAGCACTTTGATTTTGTCAATTAAATCAGTCATACATAAATCATAAGTCGTACTAATAAATCTAATCATTCACATTCATTCACATTTATTTTGTTTTTGTTATCATCTTTTTTATCTATTTCTGGTAAATCGTTCATCTTCAGCAACTGTAACAAAGTATTAGCATTAATAGCAATCATATCTTCCAAGTTTTTACAACATCTTTAAAATAATTAAGTTTTTAATTTCTTGGTGGTTTTGTTGGATTTCATTATTTAAGTTTATGTTTAGCTATTCTAGCTGTGATTGTAAACTACTTCGTGCGATTTCTTTAGTTTTCTCCATGTCACTTTCTAATGCCTCTATCTCATTGATTATCCTTTGTTCAATGGGTTTTTAAGTACTCTCGAATGTTTGGTGGTTCTGTTGCATTTTCGCTTGCTTGTATTTTTGCTTGCTTCTTTTCTTACAGTTTGCAATACATGTATAGTATTCGATAAAGTATTAAGTCTCTGTTTAAACAAGTCTTGCGCATCTCAAATCTTTTTCATGCTGTCATGAATCTGTTTTTGTAGTTTTTAGATCTTAGCTCTTTCACTGACACTCCGTTCAATAGAAAATATTTTGTTGTGTAATTTTTCACTTCATGTTTAAATATGTTTCAATTATTATCATCCAAAGTTGTATATGTTTTCGTTTCAATACGTCTTTCTATAAACTGTCAATTTGCTGCATCGTTTGATTTTACCGGATCACCTCAATTTATAATACGGTTGTTATCAAGTTTAAGTAATTGTTTATTGATTTATTTAGTATTACAACGGTTTACTCTTCTTTCTCTACGGATTCAAAACCAAGATCACAAGGACCTCTTAAAAATATTTCTCCCGTCATGCTATTACTTAAGGTGAAAAACATACGTTACAGGAATACGATTACTTAAGGTGAAAAACATACGTTACAGGCATGCTATTACTTAAGGTGAAAAACATACGTTACAGGCATACTATTACTTAACGTGAAAAACATACGTTACAGGCATACTATTACTTAACGTGAAAAACATACGTTACAGGCATGCTATTATTTAACGTGAAAAACATACGTTACAGACATACTGTGAAAATCTATTATTTTTCCACCTTAATTTTTAATGCTGATTTCTAATCTGTATATGCTACTTCTTTGTAACTGTTTGTAATAGCCATTAACAGTGCATTAAACAAAGTAACAATGAAAACATTTTCAACATTTTGAGGTTCTAACAAACACGAATTGTATCCATTAGGGTAATGTTGGTGTTATTAATATGATCGAGGGAATGTATACATTTGTGGGTTTTAAAATATCCACAAACTGCATCTGATTCAGTAGATGTCTGTATAGATCTCTGGCTATTGAATCCTAATAATATGTTATAGTTGGTTACATACATTGTGTAATTATTGCTCGGAGTCACGAAAACTTTTGAGTTGTTTTTCAAACACTCGATATCAATACTTTGTTCATTCTTGTTGCTGATGTAATAGAATATGTTGTCTTTCAATTTCGTTCAAATATTGAGGTAACCAACAACAAAATCTTATTTCTGTGATGAAATAAGTTGATTGCCGTTTCTATTATCAACTGTATTTGTAAAATAAATTTTATCTCAAGGTGTCTTCTACGGTAATATCCCTTTCCATTGGTAAATGAGAAATTTAATTAACCGTGACTTAAAACTTCTCTGTTCAATTTATATATATATATATATATATATATATATATATATATATATATATATATATATATATATATATATATATATATATATATTGCTGTTCCCTGAGTTGTCGTAACAATTACAGATTTCCAGTTTGCTGTAGGCCTCTGAAAAATTTCGTTCTGCTTTGTTTTCATTCCCTACTCTTAAAAAGTTTAGTTGACTTTCTGTGTTGTCAGCTTTCTTCCTTACTGCATTCTTGGAGGAGCCGCTGTTAAGTGGTTAGCGTACTGGATTCGCGACCAAAAGGGTACGGGTTCTAATCCTACCAAAGGATAAGTCCGGGTCGGCTACTGTGGTGTGTCTTTTAGAAAAGGCACATTGTTCTAGTTTCATAGGCACAAAATAAGCTAATTGTGTTCCTGTACCGTAAAACACCAAATCAAACCAATTTATTGCTTTCCTAATCTCATTGTATATATTGTAAGTGGTATTAAATACCTCATTCCTTAATCACCATATCATCAATACTGTTCAATACTTATGGCTGTGGTTACTATCTCATCCCTTTTAAAACTTATGCTAGTTTTTCTTTGAGAGCTTTGGCCACATATCCTAGTAAAGTTGCACCAAACCCTCTAAAAGCTAAATGGATCATAAATCACGCTGTTTTTGATGCAACTCCAAAGTCAGCAGCTGCAACACCAATACCACCAGAAGCAGTCACCATGCTAACCTCTGCCCAGGTAAAAACACCTACATGCAGTTTCATATTTCTTTCTGACACCTCTGTAATGTTCATTCTCTTTAATTAAATCGTTCTTAATTTCATTGATCATTGTCAACCTGAAATTAAAGCGATTGTGTGGAGGTAGTGTAGGATACAATGGTGGAGCAGTTGGTACTTTTTATATCCCATTTATAGGTATGAAATAGGGGTTCGATTTAGGATTTCAAACAGTTTATCAGGCTGTTTTGGTATGTTTAAATCTCACGAATTCGTTCGTTTTGCTCATAGTTTTCCATGGTTTGCTTTTTAGCATTGAGACGTAATTATCCTCATTACGTCCACTAGTACACATTGTTTGTAGCTTAAAGCTAATTAATTACTTAATTATGTCGTATGGTAGGATCCCGTCTGCTATCAAGTAGTCAGTAGTAAACTGGCTCAATGAAATTGGAATGATCAACTTGATGATGTTACGATTCTAGGTCTTAAAATATGTAACAGAAAGAACGTAAAACCAATAAAATCAAGTCAAATCAACCAGCAATTTATTTCCAGACACTTAAAGCGAAAATTCAAAAGACACTTACAATTTGTGAGTTACATTCCAAATAATCCTAAATGTCCAATCACAAGCCCAAATTAATAGAATGTTCCGAATGAATTCCAATAACCTTGAATGTCCTGATGTACCACAAAGATGTAATCCAGAATGTATTTGAATGAGTTCACGTAAATCTCAAAATCATGTATTACTCCAAAAGTTAATGAGCACTTTAGTAATTCCAATGAATATTTTAAATAAATAATTCCTTGCAAATTATATCTGGTTTCAACAACACAACTATAAATTCAATCCGATCTTTAGAACAGGAATTTAAGAACAATAATGAAATTATTTACCAAAATCTGTGTGTGTATATATATATATATATATATATATATATATATATATATATATATATATATATATATATATATATATGTATACATACATGCCTACATGACCTATGTCACATCAGAAATCAGAATATGAGTAATTCTGATGGAAAAATTCTTGCCTACCTGACCCATGTCACAACAGGACATGTTGCAAAATACTATGTTAACAACTGGAGAAACGTCAAGTATGTATTTTCAAAGAACCATACAACTTACAATCATAGACAAAATTTAAGTATATAAACATCATATATAAAATGACTTCCTAGAATTCCATGTATGTTGGTGAACCTATCGACATCTTAAAATATCCTCTTAAAAAGCATGCTGTAACTGAGTGTAAGAGCTGAGTTAACAGTTGCATGGCAACCCGTGTTATTATGCTTTTTGTCTCAGTTGCCATGTATTACTGTGAAATTTTCGCGATACTATACGCTTTGCTCACAGCATTACTGGAAACAGACATGTCTGTTCTTTTGATACAGTAACAAAATTAGCTGGTTGTTCTTTAACAGGTTTTCAACCAGAGAAGGATGTGCTCTTTGTATGCACGCATACCAAGCCTAAGAGAACAATACCATCACGTATCAAGGAATATAGTTTGTTTGAGATACTCGAACTTGTATCATCTTGTGATGCTACAATATTATCTTCATTTTTGTTTTAACTTCTATGATTTTGGTTCTTTTCAATTCTTGTCAACGTTTTACTAGTTGTCTACTAAGTTCAACTCTACGTGGATCTTTCTTCTTTTCTGCTCATTTGTCAACCTTATGTGTTTCTTCAGTTTTGTTTTTGCCACCTTCCATTTATTTTGCAGTAAAATTATCAATGAACGTAAACATGATTTTAAGGTTAATTGCCAATTATTCAACACTATATTACAACTAACCTTTGCATCAATTTAAACTGATCCTCATTTATGTTCGAAAATGACAGTAGTACAATTTAGGTCGCAAAACAAAATCATTGAAAAGAAAGTAAGTAAAATGTAAATGTTGGCTACCAAGAACGTTCGAAATACAAAATAAAAAAGACATAACTGAGTTCAACAGACAGGATGGTTAATGTAAGCCCTGTCAAAGTGAGTACTTGAAGAACTGGAGAGAATATAACAAAATTACCTGAAGAACTCGTGGAACAAAATAAAGCTTATACAAATTGGCAAGAAGAGAATGGAGAGGAGGTAAACAAATATATGAAATATTACATGAACCAAAGATACCACAAGAAGAAACAAAATTAAAATTAATTCACTTGATAAGCGTTAGAATTTTACAGGCATAAAAAACCAATATAAATAAATAAACACAAATACAACGTTGAAAATACTTTGTGTTTCACTTGCTGATTTCAACACGAGATGATTAAACTTCACAAAGCCTGAAGGTGTTGAAAGAGATATCGATATAGATCATGTTATTCCTTTTGCCTCCTTTAAAGAGCAGGGAAAAAAATGTTTTCACTAGTCAAACACAAAAATACAGAAAGCTAGTGATAAGTTTACAAATGATAAAATACCATTCAAAGACGAAGACAATAACACAATAGAATAGTCGAAGCTTTCAAAACTGCTAACGATATCATTGTTTATATTTTGTGTCACGTGTTTTTATCTCGTCCTTTATTTTCCTGAAAGATTTAACTACGTAATAGATAGATACTCCAGCGAAAACAAAAGTTGTTACAACCGTGATCAGAGGGTCAGAGGGAAAAATGCGCCGATTACAAAGCATCCAGGACACATTTATTTGCCATTATTTTCAGTGTTCTATTTTTTGTTCTTGTGATTTAAACAGTTTCGATGTTTTGTTTTTTCCTCTGTTGATTTCTTATTTTTAAATTGATGTGTTTGAATATTCTTTATCCATTTAAATTGTGTACAAATGACAGAAGGTGGTAGATATTTTGATAGTTTTTAAACACCTAAAGTTTGTATGAAATAATTATGAACCCACTCAATCATTAAAAAATATCGAACCATATTTAAGTGAAATCAACCTATCAACAGGAGGTTTTTGCAACTCCCGTATCTGCAGTGTCAGTGGACGAATACAAAGTATATGTTAAAATCAGTTAAGCATAGATTAAGCGTAGATGATACACAATATAAATTTATTAAATCTAATTTAAAAATTGAGAGAAAAAAGGATTTAATTACAAAGAAGCAGGCAAAAAACAAACCCAATTTTTAAAAAAAGATATTCTAAATAAGATGCTAGCACCTAACTTTATAGCTACGTAAAAAAGGTAGAAGTGACTTCCTGACGTCTATAGGCTGTACAAAAGAAGCAAATAAATGAAGATCACCAACAGTAAAACACAAAACTGAAAGACAAACATTTGTCAAGCCTACATATGAAGATGTGTTTTCTGCCTTGCAAGACACAGAAGAAATACAACCCAAACATATACTAGAGCCAGTTACCATCTGACAGTCAGTACAAATTCCAGAGGAAACATGAATTGTTTAATAAATGACTATGAAAGAGTTGTCAGTGGAGAGCATCCATCTGAAGAGCGTAAATAATTTTCTCTGCAAAAAGAAAGAGAAATAAAAGGTTATGTGAGTGCTGTTGAAATAGTCTGTTAAAAAATATAACAAATTAATTCAGACGTTGAAACGTATGACAAAGAGATAAAGAAAATAAAGAAATACGTCAGCAAAGAAACAGATCCAACTAAAATCTAAATAACAAAACTGTTGAAAAGTGAAAAAGCACAGGTAGTTGGACATTTAATAGATGTAAAGAGTAACTGGAGAGACAACAATGAAAACATAAATTTTAAAGTTAAGAAAAGTTACCATTACAAGAAAGGTTAAAACAACTGTTCACAGAGAAAGGTGTGACAAATTGCACGATTATTGCTGCAATAGGTATGATACCAACAATTCTTGATCTATCCGTGGCAAATTGGTAAAAGGTGTTACAGGAGGAAGAATAAGTGCTTGTGCTGGAAGTGTTAGTGGAAACATTAGCACAGAGTCATTCGTTGACAAAGTGAAACGAGGCATAACAATTATTGCCAACTATGTGTTCGAGTTATCCCCAAAAAGCAGTAGCAGTATTCCCTGATATCATTGGCAGTATAATAAGCTGGCTTTGGAAATCAGCTGGACAAATTGTTTCTTTATTGGCTAATGATGTCATTTTCCTTATTCTATCATTAGTTGGCTTGTTGATTGCAGTTTTGGTTAAAGTATAAACCAAGCAACAAAAAAGTAAAAACGTTATAACCTATTTCAAGCAGTGAATTAAGCCAGCTCTGCAGTCATTACCATCATTATAAACGATTCTTTTTTTCTTTCGGGGTGTATGTATTTTTAATTATGTGTAGTTGTGCTTTTCGCAGGCAATGTTGTTCCAATTACAAGATGCCACCATTTTTGTCTTTCTACATCGTTCTTGCCTACGTTATCTTTTTCTATTCCGTTGTCTATCTTTTGACAAATTGTTATACAATGTTGATCAGCTGTTGGAATCATATTCTTTACCAAGTCAGTATATGTGTCAGATTAAATGTATCTGATGATCTTTTCAGGTTGTTGTATCCAACAATGCTGATCGTTTTAATTAACATGTCACTCGGCACTAAAAATATACATTCACCACTAGCAGCATAGTTTAGTCTAACTTTTGAATTAGAAATATATTGTTGACATCTTATTGTGATGTTTTTATCTGAGTCATAGCTTTGTTCGCCCAAAATGTTTTTTTCAAGCAACATTTTTAACAGTGTTTTGGACAGTGAAACATAATGCGTAATAGATGTTCTATTTTGAACTTGAGCACCTATAATACATAGTACATATGACCTGATACTTTAATTCAATCTCGCTATTCCTTCTCCTGTCAGACCTGTGTTATCTTGCACAATGAAATAAGTCCATCCTTTTTTCATCACTTGTAATCATCTAATTAATTTCATCACTTGACAATTTTCTGCAGTATTCAAATGTGGCAGTTCCGTAAATATAACAACGTTTGTAAGCATTTACCACATCAGCAGTTGAAGGCATTCTAAAACCCTAACGGATCTACTGTTTCATATTCTTCAGGTTCATTATCAATCAAGCATTTATTGTTTTCCATTGATACATCTCCAGCCATGAGCTGGTTAAAAATTAAAGTTATTACAGATTATGTTAAATTGTGTTAGATCTACGTTCTTGTTGTTTGAACTAAAAGCTTGTATATCAGGCAACGATATTAAGGATTCAGACAACAGTGTTCGTATCTGAAAGTAAAAGTGAAACCTGTCTATCGATTTTACTAACTCTGGTACTCTTTGATGTGTTAAATGCCAGTAAGATATTCAGCATTCGGCTCTTGTCATCCATACTGCGTTTTTAAGTTGATTTTACTCATAAAATCATCACTGGCAAATCCTCAAGTGCATTTATGACAATATTTTATGGCATGAATGTAAAATAGTCATTTTCTATTGAGTAAAGTTTCATCTCTTTAAATAAACCTTTGTTAAATTTTGATGTTAAATGGAATGTTGAACCGAATTGCAAGACAGGGATAAGGTGTGCTGTTTGTTAATCTTTTAAATGTGATGCCCATTGTTTAATTGTCAACAATTTTCATTCCCCAATTAAATCAAAGACTTTTACTTTCATGTTTTATTTTTCTCCACTTTTGGTAAAGACATTATTTCTAAGGAGAGTGGTGTAGATGGTAGTGTATAGTACATATTTTTTTCTCGTAGTTATGGTGGCCGGATATGTTCTTTCAAAGAATTTTCAGAGGTGGTCGGGTGTGGTCTGTAAATTTTGTCTCGCATCGTAGCGGTTAATTGGCTGGGTATGGCATGTAAATTTTTATTGGGGGTAGGGTTCAATGTCCGGGCACTAAATTCCAGTGTATAAGAGCGAGCATATAACCATAATCTTCTCACTCAAATATCGACGCAACAGTTGCATTGATATTTGGGTGAAGGAGAGGGGGTGAGGTATAGGGTTAAGTGGTCGGGAAAGTATTATATATTACTCAAGAGTATGCACAGCTCAGTAAATACTATGATAATAGCAAAACTTTGAACACTGTACCTATCTTAAAATCAATCTTTCTTCATATTTAAAAGATATACCAAAGATCTTTAAATCCCACCTTTTTCCCTGATTTACTGCGGGATCTTAGATATGGCTGCTGTCTCTGTATATATGAAATAGAAATTAGAAGTTTAAAAGTTGAGAATTAAACTTGTACAATATACCATTTGCCAATTACCAGCTGGATCCGATTTTTGACTAGAGTTACCTCTCTTAGTCTTTGTGAAAGATAGAAGGACAAAAATATCCTCCTTGAGTAAACGAATTTGATTAAGAAAAGAATTTGTGAATTGCATACACAGTTATCTGAAATGTTATTCAGAAGATATAAAAAAAAAACAGTCTTATATTTTCAATAATGTCAGATTAAAGTGAACCCTCAAATTACTGAGTACAGTTTCATTAATATGGCTCAGAGAAAGAAACAATAGATTTTTTCCTACTGAAAGGGAAATAATATCTGACAAAATGTTTATAAGAACCTGAACGTTTGTAATTGACAAATCATCTGTTGGGAAAATGTAATGTTAAAGGTTTTTTAATACTGAACAGTTTTGTGAGAGTTTAATGTAAATGTTCTTTTCTGTATATAACCCAAACACGAAACTCGGGACACCAACCCTGCATCTAGTCAAAATTTTCAATGTTGAAACAAAATATATATGCTGACATTTTTTTAAAAGAATGAAAGCTGTAATTTAGGTAATACAATTTAGACTTGTGTTGAGTCATTTAGACTTGTGTTGAGTCATACCATATTTCGGATGAATAGGAACTTGTGCTCCTGCACAACCGAGGATGAGGATAGCTGCTGCGGCAGTTGTCGCTCCTTGTCAAGGCACGGTGAATAATAATTTCGGAAGGTATTTCAACCATTTTGAAATAAAATTACCTGTAATCCATATGCGAAATTACATCTAATTACCCGAAGTGACAAAATAACACTCCGGTGCAATAGTAAATAACTGTTTCATCTATCGGTGTAGGCTGGGCATGCAGGCTTTTTGTTATAACATTTTCAGTTGATTAAGGTGTCAATCGCATACCGGTGCAGAATTAAATTGTTACATGTGTATTTTTGTACACACCAATATGGCTTCTATGGTTGCATGCATCAATCTAAGTTGCATGCAGATATTTCAAAAAGTCTTATATAGCATTGTTCTTAGTGGGATTAAATTCACATGATCTGAATCTCATGGAATTTGACAGTAACTTTAATAGTGGGGCATTAGACATTTGAATCGAGGGCATTTGACAGTAACTTTAATAGTGGGGCATTAGATATTTGCGTCTAGGGCATTTGACAGTAACTTTAATAGTGGGGCATTAGACATTTGAATCGAGGGAATTTGACAGTAATTTTAATAGTGGGGCATTAGACATTAACTTTAATAGTGGGGCATAAGACATTAACTTTAATAGTGGGGAATATGACAGTAACTTTAATAGTGGGGCATTAGACATTAACTTTAATAGTGGGGCATTTGACAGTAACTTTAATAGTGGGGAATTTGACAGTAACTTTAATAGTAGGGCATTAAACATTAACTTTAATAGTGGGGCATAAGACATTAACTTTAATAGTGGGGCATTTGACAGTAACTTTAATAGTAGGGCATTAGACATTAACTTTAATAGTGGGGCATAAGACATTAACTTTAATAGTGGGGAATTTGACAGTAACTTTAATAGTAGGGCATTAGACATTAACTTTAATAGTAGGGCATTTGACAGTAACTTTAATAGTGGGGAATTTTACATTAACTTTAATAGTAGGGCATTAGACATTAACTTTAAAAGTGGGGCCTTTGACAGTAACTTTAATAGTGGGGAATAAGACATTTTATATTTACTTTCATCGGATATGCACGTATGTTCAGGTGACCTGTAAGGGAGGGAACTGACGATAGCAATAACCTGACTTCATGTTTCACTGTGCCAGAATCTACTGTATGTGTTTCTACATTCTGACTTCAAGTTTCACTGTGCCAGAATCTACTGTATGTGCATTTTTCATGATGGATAGCAAAGACTACATGAAATGTTGAAAATAAAATACGAAATATCCTGGGTTTTTTTTGTTATATATATAACCTTGAATATAATGGATCTTTCTTAATTGTATATGTTGTAAATCTTCCAAAAAGGATCATATTATCGATTCTTCTCCTCGTGAGTTATATGTGTGAACAGTCTTTTATACGTACTCTCTCTACCTCTAATAAAGCGAGACTCACTCAGATTTCAAGACTATTTGTGTTATGTTTACTTTCTGGCTCTCTGTTTGATGCTTTGCTGGCCACTTCTTATGTAGCTCAGGCTTCTTGAACTAAGGGCTGATCAGTTTTATGATCTGGATTACTCAGCTGTCGAGACAGAGAGATTGATATACAACAACCCCTGGATTACTCAGCTGTCGAGACAGAGAGATTGATATACAACAACCCCTGGGAGGGAGTAATTGCTTTCTCTGTACAACTGATTTCAGCGTTTAACATAAACAAGATTAGCGACTGATTCGGCAAGAAACGTCTTATCAAGAGACACTGTAAATAGCAACGGTCTTAAATCTGTTGCGCCTAAACAAATATAGGAAGGGGGGGGGGTTGTTGTTCCAATTTCATGTACAATTGAATACTTTCTGCTCAGCCTTTGCGTGTATGACAAGGGGAAACGGTAAAAACACCTAAACCCTATTTAAAAGCTACTGTACGAGCCGCTGCAGCTCAGTTGGTATAGCGTTGTACTCGTAAACCAAGGTTGCGGGTTCGATACCTGCACAAGTCAGCCCAGTTAGGCTGCAACAGTGTGTCCTTGGGAAAGGCACTTAGCTCCCATTTCCTTGGTATGATAAAGCCAATACCGTGTTAAAAGAGGATTTAAACCAAATATAAAATTAAAAGTTACAGTACAATGGTCTCTATAGATTGCTATGTAAGGGGAGGGGATAAAAAGTCGAATTGTCGCTGTCAGGAATCGAACCAGATTCGTCTGTTGCATAGTCAGGCGCACAAACCACTAGACTAAAATGTCCAGACCAGCTAAGATTGTTAGTAAGTGACCTCATATAATTCGACCGCGACAGTTAAAGCGCCTGTTTACCTCCAAAATTCATGGGCTTCCAAGGGGCTTCAGGCTCATTACAATCAGCATGTGGTGATCAAAAACAACTCATGGTGTATGAAGGCTTGATTATGGAAGTGAATCCACCCACCCCCACCCCATCCCACCTCCTTTACTAGCAAAAATAAAAATCCTTAAACAGAGACAGCGAAACGTTAATACATAGGATGTACATCATGCAGAGTATGTAAGATTATATTTATTTCAATTCCACCTAAGTAAGATCAGTCCAGCTCATTCCTCTCCTCCACCGAACCCCGAACCCACCTAGTCCCTTCACCAGTACCCACTCTGAATTTACACTTTATAAGAACAAAGAAATCGAACCTCTGATTGTGAAAAGCAGGATATTAAGAAGGTAAGAAAAAAGGCACAACACATTTAATGGCTACGCCTAAACCATTCTGCATAATGTTAGTGTTTGTAGAGAAAGTATAATGTGCTAGATTTGCAAAGACCAGAGATGTATGCAATTAAAGAAATAGAAATAGCGGTATTTATTTATCATGAAAATAGCAGCGAAAAATGCAAGACACAATGCTTAAAGCGTTTTTAAAACATGCTTTTTTTCTTCAAAAAATGTAAATTGTTATGAAAATTTTTTTGTATTCAGTACATAAAAACACAAATTGACATCTCTTTCCATTATTCAAAGACATAAAACATGCTTCATCTTTCGAAATGTACATTATAATATAATGAAAAGGATATTATTTTCAGTGCATCACAATACAAATTATACATCAATCATGTACACCCTATCTATAGCAGACATAGTTATAACATTTGAGGCTGTTCTAGATTGTATATCCACAAAACGTCTGCAGCCAATAAACGCAAAGATACAACAAGTGTGGTTTGGATATTTAAATACTGAATATTAACACAAAACCAACAGATAAATAAAAACAAACGAAACAAACAAAGAAACGATTTCTCATGTTTTTGGTCTTACCAAATTGAGAAAGATTTCACAACAAGAGGCCCAAATTCCCTCACCCTGTAGCGTACTAACTGGGGGGGGGGGGCGGGCGCCAGAGGTCTTGGGGCGCTAAAACAGCTGATAAAAATTCGGGACTCGTATTATGGCCCTTTGGGCCATCATCGTCGCCCCGGGCGCCATTTATCCTTAGTACGCCGCTGCCCTCACCTATCTGACATCAGTCTGATAGCTAAATGTAATATCAGCTGGCCAAGTAACTGGGGGCAATATTAGATGACAGATCGTCATCATATATATAATTTAAAAGGGCTTCAAGCCAATAAGCTCTTTGTCAAATTTGGTCAAATTCGGTTCAGATATTTATGAGAAGTTGTTTATAGATTTATTTTTCTTAGTAATGGTGGTTGTGTTTGATGACAGCTAGGCATCATTTGTACAAATCTGAAAAGCTTTATTACCAGTATGCTTTCTGTCGAATCTGATCACAATCGATTGACCGGCCTCTGAAAGAAGTTGTTCAAAGATTGTTTTCTATTTTTAATAACGGTGGCTATACTTGATAGCAGATGGACAGAATTTGTGCGAACTTGAAAGCCCTAATGTTTGGATGCGCTCTGTCAAATTTACATTATAGAAAAACAATTTTGGTTCGCCTATTTTTCTTTAATCACTTTAAGATCTCTATGTTGTTGGTAACAGTGGTCATATTTTGATTGTGGATCCGCGTCTTTCGTACAAACTTGAAAGGCAGTGGCTTGATGCTCGAATGCTCACTGTCAAATTTGGCCCAGCTGTTTTTGCGATGTCAAAAATAGCAAAAGTTAATTTACGAGCGAACGACAGGTGATGCACAGCAGACGCAGTGCCATACCATAAGCTCGCTTAGCCTTATGGCCACATGAGCTAAAAACTGCATAAATATAACTAATGCTAAAAAATGCATAAATATAAGTAACTAGAGTGTCTGATCCACAGTAACTGGAGTATATTTTCATTTTACGTTGATTGATCACTTATAGTTTGCAAAGAATTATAGAATCTACCATCAGCCAGTAGATTTCAACAAGTGGTATGACTACTTCAAAATCCTATCCAAAAACTGTGTTGGAAATGTTTTAAAAAATCATGGCACAATTATTTGCATTAAATTTGATATAAAATAATTCGGAGTCGAAGAATTTCAACGATAGTGTCAGTGGTTCATCGTGTTTTCAGAAACTCTCTAGCTTTCTGATATGATTTCTCAGTGATAACCGATGGAATTCAATACTCTTTTAATTGATAAACACTCATTCTGCATAAACATATGTGATCAGCAATTGTAATCGGTAAACTTATTATTTACATATATGTGTATGTGAATATTTTATTTTTGTGCCACTGGAATATAAATTTCACGGGCACGGTCACGGAAGAACATGTAGGTTCCACCATTGTAATACTGTGGTATCATCAATTTTCGTGGGGGACCAATTTTCGTGGTTTACTTTGTTGCCCCGAACCACGAATTTAAATACCCAACGAAAAATTAGCCATGTATGATGATGGTGGCCCCCCCCCCCCCCCATCCCGCTCATTTTCTTACTGTGTGTCGTTCCTAGAGATTAAGGAACCTACTAGTATTTTATAAATCAATGTCAATACTGTAATTTGGAAATCAAATATTAGGTTTTACACGTGTTTGTTTTATTTTAAATCTTTGAAAAAAGAATTATAAAGCATTTTATATTGTTTCAATGCACACGCGTCGATAAGATGTTCAATAGGTGTAATTTCCACTCACTGCCTTAATCGATATGCGAGATAGGTAAGGATAGAGAGAAACGAGAAAAACCATAAGGTATTCAAACACTAGTAATGTTGAAAACGAAAGAAAGAATAATAAAAAAATAATAGTATATGAAAATTAAATTAAATACTTGTTCAAATCGATCCTTCACTCGAGTACAAATGTTGTTAAACAATTTAAATCCTCCTGCAACCACATTTAATTGTATCCATGCATTTTTAATCCAAAAGAACAACAAGCCTGTAAAATACTAGAACTATTGCTTGAAGCACTATTATTAATGAAACACTACGTATATACACTAATTACAGCAGAATATTAAAACTCACACTTCACTGATTTTCGGACAAAGCCACTGTATCAACATCGTGTCAGTCAAGTCTCAATGTACACAATTTAAATCCTCCTGAAACCACATTTCATTTTATCCATGCATTTTTAATCCAAATGAACAACAAGCCTGTAAAATACTAGAACTATTGCTTGAAGCACTATTATTAATGAAACACTATGTATATATTCTAATTACAGCAGATTATTAAAGCTCACACTTAACTGATTTTCAGACCAAGCCACTGTATCAACATCGTGTCAATCAAGTCTCAATGTACACAAAAATGCTTGTCAGGTAAATAATCCCCAAATTGGAGAATTAAACAAGTCCCGCTTTCTCCAAACCACTTATAATCAGGTCACATCTTTCACTTATTGTCGCGTGTGCTGCAATTATCCATTCAGCCCGAATTGGCTTGATTAATGAGGTTGCAATCAATGATCGTCACCAGTAGCATCTTCCTTTTTTTCGTGATGGCCTCCATGACCTGTTTAGCATACCAGTTATAGAAGTGTGATTTTAATTATTCTTTGTACTCTTTATTTATTTTCAAGTCTAGTGGTTGAGTTGGTCTGTACATGAGGCAGGCACAAACAAACGCGTGATTCCACTGTCTTTCAATTTAGTTAGCATCTTCTCACATTGATGGGCTCTAGACACATCAAATATTGCCACTGTCTGCTGATTGCATTGTGCAAAGGTCAGCCGGTCACGTGTTTTGTTCCCTTTATGGATAGTGTTTTAAGTTAGAGATCATACAGGTTACTTTAATAACCGATTGACTTAGTGTTGTAGTCTGCGTTGGCTTCCTTTGATGTTGAGCACTCAGACGAAAACACTGTGTAAGTGATTGACCTTGACAGGTGTGTTATTTGTGATCATAGAGGCGGTAGTATTGTTTTAGTGTTGTTGGCTGCGTCGGCTTCCATTGATGTTATTCACTTGGACAAAAACACGGCGTCAGTATTGAACTTGTCAGGTTTTTGATTTGTGCTCATACATGTGAAAGTATTGTTATAAACATTAAAGTGACCGCCGTTTGCGTCGGCAGAGTTTTATTCTTTTTTATTCCTTATTTTGGGTATTTGTAGAGGTTAAACCACGAAATTAAACACTTAGGAATATGCAAACTTTGACAGGCAAAATCACGAATTTAAGTACCCACGAAAATGTCTTTTTTTTACAAAACCACGAAAATTGAGCCCCACGAAAATAAATGATACTACAGTATCTGTTATGCCGTCTTCTTATACATATTATATTGCACCATCATCTTCTTCTTATACTATAATGGCTTCATGTGCACCTTGTGCATTGGTCAATGTTATAAATACATGTAAACTTGAAGAATGAATTGTATGATAAATGAAAAAAGTTACATCTACAAATTAATCAGGAATAATGTTTGCGTCACAGTGTAAACAATGTTTTTGGTTCTAAGAAATTATTCATCGCATTTGTTCAAGGATATAAATACTCATCAATGTATTCGGAAGTACAATAATGACACGAAGTACACAAATATTGCCAAGGGAAGTAACTCCAACTGCATGCTGCAAGGGGAGGCACTATTAGTCTCCGTTGATACACAGGCGGCGCAGCATAACTGTGCATGACGTTCACAGTCGAGTTTGGTTACATTTGCAATCTGAGAGCACAGTTTCGGACTTCTATCACCATATTCACAACCTGAAAATGATTAGAGGGTGCACAATCAAAGTCAAAGCACTCTAAGGTAGTGAAAAAATAAAGAATATAAACTACGGTATCTTGCTGGCAGAATGATTAACCGAACTTTTGAAAATAAGGTCGTTTAAAATTCAAATCACAATATTTAATAGGTCCTGGTGTGGACAAGGATGGCGCATGGTTCTCTTTTACACTAACGCCATATACTAGACGATTAATCACATTCTAAAAACATTATGTGAATACCACATCGCAATTTCTCTAAAGATCAATATGGTCCGCAAGATATTATCAGCCGTTCTTTACTTCTTTTGGCGAAGAAAGATGCTTAGTATTATAAGTTCCAAAAAGACGGCGGACGATTTGTCACCATAAACTGGGAAAGAATCAATTTTATTAATGCGCCAATTTTGTTATAGTAAGTATCCACGATATCACCATCTTGTCATATTTGGTTCATAGAAGAACGAACTTTAGTAGAAACTATTGATTGCAATGAAAAGGTTATGCTAGCAAGTCGTACTGTTCGGTAGACATATGGGTCAGGTTTGACAAATCCAACTTACTAGATGCCCTTGTTTTAATAGAAAAACAAGTGAATCTCGGCGTCTCATCCGGTTACTGGAACTATAAGGGTAAAATGTGCTTAAAGGTCAATTATGGAGGTTTATGTTATAACTTCCTCGATTAATAATGAAACTAAAGTAAGGGTTCAAGGAAAAATAATATCCCTTTGTCTGTTTTTGACCACAATTTATGAACACATAATCAACAAAATCCGTCATTTTTACTTGATCTGACCGTGCAATCAACAAAACTCTTAATCTTACATAAAAATATGTGCGCAGCATTTTTGGACGATGTGTATCAATGTGGTCACATCAATGTATCAATATCGGATTTCACGCGACATTGATGACATAGTTTGTTGTTGTTATACTTATTTTGTTTCCTGGCCGCACCCAAAACAAACTCATCTGCTCCACAGTAACTGGAGTGTCTGCTCCACAGTAACTGGAGAGTCTGATCCACAGTAACTGGAGTGTCTAATCCACAGTAACTGGAGTGTTTGCTCCACAGTAACTGGAATGTCTGATCCACAGTAGCTAGAGTGTCTGATCCACAGTAACTGGAGTATATTTTCATTTTACGTATAGATCACGGGTGTCCAACCTTTTCGCTTGAGGGGTCACAGTTTGTTTTGTTTTTTGTTGTTTTTTTTTTTTTGCTTTTTTTTCTCACTTACATTAGATAAGGCATTAGAAGGCACAGTATAAGGCACAAGTTATGGTTCGCGGGCCAGATAGAAATCGTCCGCGGACCGTATGTTGGACAACCCTGATATAGATGAAAATACGGTTCAGAACCCTAAGTAATTTCACGTAATTACATGCTAGAGATCTGGTAGTTGCTTTAGTCCTCAAAACTGATAGATATTATTGTGAACGATTTGCTAAAGTGTCCTTTTTTTTCTTCTTATTTTTTTTTTTTTTTTTTTTTTTTTTTAACAGATCTTAGAAGTTGGCTTTCTTGCGAGACGCTCATCCGTTTTCAAGCAGCCCAGCCCCTAAAAAAAGGTTTAAATGAAGCCAACATACCGGATTGGCGCCTTCACTAGGGAAACTCTAATTGCATCAGAAAATGTTAAAAGTGTTTCTTTGTTTAGTTTTTTATGGAGGAAAAGCGATCGTACATGTATTTTTTTCTGGTATTAACATTCGCCAAATTCCGAGGGGGTTGCTGAAGCCCGAGTCCGAAGAAAACACACGTATGATTCCAATATTAGTGGCTGGTCGACTTGTTCTAATTTGACGTCACACGTAACAGCAAACCGAATCTTAGTCAAGGGAGGTAATGCAGTCAGTAATTTTGGACAATCTAACTTTTCATTAATTTTGACGGAAAATTTTGGAAATTCGGCTGGAGTAAATGTTACCAGAGAAACAGATTTTTAATCTACACATATTGTTCTACAAAAGCATGATAAATTAACATTTTGAAGATTCTTTTTAACATAATTGACCTTTAAGAGAGAAAATATAGAAGAACTAACTGTATACAACTGTCTTCTGAAAATTGTGATTTATAAATCGCAAATTGATTACCGTCAATTTTTAACAAAATTCATTGTGGCGTTTATTAAGAAACCGATATTCCTTGCCCATAATGAGAGAATTAGTCTTGAACTTTTGAGCATGATTGATTACGGAATACCACAAGAAGTAGATGACGATGATGATGATGCAGGAACGGTAAAACGCCATGATATTCATAATCACTGCTAACGTATTTACTAAGTTTGATCTTAAGTTCTACGTATGTTGTATTACTTATGAAATTGGTGTTTGTACAAGATACCTTTCGCTTCTTCGTTGTACATCCGGGCACATGACTTGCAGCATAATCTCGAAACCTTCGAGTTATAGCACACGTATGGTCCCATTCCAAGGATGTAGTCCTCACACGGTCGGCCATTAATGCTGACAGAATCCTCACAATCCATTCCTGGATAGTTGGGCAGATATGGCGTCGTATGTGGCACTTGCTGTAGACGGGTTGTAGATTGAATTACCTCCCCTGAATTACATGTTTCGCAACAGTCGAAGAGAATCTTGCGATTGTCGAAATTCTGGTTACAGTGCCATGGCAAGCAGCCCAATACTCTGTCCCCGTAATCGCAACCTGAAAAAAATTCACCAATAGGCGTTCCTCAGTGTCGGAGAAAATTGTCAAGTCAGCGTAGTAAGCATGCATACGGGTCAGATATATGTTTCGGCACGATGAAAACATTCGCCCTTCTCTATTATTATTCCTAGTCTGGTATTACATATCTCAATCGTAGTAAACGTAGTGCATTTTTAAACTAAGTATATGCAAGTAAGATGTTAAATGAAGTCATACTTTCTATTTCATATTTATACTAAAATAAGCTTTCTTCAAATTTGGATTCATCACTGACTTTAAAGGAGCTCAAATGTTATTTTCTTAGTAAATCACCTTTTCTGATTAACATAACTACATCTGGCCGGTTATTACAGGAAATGACGTCAAAGATAAAATATGGATACAGAGTTTCAATCAAATTGATTAAGCAAGCTGTACTCTATTCGTTCTTGCGCTAATGTGTACCTTGCATCCAAGTAAGACGTTTCTTGCAAGAAGCACAGCATCTGGCGCGGACCTTGTCTTGGTAACAGTAGGATGCTGACACGCTCAATAGCCCCTTACATGTTAGGCCGTTAAACGCTACGCCGGGCTGGTCACCCAGTGTACACATCTCTGAAAAACAGTTGTATTTTTAAAGAAGCTTATCTTTCTCGTGGAATCCAATTTTAAAATTGCTGACTTTAATAATTAAAAATTATTAAATTTTACAATAATCGTCAAAAGAATGTCTAACACAAATACTGAATATAAAGAACTGAAAGACCGACCATTCCATTTAATTTTCGGGGGTACCGGAATATTCTTTACATCAAGGATATTTCTTTTCTTTTATCTCAAGATAATTTTTTTTTCTTCGAATAATAGGATGGATATAATTTGTTCTTTTTTTCTACATATCAGAGCAAGATTTTTTTTTCAAGCTATTTGGGAGCCGGAATTTGTCCCCCCCCCCCTCCCCCAAGAAAAGTAAATTAAATGGTCGGCCCCTAAGCTTTGCAACTGCAACGCTCGGAGAATGCGCACACCGAAATTCATGGTGCAAACTATTTTGCAGCTGATCATAACAAAAATATCATTTACTTCGTTCATCACGTAATCTGAGAGTGAAATTTGTTTAATACATGGAGGTAGAATATAATTAGAAGAACTACCTATGGGAATTTATTAACTGTAATTATTTTAAAGTATGTAGAAGAATGAATGGTAATTCCACTTGCTGGATAAATGAATTCAGCAAGTTAGAAGATAAAATACTGAGAGGTACGCTTACCATCTTTCTGTGGCGCGTCCTTTGAATATGTGCATATTCCATCAATGCACCACTGAAAAATACAAACTTCGAAAATTGCTACCTTTTACATTTTAAAAAACTAGCCTGACTATGAAATTGTATCGCGGTCCTAAAGTTTCAAAATTAGTCCAGAATCATACTGTTGCAGTAGTTGCAGTGTTTCTATAATCATAGTATTTCCGATAATAAGGTAAATCCCATCAAAATTTAAAGTCCAGTCATACTGGATATTTTCATATGGCCTTTTCTTTGCAATATCAGAACTAAAACAAGCTTTGTCGTGCAAGCCGGAATAAATATGCATCCCCTATATTCGCATAGATTTACTAACATAATGAATTTAATGAATCAAGGAATAATCCAGTACATAAAAATTAATCAAATTTTCACCTTATAGCTTAATGCCATTTTATAGACATTCAGTTGTACAAATATGTTGAAAGTATGCCAGACTCGTGATTAACATGAAAAGAAGAAGAAAAAATTAATCATAATCTGTACAAATTTTATTCACACATAAAAAAATTTAAAAAAATTAAAAAAGAAAGAGAAGAGAACAAATCTTAGTAAAATTACCGCTTTGTCCCCACAGGACGTTCCCCTTGCTGCAGAGTGAAGAACACAGTCATTGGGGCTGCTAGGATCCTTACAATACATCGCTGTACAGACGGTGCTTGCGTTTCCAAACTCCGTACCCTGTCAGAAATTAACAGCAAATATTAAATTATTATCATATTGTTGTTCATTAACATATGTTACATATTCATATATGCGAATATAAATTATTTTAATTATGTATAGTCCAAATAAAGGATACTGGTGGTAAGTTTACTTCTAACGGTAAAACATAGCAGTTTCTATGACATGCGTATTTTCTTCTTCTTCTTTTTTTTCACTGAGCATTGTCGGTATTGCCTGATTGTTTCAAAAAAATTTGTTTATCTATTATATTCATCACAGATCCTCATATCTATAGGTAAAACTAGGTCATCAAAGGCCCTTTGTGATGCATCCGGCAAAGACCCTGGGCGCAGAAGTAATTCATTGCAAGCGAAGCCATTAATCATCCTTTTTTCAGTTCTAGGCCGAGGTTGAATCTAAATCTTTACAAACACTGACCGACCTCGGCTCTCAAGGATCAAAAGAATGGCCATGCATATTGAACTTCAGAAACAGTCATAACCTTCTATTCCAAAAACAAAATTAGCTTGAGAAAGCCAATGACCTTTATGGTACTCTCCTATTAAAGAGATATATGTGCATTCATGATTTTGCATTTTCACCGGTTAATGTCGCAACAATCACCCATACACAAAATAGCACAAAGCCGAAATGTTAAAAAATCAATCTCAATGTCACACTCAACCCAGATTCTGATGTCTGATTGGTCAGTTCTTGGACGTTAGCCAATCAGACGTCAGAATCGTGATTTAAGTCAGAGTCCGAACATTAGACTGTTTTTATAACCTCCAGGCCAGGTCGTAAATATCCATTCTTACATAATCAGAACTGTACCGCTGGGTTGACAATTGTGATATATGATGCCAGCGCTTTCAAATATCGAAACTTTATGTCACAATTGAATATAGTGTTTTTTGTACCTATGCCCATGTCAGGCATTGTCACGCGTAAACTCTACCCAGTACTGCTATGCAGGAGCCGAAAAGGGTATTGATAATAAGAAAAAATGGCACTGATCTCTTACTGATGTGAAAAGCCCAAAACCTTCACTAATTTTCTTGTGTAATGTACAGTAATTTGTAAGATGTATTTGGTGACTTGAGCATGAAAGAATAACAATCATGCACGATTTGCTAAGTTCAAAACGTTTTCTGGAACCCTTGGGAAAGACTTTTAACCCTAGGCTTCAAGTTCACACTTTTTCCCCGTGTTCTAGGAAACGTTTTATGCTTGCGAACCGTGTATGATACCTATATAAAGCAACGTTTGGGAGCTAAAAAAAAACACCTATTGTGCAGTCCCAAAATTGCTTTGTTGTATATTAGTCCAAATGCAGAACGCAAGGTGATTTTAGCTCCATAATTTACATACCCTACAAAGAAAAGACTTGGGTCCCCAAATCATACTGCATTGCTGGTCCACGTCATACACTTGACCGGGCATCTCACTAGTGTAGACATCCGAAGACGGATCGCCGGTTGTCTCCTGTAGGCATGTTGAGCCGCTTCTGTATCAACAAAAACATGAAACGATATACAAATTGCATTTTATGTCTTTGAAGGTTATCTCTGCCTGTATTTTACACGCTCCATCTTTCACATAACCGACAAAAATAAAGTACACACAGTAGCGTACAAGTCAGACCAACTGCAAACAGCACAGACCCAAATCTGTCGTCTTAAAATGCATCGGCATATCTAGGTCTATACAGTTTGTTAGAACTAAACAGCATAGACCATGCTCTGCCAGCTCATTATGCACCAGCAGATTTGGGTCTATGTTTATTGCAGTTGATTAGATATATACGCCAGTATATACTGTAATTTCACATTGGACAGAAGGGGGGGGGGGGAGAGGCATACACACTATTGCTTTGTCAATCATTTCAGTTGTCTTGACATGTCAATAAACTTACTCTGACGATTGCAATATTACTCAGGATCCTTCAAATATTTCCTGATACATAATGTACTGTATATGAATCTGATTCCACATATACCTTACAAGCAGTGTCGTACTAAGGGTAAATGGCGTCCGGGGCGACGATGATGGCACAAAGGGCCAGAATACGAGGCCCCAATTTGTATCAACTGTTTTGGCGCCCCAAGACCTCTAGGTCCCCCCCCCCTCCCGTTAATACGCTACAGTTTACAAGCCAAAACACACACACACACATACACAAAGATAACTGTGTGCTTTTCTTTCGTAGTTGGTTATATTTTATTTGAATGGTTAAATGGTCGATATGAGCTATTATGAGTGCTTGGTTATATTTTATTTGAATGGTTAAATGGTCGATATGAGCTATTATGAGTGCTTGGTTATATTTTATTTGAATGGTTAAATGGTCGACATGAGCTATTATGAGTGCTTGGTTGTATCTTATTTGAATGGTTAAATGGTCGATATGAGCTATTATGAGTGCTTGGTTGTATTTTATTTGAATGGTTAAATGGTCGATATGAGCTATTATGAGTGCTTGGTTGTATTTTATTTGAATGGTTAAATGGTCGATATGAGCTATTATGAGTGCTTGGTTGTATTTTATTTGAATGGTTAAATGGTTGATATGAGGTATTATGAGTGTTTGGTTTGTAGATTGTTTGTAGTCATTTTCACGTTGGAATATTGACAGCATTCCCTCTGTATATACTATTTTGTATTAACGATGTGATGCAACATTGGAATCATTTCAATGTCATATCCAATATATTGAGGTAAACTGATTTTTACCAGACAGAATTGTTCTAAAAGATATATTTTTGTTTCTGAATATAGAAAAGGGTGTTTACTGTTGTCATTAATTAAAACATTTCATCAGAAAGCCGATACATTTTTCGGCACAAAATAAGACAGTTTTAAGCTCTACAAGGAAGTACTTAATGGGGCTTTAGCATGGGTAATATAGAAATAAGTATATATGTAAATATGTATATAGTATATCTGTATATATGTATATCTGTATATATGTAGAAGCTTTACAAGGATGTACTTAATGGGGCTTTAGCATGGGTAATATAGAAATATGTATAATTTCAACCATAAATTTAAAAACAAAGATTAGACAAATAAATATAAAACAATTAGAGCACAATTATTTTGGAAATGGAGCTTGTTGGGTGTACAAGTCTGTATAATATTTATGTGGCAATTACACTGATCTATGAAATTAGTAAATACTTCTGATAATGGCTTTTTAGAAATTTATAGGGTAGTGTCAACAAGTCAGCAATGAATAATGAACAGGAATATTGCAAAGGATCTGACATTAAAAAATGTACATATAATTTTAAAAATAGAAAAGAATCTTATTACCATTTTCAAGACTTAAATGTTACAGTCGATTCATATACAGCTACCTTAATTTATCTGTCGCAGAAGCATGTTCAACTAGCAATTCAATATCACTCAGACGCTGATTTACCCAACCTGGAAGCTGAATATATATATATGAACCTAACAGAATGTGATATGAGAACTTTCTTTAAGCTTTTTATGAGACTCGCATTTGTGTTGCTTTGGGTGATTGCTTGGTTGGTAGCTTGGTTGAGTGACATTTCCATACGTATTTTTTCCTGTGGCCAACCGGATCCCTAACTTCAGAATGATAAATTACATATTTTTTTTATAAAAGAACGTATATGCTATGAACATATAAATACATATTGTTTGTATGACAAAAAGAGAATCAAACTAAAAAGAAAAACATCTCACCCCAATAAGGAAGCAATAAAATTCCGAAAGTAGTCCACTGAGCAGGATGAAAAGTGCCACGGATTCAGACGCATGGGTTCTGGGATAGGTCCGATACCAGAAGCCGCCATAATGAATCTTTCGTCAGAGCGACATCCGTTGTCCTCACCATCATGTCGAGCACCAAGACTAGGATAAAATACATGTTAATAGATACGTAGTTTCGTATTTTTTTAAGTTTTCTTCAATCTATGCTTTTTAATCATATCCTAAATTCTACTAACTCCTAATTATAGAAAACTGTGAGTGTGGAAAATTAGTGACTACTTTAAGCTATTTGGAATTAAAGCTGTATAAGCCAATCCTTAAAACCTTCAAACAATCTGATTGTTTATATTTTCATCTTTTCACTCTTTTAAATCACAAACCCAAACTTGATGAACATGAACATGCTTCATGTAGAAACAAAAACAGACAAATTCAAATGAACGATCTATCTTGCTTTTGATACTACTCAAATTACCAAGACTATATGTCAAGGCCAGATAATAGTTTTTATCCTAAAGAAAAATAATTCATATACTAGCAATAGAATTGTTTAAGGATCGTATGTACATTCTGACCATGTTCACGTAGCAAGCAAATGGACAAAATATAATTTCGCTTAATTTAAGGACTGGAAGTACCATTTCAAGCATATTAACTCGGCTTTTTTTAAACAATGTATAAAGTTGTTAGACAGTACCTATGTCCTATTTCATGTGCTGTCGTACCAACACTTTGAAAACCTCCTTGCTCCTCAACGACTGAAACGCTGTCTGCATTGCGACACAATGTACCGATAAACGCTAAACCTGCGGAATAATAATAATAATAATAATAATAATAATAATAATAATAATCATAGTAGTAGTAGTATTGTCTCGCCTGTGACGACGGCTGTAACGTTGACGTTAAGAGTCTATGTCCAAGTTAATGGAAGATACATAATTATGTTATACATATCTCATCCATACTAAAATTAGGTCACTGTAACGAAATTTTCAGGCTTGATAGACGTTTCTACTTTCAACAATCTGTTTGTTACATCCTCAATATATTTTACCCTATTTCACCTACACGCAAGAACACTGGTATGTGGATTCATCTCAAGAAGAATAACTCAACAATACCAAACGTAGGTCACTCTGACCTAATTTTTATGCTGGAGTGACTTTTGTATTTTCACCTATACTTGTTTGTATGTTATTGGATACTCCAAATGTGGTCATGTTGGCGAGGAGATTCGTGTTTGCGAGTAAACATCTTGTTATTTAAATAGACTGAGGACGAATATATAATGTGCAATTTAGGTGGTTCTAAATAAACGGAGCTCTCTATATCATACAATGTCAGTCTAAACAGCAGAGGGCATTTTTTTTTTTTCATTAGTAAGGAGCCATCCTGAATGACTCAGAGTTCTTTACATCGAGGGAACTAACGATTCATCTATATATCATGATTCACAAAGCTGTAAAAAAGAGTGTGTGTGTGTGTTGGTGTGTGTGTGTGTGGCTTGTGACCGGAAAACATCTAGCATACGAGTACAACATGAATCTTGCAAACAGATCCTGTAATAATTACATCTTACACATGGAGAAGACACGATTCTAAAATTGGACTCCAATATGAGGCGAACAAGTGCATATATATATATATATATATATATATATATATATATATATATATATATATATATATATATATATATATATATATACATACATACTATTAGATGACGAGAAGGGTCACCTTATGTCAATCGCATTGAAATCGTTCGGGTTTTTTTTAAAAGAGTATCAGAAGGATATCAGAAATAAAATACATGTAGCTAACCAATCCGATGAGTCGGTCTCATTTATAAACAACATAACTTCGCATAGGGAAACCAAGTCGGTGCATAGGTAAGACAAAAAGGCAGATTTTGCGACAAGCCGTAATCTTTACGGTGAACAAGGTACAATTTGCCAGGTTACGAACTTGGGTTTTGAAGAGAGGAAGATTATGTCACGCAGCAAATGTAACACCATGTCTGCCCAAGGAGTATCTCATCAAAAGTTAGTTTTTGCCCTCTAAAAACGAATTATCTATGTGCAAATTTGGAATGCATGTAGCAGACACAAAGTTCTGTAGAGATTGTAGTTATAGTAAGTAATCGAGACGTATCAGAAATTAATTGAATTAGATGGTAGCCGAGAAGTGCCATAAATTAATTAAATTAGATGGAAAACGATGTAAAAGAATGGCTATATTAAACATATTTTCTTGCCTTAAAGTCATAATATAAACGGAAATAGATAGGAAACAAGTTTCAATAACTTACGAGTGCCTCTTCATTCTAACAGTAATCATGATGACTACAGTGTGGCAAATGCGTTACACAAAAAAACAAAAGTTCATAATTAAATAATGCAAACTGAGCCACCGCACGTGCAATATCTGTATTAGTTTACATTAGAAATACAAATTTATTATTGAAATAATTTCCTAATTGAAAACCGATAAAAACGTATTAAATAGTGCTGTTCTTAGATGTTTATTTACAGTGCATGACAATAGGAAGTGGGGGTTTTATGCTTTTTTTATGAGATGAGACTGAAGCAAATAGCCTTGACGTATCTAAAAATTGTATCGGGATGAAAGTTCATGGTAGTCAAAACATTATTCTTAATTTATACAATACAATAATTTATACAATATATAACATAATTTAAACAATACGTGCCAGGTGACGCTCCTCTGTCAAGATAATACCAATATTATATTCGAAATGATGAAACTACTTTGTATACTTTAGCTGAATAAAGATCTAGTGACATTGGTTATCATTGGCTAAACCAATATGATGAGAATGAAAAAATATTTTTGTACCAGCTTAGGCAAACACTGATGGATAGAATTTTGCAAGATACGTACAAATTGTTTTTCTTCTCTTCTTCGTCAAAATGCTTTTTGTAAAACTATCTCGTTGATGTGTTTGGTACACTTTAAGAGACTTACGTGTAAAAAGCGTATTTCAACCCATTGCCTACGGACTAAAATGTTTGTTAGCAAAATATTTCAAGAGAAAACAGGAATTATGAACAATTGTAGTTCCAGTTTAGTTGAAGACAAATATCATCTTATTTCAGAATGCGAAAAACATAGGAAATTAACAGAAAATAAATATGTTAAAACTTACTATTAGAAAATGCCTAGTGTTTATAAACTTTGGGAACTGCTGAATTTGCAAAATGGTAAGCAATTAATCAATTTAGGAAAGTATCCATACTCTAATTTTAAAATAAAAATATGAATCCTAAACAATATAAAATACCAATCATTATTCATTTATACATACACATATATGAATCCTAAACAATATAAAATACCAATCATTATTCATTTATACATACACATATATTTACTTATACAAGTTGTTGTTCTACATACAATATCCTAATGAATACATTTACTTACTGTTCCTATTTTGTATTTGCCCATAAGTTGTAAAATTTATGACCATGAAGTTCTCATAAAGTGATGAATAATTGTTGCTTTTCTTTCTTTCAGTAACAGTGCAATTCCTTCTTCAGTGAGGTCTTACTTTCTTGTACTAAAACATTTCACTAAAACACCAATAAATACTGTAATACGTTGTAATGTTCATGTCCTGAAATGTTTATGAGAAAATAAAAATAAAGAGGGAAAGTAAATATTTATATGTTGGTATTAACTTTCCAAAAATGTTGAAAGAAAAGGTAGATAGATAAGCTAGTGTTAATGAGGAAATATGACTACAAGATAATATACAGATAAATGTCTGCACTAAATAGCCGATTATGTTCGCTTGATCGCATGACCTACCTGCTGTATGTGCAACCCGCCGTCCATTTGCCACGGTGTATAGGTCATACCTGTGACAGATGGGAATATACATGTATTATGCTTGATATACGTGAATCAGTCTTTAAATACTATATAGAAATATCAAATTCTTTTTTTAAAAATAGAAATCACTTGCTATTCTTACTTTCATTCTATATAGATATATTACCCAACTAGGAACGAAATAAGACGATAATATTGAATCTATTCATAACTGATAGATTGTGTGAAATGTGTTGAATTCCTTCGAGTTTCAGCAGAAAAACTGATTCCAATTTTTTTAAATATGTATAATCGGAGCAAGGAGCTACTTTATCAAGCCAGCCATATACGACAAAACATGAGCTATCTTAGCTTTTTAATTATCTGTCTATCTATCTGTCTATCTGTCTATCTATCTATCTATCTATCTATCTATCTATCTATCTATCTATCTATTAGCTTTTAGAATACGTTCCAACATTACCTCCAGATACATTGCAATAACATTATTCTAAACACTGATGAAACTTACCCAGTGAACAGCACGGCATGATCGTGCTTCGGGAGATATTTGGTGCTATTGATCCAGTTTCTAAAGTCCTTCAAGGCCTGATCAGCGTTCATCTGATAACGGCCTTCACGGCCGCTCTCTCTTCTCGTCTCTGCCCATGGGTACATACTGGGTGTCTAAAATGTATTTATTTATTAATCGATCTATCTATCCATCTATTTATTCATATAAGGAAACAAATATAAAATAAAGGATAAAGTTTCCCGGCAGACATTGTAAACAACCAGAGAACCATCAGATGCCATGGACGGGGGAAAAAAAGCCTTAAGTCTCTGTGACGTAGAAATGGAGATGCTTCAACCTTTGTCGCAACTTGTTCTTGCCCACTGAGTTTTAAAATGGTCACTGTACGAGAGGTCATGTCAGTTAGTATGTCAGTCAGTAAGCTGCAAGTCGGATTTTGTATAGTATGTACTTGCTGCGATATTTGAGAAACACTTTTCACAAATATCACTGAAGGCATGTAAAATGTTGAAATAATTGGTCAAAAGGATATTAATCAGGGACATTTTCTGTATTAGTCAAAAGGATATAAATTTATCAGGCACATTTTCTGTATTAGTCAAAAGGATATTAATCAGGAGCATTTTCTGTATTAGTCAAAAGGATATTAATCAGGGACATGTTCTGTATTAGTCAAAAGGATATTAATCAAGGACATTTTCTGTATTAGTCAAAAGGATATTAATCAAGGACATTTTCTGTACTAGTCAAAAGGATATTAATCAAGGACATTTTCTGTATTAGTCAAAAGGATATTAATCAGGGACATGTTCTGTATTAGTCAAAAGGATATTAATCAGGGACATGTTCTGTATTAGTCAAAAGGATATTAATCAAGGACATTTTCTATATTAGTCAAAAGGATATTAATCAGGGACATTTTCTATATTAGTTAAAAGGATAAATTAATCAGGGACATTTTCTGTATTAGTCAAAAGGATATTAGTCAGGGACATTTTCTGTATTACTCAAAAGGATATTAATCAGGGACATGTTCTGTATTAGCCAAAAGGATATTAATTTATCAGGGACATTTTCTGTATTAGTCAAAAGGATATTAATCAAGGACATTTTCTGTATTAGTCAAAAGGATATTAATCAAGGACATTTTCTGTATTAGTCAAAAGGATATTAATCAGGGACATGTTCTGTATTAGTCAAAAGGATATTAATCAGCGACATGTTCTGTATTAGTCAAAAGGATATTAATCAAGGACATTTTCTGTATTAGTCAAAAGGATATTAATCAGGGACATTTTCTATATTAGTTAAAAGGATAAATTAATCAGGGACATTTTCTGTATTAGTCAAAAGGATATTAGTCAGGGACATTTTCTGTATTACTCAAAAGGATATTAATCAGGGACATGTTCTGTATTAGCCAAAAGGATATTAATTTATCAGGGACATTTTCTGTATTAGTCAAAAGGATATTAATCAGGGACATGTTCTGTATTAGCCAAAAGGATATTAATTTATCAGGGACATTTTCTGTATTAGCCAAAAGGATATTAATCAGGGATATTTTCTGTATTAGTCAAAAGGATATTAATTTATCAGGGACATTTTCTGTATTAGTCAAAAGGATATTAATCAGGAACATTTTCTGTATTAGCCAAAAGGATATTAATCAGGGACATTTTCTGTATTAGTCAAAAGGATATTAATCAGGGACATTTTCTGTATTAGTCAAAAGGATATTAATCAGGGACATTTTCTGTATTAGTCAAAAGGATATTAATCAAGGACATTTTCTGTATTAGTCAAAAGGATATTGATCAGGGACATTTTCTGCAGAGTAGGAGACACCCACCCTGTGATCATTGTGCATCATTGATCCATAGCAGTTTTATTATCAATGTATTCTGATTTAGCATGGACCTCAATACGAACATAGGATTCTGCCATCAGATGTTATTAATATTGCCAAAATAAAAGGAATAATTTTCTGCTGAAATCGTTAAGAATGTAACTTAATATTTTACAGAATTTATGAGACTAAAAATTAAGTAAACACGGGATGAACGGCAGTAGCGAAGTGAAGGCCGTTCATATATAGTGTGCAATCAATTTTCAAGCTTCATGACGTCATGAATCCAGTAAAATATGATTTTCAATTCTTATAATTACAAATAGTTAGACAAATAATGACGAATCTCGAGAAATAAATAAAATAATAATAATGTAACCATTGTTTACAAATACTGTAAAAGCACACAAAAGGGCACATGAATACATAAGTAGTTCCATTTTAGTCTTATGAACTAACAACTTCTTGTATTTCAGCGTCACATGATGCGATTTTAACCAATCTAAATGCTTATTAGAAAAGGTATGGTAAAAACGTATAATTATATCTACACATCAATTGGTTGTTACATACCTCTACAATAACAAAACCTGATATTTTTATGCGTATTTCGAAATCGGCGAATCCAATGTTTTGATACCTCAAGTCAACCTGCAAGAGATAATTTGGATACATATGAAATACTCATCAGATGCTAATTATATATAATATACATGTATAAAGTAACGATACAGTACTATATTACATTACTAAAAATCGGATGATTAAAATCTAAATACTAAACATAAAGAACTAGGTCAAGACAAATCGTAAATATTAGGCTGCTTTCGTTGCTGTCATATTTTCCCTGTTGTATTGTGCATTTCTTGCCCTTTGGTGTGACGGTAAATTTGTAATGATGGTCAATATTTCAAGATGGTAAATAATTATATGGTTTACAAGAGTTGTTCAACTGGGTGCTTTCAAAGAAAGTTTAAAAAAAACTAAGAAAATGAGAAAATGAAGAATTTAAGATGAAATGTCCTTTCAAGATGAAGACAGAAGGCTGCACACTTTGAATGCTCTAATTTTCTTTACATATAGTTCTCTCTCTCTCTCTCTCTCTCTCTCTCTCTCTCTCTCTCTCTCTCTCTCTCTCTCTCTCTCTCTCTCTCTCTCAAGGCCCCGGGTGGCAGAGTTGTATAAGGCGCTCGCCTTTACAGATCACTGACATCTCAGCTCTGTCCGCGTGGGTTCGAGTCTCGGCTTGGCCAACGTGAGTATGTGAGAAAGCTTGTCAGTAGCTTTCCGTGGGTCGGTGGTTCTTCCCAGGGTTTTCCCGGGCTCTTCCTCCACCAGATATACTGGCCGCCTTGTATAGTCTATCATGTGCTGAAAACTGGCGTTAAACCCACAAAACCAAATCAGACATTGGATAACTTAAGAGTGATCCTCAGGCCTGTCGAGTGTAAAGGGAACGATTATTCTGAAGTTATTTAACTCGCCAATTTGGTGTCTTCACCAACTTTGGTTCATGTTTTCAGTCTCATAGGATCAATTTTGTTCGAATCCAATATCTTTACTAGAGATGTACGGGTATCGAAATATACTTAAATAATTTTTTTTTTTTAAATGTAAAAAATATATTAAAAAAACGGTTTAAATAGAACAATTTCATTCCAACACTCACCCCATTTATAACATGGGCATAGTATCTGCGGATATCTTTTTTAGCTCTTGCAGCTTTCTCATTGGCTGTCTGACCTTTGGCATCAGCATACCACCTTCAGAGTTAAACGTAATATAAAATGATTTGAGAATGAATAGATAAAACTGAGTTATCTACAAGATAAGAGTGCATTCATTTTGGCATGTATTTTCACACATACAAACATGAGGCGAACTAATTTAGAGTAACCGTTGCATCATTACATGTATGTGTATCATTATACATTTGAGTAGGATGAATCATACTTAAATTCTGATATTAATATCTAACTATGGTAGCTAAAATGCATTCCTTTAATTTCCAATTGTACCAGCTAGAAAGAAGGAAAAAAGAATAGAAAGTTAGGAAGCAACTGTAACGTACTTAAGGTGCGGGGGGGGGGAGGGGCGGGGCGGTTGCCCCGGGCGCCAGACGTCTTGGAGCGCCAAAACAGCTGATACAAATTCGGGCCTCATAATCTGGCACTTTGGGACATCATCGTCGCCCCGGGCGCCATTTACCCTTAGTACGCCACGCAAGCAATATATAGACAGTATTTTAACGGGAATTGTCAAGAAAGATATACAGCACGCGTTCATTATAAGGCCCTTCATTATAACACTATTCCTGTTATAAGGCGAGTATGGTCATGGATCTCACTTCATTAAGTGGTAGTAAAATTATATGTACAATGTACATTATTATAAAGCGGTCTTACTATAAGCCGGTATACTCTATGCCTCCCATGGACAGCACCATAAAAGAGGTTTGTACTATTTTCGTCATTTCATGTAAGAATTTTGCCTCGATCACCAGAATGCCCTATTCGATATAAAGTTATTGTCTTTCTACAGAACAGAATTGCAATAAATTCTTCACACCCTCTGTGTGACTTTTACAAAAAAAAGTATAGTCGCTACTTTATCATATGTCAACACTCGCTACAGTTTACACTGGCTTTCCGTATACAGTTTTAAGTCTATACTTGAAGATGCAAAGAATAATGTTAATTTAAAAAATATACGTTACTCTACATCTGATACGATGATAATATAACCAAATAAATTCATTGGACGCAAGTCTATATCATTCTCATCAAACATGGTGCAATTCCTAAATCCCAAAGCTAATTGTTTCTTGGTACATATCTGTCAAATTACCGATGTAGACCTACACTATCTGTCAAATTACCGATGTAGACCTACACTATCTGTCAAATTACCAATGTAGACCTACACTCTCTGTCAAATTACCGATGAAGACCTACACTATTTGTCACTCAGTTTTTCAAAAATTCTAAATACCCTTTTACTTTTCTTCAGAGAATTTTTTTCTTTCCAACTTTAGTACAATACTTCAATACAATGACAGGTCAAAATATGACCATAACTTTTTCAATTAAAATAGTATTCGCAAAATACTAACATTCGTTTTTAAATTTCAAATAGACCTACAACATTATTGAATATTTAAATGTCTGTTTGAAACTTTTTCTCATTAAATTAGTTTAAAAAGAACAACAGAAATTCATTCTTTATTACTAACCTTTCGTATACACTGTAATCCACCACTAGAAGAATGTCTATGTGGTAAGAGTTAACTGCCCCTACATCCCTTCTACTTCTTGTAGATTTAGTAGGGCCAGCATCTTTGTTTAGAATGTGTACAATGGAATTTTCTGCAGTGAAAAGACAAATTGTAATGTAAAAAAGAACAAGATACCCAAGTACACATAGGATTGTTCACCTACTAACTCTGAAATATCACATGTTCGTATGACCAACGCCCCGACATGCTAAACTCCGGAATATTACAAGTTCATATGGCCTTCCGAATTATCACAAGTTCATATGGTCTACGCCCCGGCATACTAAAATCCGGATTATCGCAAGTTCATATGGCATACGCCCTGGCATGCTAAAAAATGGAAGAAGTGTGCAAATTGGATATAAAATAGAAGAGCAAAACTACGAGACGTGTCCTGTAACATATAAAAGTACGCAATCCTAAGACAGTAATTTTACATTTGATTGCGGATTGAAAATGAATTACGTATGTAAAAATGTAAAAAATAAATAAATGAAAAGTCTCAAAATCATATGACAGTTGTGTATGCCTCCTAGAAAATGATATGCATCGAAAAAAATAACATTATTCCTCAAATCAAGGCAGAAAAGACGAATATCCCACTGAAATGTGTCCATGCAAGTTTTATTTTTAACGTTAATTGTACTCTAAAGTTGCGGGGTTAATCTTGAAGTCCACTCAATACAATTTAAAATGTTTAAGAGCTCGGCTGACTAATCTTTCTGAAATCACATGTCGCGCCGGTTCTGAAGGAAAACCAGTCAACGATAAATCAATGACAAGTTATAAAAATGTAAATCATCGTGCTCAAGGTATCTATGGAAATAGATTTTGTTACTTTTGTTTAATAAAATCGTATATGTTCACAAGTCACGTAGGTGCTCTGGCCGCCTTCTTTACCTCGAGCATTAGGCCTACTCAAGTGTGATGCCATCAGAGTCACGTAGTAGAATATCGTGACGAGCTATAGCAGATTGAAGCTCTCAGTTCTAACAATACAATGTCCTCAGGCAAAGTCGGTGTTCTAGGTGAGTAGGAAGCATATATACTCGTGTATCAATCCATGTCATTCATTCTCTGATATTAATGCGTGTGTAACACGACGTGATATTGTCGAGTTCGTGCTATGGAAAGCTTGTTACTAATCTAAGCTTCCTAAAATTGAGGGATAATATGACACGAATTAATGACGTCCAGGTAACATATGACACGAGTATATCTTTATGATATTTTACATTCATTGATCTTAAATTTTAAAATATACAAAGTTATAAAAATGTAAATAATCAAGTTTTAGTTACGTATATGTGAATATACATATATATATATATATATATATATATATATATATATATATATATATATATATATATATATATATATATATATATATATATAATAAACTTCAGTCAAATGATTCAGGTTAAGTTCGTTTCTTTTCTTTTCTTTTTTGGGAGGGGGTAAAAACTATAGATTTTTTTAAGTCCCTTAAAAATATTTAAAGTGAATATAATTTTTCTGTTGTGGTTCGATTAGAAAACACCATAATGAAATACTGACATACTGCTTCGGCAATGGACTGCACTGGTTTTTACATACCAAGTTGTAACAGAGGGTAATCAGGTGACAATCTCGTCTAATTTAAGTGTGTTACATAGTGTACGAATATACGATGCCATCTTAGTCTCTTGTGGATACTTTAACTGTAAAGGGTACAATTATCATTAAAGAATAGGGAAGGTTGACTCACAAGACCTCATAACTCGGCCATAAAGATCGATACAATTTTTTTTTCTTTTCTTTTTTTAGAAACAAAGCCAGACTCTGTTCTATATACAGAAATATCTCAAACTGTCAGTCTAAATAAATGAAAGATGACAATCCAACGAAAAGTGAATAGAGTGTAAGATTAACGTGCTGAATGCAATGTACTTCAAACTGAAAATGGTGTTTACAGGAAATGCAAAAAATGCATCTTAACGTTAACACAATTTTATAGAAAAGGGGAAGAAGGGCTTAAAGGCCACATTGATTATTCATTTTGGGGTCGAGTGTCCTTCTTACAAGAAAAAAGAATATTTAATATGATCAAAAATGAAGGATTCTAAAGACCATATGATAGCAAATCAAAATCATTGGTTCTGCAATCAAGGCTCAATCTGTCTTCATGTCTTATTGATTTAAATGTCCAATGTTTTAATATTAAAAATCATAAACATGCTCTTTAAAGTGTAGTTGATTGTCTAGTCTATGTTTGCAATCAATATATAATGCTATCTTTGAGATGCAAATGAGTTGCAAATTACGTTTAATTAAAACTTTAGTGATTGGAGCTACAGGAAGAGAAAAGTATACATTCAGGTTTGATAGAAAAAAAAAAAATCCAACACCTATATATTTTCATAGTTTTGTCATCCGAAATGTTAAATCAAATCTATAATCGAAAAAAGTGTCCAAGTAAAAAAAAGTCCACGAAGATACAGTTCCTGTATTAAATCTGTAGGTAAGTCATGTATTGTTATATCTTTGATACATTTGCCCACCTACCTGTGAATATATAATCATGTGTCGGCAGAGATCCAGGACTCTTTTTCTCCACTATATACAGCTGTCTACCATTTGACAAGGAGCTGTTAAACTCCTCGTGAGGACTGAATGTAAATTCGGCATTTCTTCGTACAAAAACACCAGTCTGAAATGCATTCATTGCAATTAGTGAAATACGTAACATTAAATAATAATAATTGTTAGTATCAATACACTAGTATTAATACACAAGTATCAATACACTAGTATAAATACACTATGAATCTAGCTCATCATCAAACGGGATTTTTAAGATCGTTTGTGAATTATAGGAAATAGCAACACAACTGGAGTTAATTTTTGTTGTAAGATGGTCATATACTAATTTATGTGAATTGATTTAGATGAGAATGTATGTATTTATGTATGTATCTGTGTATGTATGCATGTAGGTATGTATCCACACATTTTTGTATGTATGTATGTATGCATGCATGTATGTATGTATGTATGTATGTATGTATGTATGTATGTATGTATGTATGTATGCATGTATGTATGTATGTATGTATGTATGTATGTATGTATGTATGTATGTATGTATGTATGTATGTATGTATGTATGTATGTATGTATGTATGTATGTATCAGCACAGTGCTAGCTATATAGTGCCGAGTAAGTTTAGGCATCCCCCAAAACAGGCATACAAAAC
The DNA here is from genome assembly GCA_029931535.1 of Margaritifera margaritifera. Lineage (NCBI taxonomy): Eukaryota > Metazoa > Mollusca > Bivalvia > Unionida > Margaritiferidae > Margaritifera > Margaritifera margaritifera. The sequence continues at coordinate 1,403,794 of JAQPZY010001230.1, forward strand.
CAAGATAAAGGCCAAAAATTATAAAATCCTTCAAATACAAAGTCAATTTATTTTATACAAACCTAACCCTTTTAAAAAGTCCATTTAGTCGCCACTTACGACATGCAGCAGGGCACATTGGGTCGATTCTACATCCGGGAGCCCGCACAGGAATAGATAACTAAAACGCATTGTGAGATTAACTCAAACATAATTTACATGTATACAGTATCTCTTTTATGATTATTTTATCCCATTCGAAAGAAAAACCAAGATCAAACGGTAGATCACAATTCAAGCATAGGCTATTATTATAGGGGGAAAAAACTTTCAACTCACATAAAGAGGTATACAAGTGTTGTTGGATTTCTGAGAACATTTGGCACTAATAAAAGCACCCCTTTCTGCGTCCTGATACACTGCTACATCCTGAAAAAAAATCATATTCATTACACAGATTCATAAGAATGTAAGAAGAAAATAAAGGAAACAAAGATATAATTCATAGCGTTTTCATGTTTTCATGTTTCGCTATTTCTGCACAAAATTTAGGTTATACATGGAATGTGGCGATCGAATTTTGTGTCTGTGTTATGCATTTTTTTGTATAAAAAAACAACTTTCAGCTGGATAAGACAAAATTGGACTTTACATCTAAAGTCATTGAACTACATCTTAATGGACCCTTCAGTACTTTTGATTCTGTGACTTGACATCTAAAATATTTAGTCATTAAACTACATCTTAATGGACCCTTCAGTACTTTTCATTCTGTGACCTGACATATAAAGTATTTAGTCATTCTTAATGGACCCTTCAGTACTTTTGATTCTGTGAACTGACAGTGGGCTAAGCATTAAGTATAGATGATATATGCGTTTTTTAATAGACTTCTTTTTTAAAAATCACGAGTGAAGTGGAAACATGGTATTTTTGCGAGTGGCAATACAAAATGTTTCCACGTTAAGAGTGTTTACTGATATGTACTCAAAAAAACATACATTTTTTTAATTATAGATTTTCAGGCGTAAAAAGTCGATTCGATACGAATGTTTTCCATTCTGTCCCAATACGGCTAACACTATAGACGAGAAAGCCATATTGCTACATCGATGAAATTAAGTTCTGAAGTTTTATCGCAATTTAGGTAAGCAACTTATTAAAATGTCTCTCCTATATCTGATGCTTCAAATAGTGACTTTTGCTCAATAACAACTGTTTTGTATACGAAAAATTTAAAAAAGTTTCTTGCGTGAAAACATTTACAGTGTACAGTCGAATCCGACAGACTACAGTACGTACAAGGTAACATCTTTAAACTAAAATAATTAATAATTGTTGAGTTTACCTGTCAGGGTTTTTCGTATTTCTTTTGTTATTTGAGAATTCCAATGTGAATAATGCGGCCTTGACAAGCTGACAATCTAGTTCTGTACGAGAACACCCAAATTTCAAAATCACTTATTTCAGTTTTCAGTAAGCTCCAGGCCGATTTCTCCATTGTTTACAGACATAGATGTGAGTGTGATGAGAGTTACAAATATCTATATAATCAAGTTTGACTATTCAATTTAATCTAGATTTTTGCTCACAAATGTATATTGTTTGTCGTAGACGGTTCTAGGTACAATATGTGACACTGAATATCAAATAGAAACAGGTGATCTTGAGTTCAGCCAGTCTAATTTGGACGATTCATGTACGTGTGTGGCTTTAAAGGCTGCTTCAGATATTTTTTAGATGAAATCATCATTCAGCATAGACACATATGGTTTTGTGTTGAAGACCGCTTCTGAGTTCTTAAATTCCTTTTCACGATTACGATGAGTCAATAAAATATATACAAAAACTCAGCTGTATCTCAACTATCTCTATTGTACGATTTTTCAGCAGTTGAAATTATGCCACAACTAACAATTTATAATATTTGTAAAGGGGAGCGGATGATTGTAATGGATGATTATGCTTACCTATTGCCACAACTAACAATTTATAATATTTGTAAAGGGGAGCGGATGATTGTAATGGATGATTATGCTTACCTATTGCCACAACTAACAATTTATAATATTTGTAAAGGGGAGCGGATGATTGTAATGGATGATCGGCCGATAACTTTTTCATTTTGCAACACAAATTCAGAGTCAGAAATTAATCTCGAAAGCGAAAAGTGAATGCTTTTCTACATGCGTTCCGGTGACCAAATGACTTTTCTATTGTAAATTGGAATTCTTTATTGTATGCACAAAGTCAGGTTTATATATGCGAGATAACATTATTGTATGCACAAGGGCAGGTTTATCTATGCGAGATAACATTATTGTATGCACAAGGACAGGTTTATCTATGCGAGATAACATTATTGTATGCACAAGGGCAGGTTTATCTATGCGAGATAACATTATTGTATGCACAAGGACAGGTTTATCTATGTGAGATAACATTATTGTATGCACAAGGGCAGGTTTATCTATGCGAGATAACTTCTCCAAAGCGGGATTAAACTATCGTACATATATCAGACTCAGGGCTTTACTTTCGTAGGATTTTTGTGGGGATCACAAACATTTATGATGAGTCACTGACTCTGGCTTTTGAGTCCAAACCGTCTGCCAAATTTTAAATGTACAGGGTAGAATTCGACGCATTACCTTTACAATCTATATACTTGCCACTGGATTCAGACAGGCCTGGACGAGAGAGTGAGGGTGACTCTGCGCAACATTCCCTCACTTAAATCCAACTCACGCGCAAGTCATGACAGTATTCCCCTCGCCCCACCAGATACCTTCAAGTCCTGTGGCGATGGGCTAGCGGCAAAGCAGAAAGTGTGGATAAAATGGGAGCTGCAGCTGCAGACCTGCACACAGGCGACTCAGGACAGAGGGTCACTTTTCACTGAACCGAAACAGCAGCGGAACTCGGCAAGCCCCTGGGCGACTGATCAGCCATTTTTTTTTAGAATCACACCGCTCACCTCCGTATCATGAGGAAGGGACTAGAAAAGGTGCAATAAACATTGCCTGTTTCACCTTAACCCTGGTCAGCACATCGCGGCTGACGGGGATCCCACCTTAACGGTCGACAATCTAACAAGAAGACAATGGTTACGCAACTCACCATCCGTGCCTGGAATGTGCTCACTCTAATGGACAGTACGTCAGCAGACAGACCAGAGAGAAGAACAGCTCCAGTTGGTAGAGAACTGGCCAGATTCAACATCCAGATAGCAGCCATGAGTGATACTCGCCTAACTGAGGAAGGACAACTCATCGAAATAGGATACGGCTACACCTTCTTCTGGAGTGGCCGGATTAAAGAAGACATGCAACTATCATCGACGCCTATGCACCCACCATGACCAACCCAAATGAGATCAAGGACACATTTTATGAAGACTTGGAGACTCTTGTTGCAGAAGTACCGAAGGGTGACAAGTTCATCATTCTTGGTGACTTCAATGCAATAGTTGGCACAGACCACCAGACATGGTCAGGTGTCATTAGCAAAAATGCCTTTGGCAAATGCAACAACAACGGACTCCTCTTACAGAGGAAATGCGCTGAACACTACGTCCTAATCACCAACACAGCCTTTCCGCCTGTCAAACCGCAACAAGACGTCTTAGATGCATCCATGCTCCAATCACTGGCATCTCAATGACTATGTCATCGTCAGGAGAAGAGACAGGCAGGATCTCCGAATGACGAAGAAGGTCATGAAAAGTGCAGAATTTTGGACTGACCACAGTCTTATAGTCTCCAAGCTTAATATCCAGATTCAGTCTAGCAGAAGACCACAAGGCAAAATAGTGCCCAAAAAGCTCAGTGCCTCCAAATTGAAACAGGAGAATCTGAAACAGGCACTTGTCGAAGTACTGTGCATCCAACTAGAAACAATTGATGCGAACTCCAAGAAAATCGAGGAAAACTGGCCATACCTTAGAGGACTTGTGTACTCAGCTACATCCAAAACCATCCATTCCACCACACGTAAACATCAAGATTGGTTTGTTGAGAACGATGCTGCCATACAGAGACTACTGAATGAGAAACATCGACCACAAAAGGCCTGTTTAGACGAGAGCATTGCATCATCTAAGAAGGCAGCCTTCAACAACATCAAGAGGACTGTTTAATGCAAACTCAAAGAGTTGCAAGACTCATGGCTGAATAACAAGGTAGATGAGATTTAGTCCTCCGCAGACAGGAATGACATGACGAACTTCTATAATGCTTTGAAGACAATCTACGGGCCACAGTCATCCGGAACATCTCCAATACTGAGTGCTGACAGCACCACACTGCTCACTGACAAAGTAAAGATACTACAAAGGTGGACAGAACACTTCAACAACATCCTCAATCAACACTCATCTATCAGTGAGGAGGCATTTGAACGACTGTCTGAAGTGAAAATCAACAGATCACTTGCTGATCCTCCAACAATGAGTGAAACTGAGAAAGCAACTGACCTGTTATCAAATGTCAAAGCACCTGGAGTAGATGCAATACCAGCAGAAGTCTTCAAAGCCTGAGTCTTGCACATGTCACAGAAACTGACTGAACTCTTCCAGTCAATGTGTACTCAAGGAACTATACCACAGGAGTACAAGAATGCTTCCATCGTCTACTTGTACAAGCGGAAATGCAACAGAGAATCCTGCAATAGCCATCGGAGCATCTCCTTGCTGTCAATAGACAGCAAATTCCTCGCTTGAATTCTGCTGAATTGCGTTGTGCATCACATTGATCAAGGTCTCCTGCCTGAGAGTCAGTGTGGCTTCAGGAAAGGACAAGGTAGGGACCACATCCATATTGTTTGCAGCTCATCAACTCCAGGAGAAATGTCAGGAACAAAACTCCAACCTGCACACGACATTCATCGACCTGACAAAAGCCTTTGACACAGCCAGCCGTGGGACCCTCTGGAGGATCATGGCAAAATTTGGTTGCCCAGAGAAATTCATCGTAATGGTTCGGCAGTTCCATGATGACATGCTCGCTTGTGTTCTGGACGACGGTGAGTCATCTGAACCATTTCCAGTCACCAATTGAGTCAAGCAAGGCTGTGTATTGGCCCCAACCCTCTTCAGTACGATGTTCTCTGCCATGCTTACTGATGCTTTCCGTGCTTATGACACTGGGACTGACATCAGATACCTGACTGATGGCAAACTCTTCAATCTGAAGAGACTGCGAGCGAAAACAAAGTTACCGAAAGTGACTGTTCCTGATATCCTATTTGCTGACGACTGTTCTCTGAATGCTAAATCTGAGTGTGACATGCAACAGAGTATCAACCATTTCTCTTCAGCTTGTGACAAGTTCTGTCTCACAATCAGTATCAAGAAGACAGAGGTGATTCACCAACCTGCACCGATAAAGCTTTACGTGTAGAGCCTACCATCACAGAAAAAGACCAAACCATCATGGCGGTGGACAAGTTCACCTATCTTGGTAGTACAGTGTCAAGTGCAGTCCATATCGATGATGAAACCAACGCCAGAATTGCTAAAGCACGTGTGGCCTTTGGCAGACTACTAGCAAATATGTGGGAGCGCGGAGGCATCAGTCTGCAAACAAAACTGAAGGTCTACAAAGCCACTGCGCTTCCGACCCTGTATGTATGCATGCGAAATCTGGACGGTGTACAGACACGATGCTAAGAAGATGAACCATTTTATCATGGGCTGCCTGAGGAAATGGATGAAGATAAGATGGCAGGACAGGGTCCCAGACACTGTGGTTTTCCCACGGGCCTGTATTCCAAACATTCACACTCTGCTGATGAAAGCACGGATGAGATGGAATGGCGACGTCACCAGGATGTCAGAAGAGCGACTACCAAAGAAGATCTTCTACGGCGAGCTGAAGGAGTGAAAGCGATCTCAGGGTGGTCAGAAGAAACGGTGCAAAGATTCCATCAAGACATACTTGAAACACTTCAACATTTACCCTGAATCTTGGGAAGATCTCGCAGGCGAGAAGCGTGAATCTCAGAATTGCAGCACATCCTCTATTGATCAAGCAACCCCAATCGGCTACTCCTGTTCAGTGTGCCACAGACAATTCAGAGCACAAATTGGCCTGATCACGTGCTCACAGACATCAAACAAGTTAGTGATGTCTTGGAACTAGAAGGACAAACAACATATATGCTACCCACATGATTTATGTTTAGATATTTTTGTATATGAGAACATGATGGTCATTTACGTTTTGAAAAGCTAACGCCTAATAAATATTATTCAAAACTTTATAATCTTTTTTTTTTCTTTTTTGTTGGTTTGTTTGTTTTCGTTGGAATGTCTGAAATACCTTTACGTTCTAGTAATTTAAATTGTTGTTTTCTCTCAAAATCAAATTCATCTTTATTTTACTATCCAAACGAACAACTTTCGTGAATATATTGATAAAATTATATTTTATATACAAAGTTATTCCTTGCAATTTATATTTTATGGTGATCTGATTTTTTTTAAAGCAGTAAAATTCAAAACTCTATCCCAAATTTAATCCCCGCTCGCTGAGGGTTCTAATGCTCGAAATATCGCGCTTACATGCTCGAAATTCCAGCGTATATGTCATTCAACAATAGAACCCTACAGGTTGGTCAAACAGAACGCCCTGATTCGTTAAACATTTCTACTGATGTAACCGGCGTAATAACTTCACCTATATGGTACGGTAGTAAAGAGAAAACAGTGACACCTAATCTGAATACTTGAATTAATGAATTTATAAACAGTGAGTGTCGAAACCACTTGATTATGATTGTTTAGGCTATGTATCCAGTTTTAACAGGCAAAAACCGTCGAAAATGTCTGGATACAAATTGCTGTAAGCAATTTCACCAGTATCGAAGATCATATATAGCATGTTGGTAACGGTCAATTTGTTGTAAAATAAAATACTTTTTTCAGATCAAATTTCATTAATTTGTTTATCACATCTAATTATATTATTAAAATTAGCGCAGTGGTAAAACTGTTCATTTTTGAACCCACGAGACTTCGGGTTTCATCTCCAACACCATGATATGGAAGAGCTATTGATCACTTCTGTAATCATTTCTTTTTTTCCATACAGTCTGACCCCGACCCCTGACCAAGCTCAAGGAGAGATTACACTATCTTACCCTTACCAATGCTGTTGAGCATTAAGTCAGAAGTTGCTTGTTGTTGTTGTTTTTGTTGTTTTTTGGGTGGGGGTGGGGGGGGGGGGTTCCGGGTGGAGACGCATTTTTTCTTATATTTAGTATCATTTTCATTTGTATTTAATTAAATTTGACTCTAGCAACTATTTGTTCTGGTGATTTAAATTGTCGTTATCTCTCATAAAAAGTGTATATTTCTGTTACTACCCTAATTAAGAGCTTTCATGTATATATTGATCAAATTATATTTTCCATACAGAGTTACACCTTACCATTATATTTTATAATAAATTGATTTTAAAGAAGTAATCATTTTAACAAGAATACCTTACGATACTTTACATTCAAAACTCCATCCCAAATTTGCTCGCCGTTCCGTGAGGTCTTAAATGTTCGAACTATCGCGGTTATATGCTCGAAATTTCGGCTTATATGTCATTCAAAAATATAATCCTGCAGGTAGGTCAGATCAGAACATCCTGACTCCTTTGACCTCTCTACTGATGTGACAGAGTCAATAGTTTCACATATATGGCATGGTAGGCGAAAGAGAGGCAGTGTCACTTAATCGGAATACTTAAATTAATGAGTAAATGGCCAATGCGTGTAAAAACCACGTGATTGTCATTATTTAGGCCATGTGACCAGTTTTAACAGATAAAAACCGTCGAAAATTTCTGGATGCAAATTTTTTTTACGCGATTCCGCTTATTTCGAAGAGCATATATAACATGCAAATAACGGTCATTTTGTTGTACAATAAAATATTTTTAAGGTCAAATTTCATTCGTTTAATTCAAGTCTAATTATATTGTCAAAAGTAATTAGCACAGTGGGAACATTTATCATTTTTGGTCCCTTGAGGCTTCAATGTCATGATATGGGAGAGCCATTGATCGCCTTTGAACTCGTTTGATTTTCTCCATACAATCTAACCCCAATTCCCCTTTCCCCCTCCACATTCAGGGACAGATCTACAATATCCTACCCTTCCCAATGCCATTGAACATTACGTCATTTTTTTTTATAAACAATCAAAGTAAATTGGTACAATACTTCCTTCCATTAATGGTCGCTTCTTCAATCTGACTTTCATCTTAATATCATTTTAATTTGTATTTAAATTCGTTTTACTCCAGCAGACAATCTAACTGTTTAGTTTCGGCGCACAGAGGGAGAATTCATTTAAAACGGAAACCCCTTTCATCAAAAAGCTATGTTGAATGATGATAATGATGTTAAGGAGGGTAAACATTACAACGTGCCCATTGAACACATTGCTGATCAGATCGTCAGTGAAAGGTTTAATTCGTGCATAAGATGTTAACATTTAGAACATACTGGTTTCTATGTGCCATTATTAAAAGATCTGAGTCAGATTTACCGGTTCAGGATGAGCTTGAAATATGATATCAGCTAAAACAAACTGCAAGTTCGTGTCCTGACCGCATGATTCAGCACTATTAACCGCCATGATGGAGGGCAAATGCGTCACGATCTGGCATAAGAAATAAATGACTAGATAGAAATAACTAGATCCTGTCGTAGAATCAGATATGTCCTAATTTTTATTCTTTGGTCATAAATGTAATAGATAGCTCTTTTTGTTATTGTACCAAATAGGATTTCTATATTGTTCTGTAAAGAAATGCGTCCCACGACCGTCATAACATGGTTAGCATATTGTATTCTCAAATGTTCTTTGGTTTGCTTTGTAACCTATCTATGAACTTTTGTGTATGCTCGATAATACGTCTGAGTACATTGCAGCAAATCATTTTATAGTGCAACCTCTCATAACGGTATCTTACCTTAAACCCCTAATATCAAGCCAGGGTCTGATTTTCGCTTCTCTTCTTCAATTCGTCAACATATTTAACCTCTCCTCGACAACCACCTCCCTTACCGGGACAAGTTTATCCATCCCGTCGGTGGCTGTTTAAGAGAGGTTATTTGAATTTTGTACAAAAGTATTTGCATGTAAATTAACTGCACTGATACAGAAGACAGGAAGGCATGACATACCTTGTAATTAAAGATTTCCAGTGGTACAAGTGGGAAATACGAAGAGGCTCTCAAATTCTTAATTTGTCTTTGATCTTCCCCCTTTCTTAGATGATTGTACTAAATAGTGAATGTTAAATGAATCTAAATTTATCTCTTTACATATTTAGTTTTAATATTTATTGGAAATCATCTATTTCAAAATTGACGTGTAGGATCAAGACTATTCATTTGCCTTCAGATATTACTTGAACTCAGTATATTGGTGGCAGATAAGAGGATTATTTTCTGGACAGAAAACATTCTCTCAGCTGAAAGTGTCGCATGGGAATGATAATGACATAATGTGTGCAAATGAAAGCATCCACGTTCATTGGATACTCGGGGTGATGACAGGTTTAAGGCTTATCTATGTGTCAAAGTTTGATGACGTATAACAGGAGCTACTAAAATAACGACTGATTCAAATATGGTAAACATTTCATTAAAATAGTAGCGATTGCGTGTTCTAGCCACATGAATCTAAAATGCGTATATCGTGTCTAAACGCTCCGTCATTATTTATATATATATATATATATATATATATATATATATATATATATATATATATATATATATATATATCTTTATATAATGATCGATGATCTGAATTTATTTACTACGCACGGTAGTTAATATCATGTGAATCGTATTGGATTGGCAAAATACAATAATTCATCAAATATATGTGTGGTTAACCCACGTGCACGGTGTACTAGCATATAAATCAAGTCCTGTTTACTAACGTAATAAATCAAAACTCCGTTCATTTAACAGTTTGTGTTCATTTCATAATACTTGCGTCAATCAATATTTGAATCTCAGTTGGTACTTTTCGAGTTTATACATTCATGCTAAATAAATTCATGAGAATCAAGTTGATATCTAGTATCTACAAACGGAACCGTAATTACGAAACCGTTGTCAAGGGGTTGAGCATGGTTTCTTTGTTTTAACAATATCCCTACATTTTATCACAGTCCCTGTTTATCATTAAGGTAGCACTAAACAGTTTTCGGCTTCGGATTCGACCAAAGTTATACCCTCTAGATTCTGAAGCCACCCGCTATCAAAATAAAACTCAATAACTATGTTCGTGTATACATTTTCAGACTTGTCAATGAATGGAGAAACCGAATCAGTAAAAATATTGGCATGACAAAGCTGATCATTCTACGATTACACCCTTTATTACACTAACCCCATCCCACAACGCGCGGATATACGTAAAACGCGAGATTTTCAACCCTTTAAAGAACTTATACTAAACAAAATCGGAGATATTTCATATAAGAGAATGACAGTTGCGTCCCAGATATTATTTTAACGAAGAGGAAAGTGAACTATGAACGGACCCATATCCCACAAATTCACTTTTCGCTGGCAACTGCGTAACACTTCCGGTGGTCCTGAGACCGCAGATAACTATCGTCCGCTATCTTTGAAGAAAGTACGGAAATTTAATACTTTTTACCCTTCATGCACCGCGCCTGATGTGAAGATACGAACCAATTACTACGTTTCAGGGGGAAGTTTTCAAACTTTATTCAGACTGTCTGTTATGGAAATAACGTCCCTGTTGTGCAAATGACGTCACTGACTAGCCAATTGGGATACAGAGCTTTTACTAGTTACACGGCTATGATATTGGTTTGCCAATTTAGACCATGTAAAACCTATAAAAAAAAATATCAGTTACTATGAAAATTATGAACATATATGAAGAAATAGAGATAAATAGTTTTATTTCCCTTTAAATGTGTATAATTTATTAAATATTATGAATTGATAAATTATTGAAGATTATTAATAATCTTAGACTTATAACTTTTTATATATGTCTGCCAGTATCCAAACGGTGAATCGAATCTATATTTTTTTCTGTAATATACGTTCCATTTCAGAATTAATGTTGAATTATGTCCCCTTGTATAATAATGAAAATTATGGTAAACAAATAAAAACAGAACTAGAAGACAACGGGCAGCCGCTTATATACAAAACTTAATCTCTAACCCAACTATCACAAATATGTTTTTGCACTAGAATCATCCCATTATGCACAGAACGTGAAATCATGCTTCCTAGGCACCACTGTAGAAAACGAGCGGGAAACATGGAAATAAAGTATGGATGTCTCTTCAATAAAAAATTTACCAATCATACAATGTTATTGAGTGCTACTGTAGCAGCATTTAAAAGTACTTGATATACCTATCTGCACTTTTTACTAACCATTCGACAACTCTGAAAAGGGAACAAATTACTGCTCCACCTTTTTAGTATTGATTTCATATTTATGTACATCATAAAGTTAGTCAGCTTAATTCTAAGCAAACACTTTCGTGAGTGGTTTGTAAAAAATGTCAGATTCATGCTCAAGTTTCATTACATTTATAAAACTTTCACCTTAAATTGAGATTTTGCGTCATTTTGTTTATGATATTTCTATCAGTATTGGAATTTTTCAGAGACAGAGAGATAGTAGAAAGAACTAGAAACATCGATAGTTTTCAAACGGTACACCAGGGAACCTTTACGGTCTTTAAAAAAAACCTGACGAATTCCTAAAAGGAAAAGGCCACTTTTTATATGCTTTTATCCTTAAAGAGGTGGGGTTTTAAACCGCAAAATGAAATTTCAAGAAGGAAAGATACTTTTTAAAATATATTTTGCACCAATAAGTTCTGAATTTGTTTAAAATCATTAAAAACTGAAACTGCTGATATAATTTCAAACTAGATACAACAATTTAAAAACATTTGAACAATTTTGTAATTCTATATAGGTTGTTTTCCCGACTTTAAAGCAATAGATCGTTAGGGAATACCTCCGTAAATTTTTCTAGAAAATTTTTTTTCTAACAAAATGCTATTAGTTTAAAGAGAAATCACGGAGGTACCCGTATGCACCTTATACGATGTTACGGAATTATATATATTTTTCCTTTTAATAATGGTATAGTTTATTAGTTTATGATCTCTATTCTTAGTCTAAACAGCTGTCGTCTTATGAGTACACATACGGTATTTTTTCGATCGATATTTCACCTAGTTGCTTGTAGTTTTAGTCATGTGACGTATTTTCCGCACGAGAGAGTAATGAACTTTCGGCCTAGTTCTCGTACTTTTAGGAGTAAACATTATATTGACTAGGAATTATAGTTTAAGGTCCCATCCGAAGAATGAATCGTGTTTACTAGAAGGAAATAATTTCGAAATATCCAGTTGTTTATTGAAGACGTAGTATGGGTTTTTGTTTCGATTCTGCTCATTAAGGCTTTATATATAGGAATTATAGCAGGTATTCCACATTCTTCATAGTTACATTTGAATAGAGAGGATATAACGAAATTAGTTCAATTTGTGTGTGGGATATTCTTATTTGGAGATTTATTTATTATTAATACAGTACAGTTAGGATTCAGTGCTGTTTTTAATCTGAATTATTATACAGCTCCGTGGAATTATTGGAAACATTTCTAAAACTTGTGAGATTCCAGACTTTCCTGGTGAAATCGCTCGCCGTGCTCGTCGCCCACTGCTCCGCAATTCTGTGGGAAAAAATCTAGATGAGAGTGCAAAAAATGTATCTTTAGTGACATTTTGCTTCCAAGGCTTTTGTATGCCTTGAGGAGGTTTTCCACCAACTCCCTGTAGCTGTCTGCCTTATTGTTTCCGAAAATATTTGTTGCCACAAACTGGAAGACTTTCCATGCCGTCTTTTCCTTGCCACGCAGTGCACGGTGAAATGCATCATCACGAAGAAGTTCACGAATCTGAGGACAAACAAAGACACCTTCCTTTATCTTAGCTTCACTTAACCTTGGATATTTTCCACGGAGGTACTTGAAAGCTGCTTGTGTTTTGTCCATGGCCTTGACAAAGTTCTTCATCAGACCCAGCTTGATGTGCAAGGGTGGTAACAAAATCTTCCTTGATTCAACAAGTGGTGGATGCTGAACACTTTTCATCCCAGGCTCCAATGACTGCCGGAGTGGCCAGTCTCTCTTGATGTAGTGGGAATCTCTCGCACGACTATCCCATTCGCAGAGAAAACAGCAGTACTTTGTGTATCCAGTCTGTGCAGACCAAGCAAGAGAGCAAGAACCTTGAAATTGCCACAAAGCTGCCGCTGATGTTGGTCATAGTTTATGCACCTCAAAAATTGTTTATGTTTTCATAGGTTTCCTTCATATGGACTGCATAACCAACTGGAATTGATGGAAAAAAACTGCCATTATGCAGCAAAACAGCTTTAAGACGTGTCTTCGATGAATCAATGAACAGTCTCCACTCATCTGGATCATGAACGATGTTGAGGGCTGCCATCACACCATCGATGTTGTTGCAGGCTACAAGATCACCTTCCATGAAGAAGAATGGGACAAGATCCTTTTGACGGTCACGGAACATGGAAACCCTAACATCACCTGCCAGGAGATTCCACTGCTGTAGTCTGGAGCTCAATAGCTCTGCCTTACTCTTGGGTAGTTCCAAATCCCTGACAAGGTCATTCAGTTCACCTTGTGTTATGAGGTGTGGTTTAGAGGAGGAGGATGGGAGAAAATATGGGTGATGTGACATTGATGGTTCAGGAGTAGAAGTTTCATCCTCTTCCTCTTCCTCGTCCGACTCAAGTGAGAATGATTCTGGTGCATCAGGAACCGGCAGTCCTTCTCTGTGGGGTACTAGCTGATGGAATGTTTGGATAAAGCACAGTCCACTTTTTTTTCGTTGACACACCTTTCCCAACTGGAGGCACCATGCAGAAGTAACAATTGCTAATATGATCTGTTGGCTCTCTCCAAATCATTGGCACCGCAAAAGGCATAGATTTCCTTTTCCTGTTCAACCACTGGCGAAGATTTGTTGCACAAGTGTTGCAGCATATGTGTTAGGCCCACCTCTTGTCCTGATCTCCAATTTTGCAGCCAAAATAAAGGTGATAGAAGTTTCTTAACCATAGTGGTTATACTGCGCTTTTGTGATGCAAAAGTCACTTCACCTCAAACATAGCAGAAGATATCTGCATTGTTCACACAAGTACGAGGCATCTCTGCTCACTTTGGCTAAACAGAAATGTGTCCCTTTGCAAAATCAAACACTGACAAATAAGAGAGCACGACACTGTATGATTTGTAGAGCTGATATAGGACAATTTCTTCAGCAGAGTGATGTAAGCTTAGTTATTATTGCATCATCCATGACTTCTAGGAATAACATGATGCAATTCATATCATGTATGATGCAATACCAGCTTCAGATTGCATCATTCATTGTTTTGCCTAAAAAGCAAGTACTGTACAAACCCAGTCATAGATTTATTCATAGATCCAGTCAAAGATGTATTTTAGTCATTTCTGGTTTAAATTGAGATCCCTTCCCTTTATAACTCAGTTATCGTCCACCATTCACAAGTCAAGGGTCGTATATACTGACCCAGTATCATATCTTTAAAACTAGAGTCAATCAACAATTGTAGGCATCATTTTCGTTGTCAGTGACCCAGAATTAGTAAAGTTTGACAACATTTATTGCGGAAACATTTTGGCTGTAGACCAGTGTAACACAATATGTGTAGCCTCATGAAAGGTTCACTGGTGATCCCGTACTCAGGTAGCAGTGCTCAAAATAGACAAAGTACGTGTGTCTATGCGAGCATTCAGGGAAAGAGTTCTATCGACGACGTTTTCTCAACGAAGTGTACCTTGTATTTCCTAAACCCATTTACAGGAGAATTTAAGACATTGAGTTAATTCTAACTCTTGGTGCGCGCAGAATATTAATCGAAAACTTCATTGTTGCCAACCAAATCGAAAAATATAAAAAAAAATCTCAAACTGAGGACGACATTTTTAGTTCTTTAAAACTGGGACCAACGCATTTTATTATCCAGACTTGATACGCGGATATAGCTAATCATGTTCTCAGAAAATATTAGAAAATGTAGATCCATCTATTATAAGATGGATATCAATGGTATATGACCGATATGACGTAACATATATTCATTTGCGATTTTAAAAGAAAAAGTCACATTGTGTCTCGTGTGATTGCTACAGTACTTTGAATCGACGGGATACGATTTACATAATCTAGAGTGAAAACGGGCTTGTTTCACAGAATATATACAGAACATACTGAGTCAAGCCATAATTAGAGTAATTACTGTGAATGTTTAGTTGATTTCACTAAATATTTTGATAATTAGGACGACGACAAAGAAGAAGAAGAGAAGAAGACGATGATGATGATGACGATAGGGATTAAAATTATATACTTACATATACATGATTTGTATCCGATAATGAAACAGCATTATCTCTGGACAAACTGGTCACGTGATACATAGGAGCATTGATGTTGATATCAAAATTTCTCGTCAACTTAAACTCAATTTCGCCTCCATATCCTAGTGTCAGCTTAAGTTGCAGAAATCTTGGGAATTCGCAATTAGTGAGAAGTTTGGAAAACTCCCCAATGTGGCTTAAGTGAGCAAAATTTGTATGGTCTGAAAAGTGGAGAATCTCCAATAAAAAACTTATGAAAATTATACTCTATTATACATTCTTTATTTAATGACATTAGTATGGGTCTTTTAAAAAAATATCACAAACAATTAATCATGTGATAGGTGCATATATATATATATATATATATATATATATATATATATATATATATATATATATATATATATATATAAACTAATGTTCATAATACAAATAAAGACAAACTTAGTATTGTCACAAGACTGTACGATATTCAGATCGAATCTCTCCTCATTAATTTTCACATAACTTAATTGTTTAATTCACGGCTAAGTCTCTCTCTCTCTCTTTTCTCTCTCTCTCTCTCTCTCTCTCTCTCTCTCTCTCTCTCTCAGTGCATTACACTAACTTGGATTCAAAGCAATAGACGTAACAACACTTGCATCTACAAGAATAGTTTATTCTAATGGAATTTATATGAATGTAAAGGGTTCAGTGGTACAACAGTAAGATCCTGGCTATATGATGCTACTTAAACTATGTAAAGGTACAAATTGTACATACAAATATTAAGAAGATAAAACCTTCCAAATAAATGTAAACACGTAGTCCAACAAGATAATAGATAAATGGTAAATATGTTACAAGTCTTTAAAAGTATCAAAGAAAAGAGAAAGGTCAAAATATATAAAGTTCCTTACTATATTTAGAGAGTATGGACAAATTTGAAAGATATTTTTAATACATATCTATACATATAAAAGTGGATTCAGTTGGGTTTGAAGGCATGATTGATTGATTTGAAAACCTTCATCAAAATAAATATGGTTATAACTGGGTAACAATAAACATAAAAGTGTATTTAACCTTTTTCATATTTTTCTAGAAGGACTGTGGGGAACAATGGCTAATTAATTTTCAAATCGGAATAGTTTCCTTTGAAAATTCTTTAGGATGTTCGTCGATGACTGATAATTATTTTTAACTTTATACACAAACAGACCTTCTTTAGAGAAAAAATAAATAAAAAGGTTCGTCCTGTTTTGCGGAAGTTGCCATTTTTCCAGCGTGTGTTTGGCATCCATGATGCTTTTAAGACTCTAAATTTATTTAATTTTACGTTGGAAACACGTGGATATTTTGGCGCTGCATAATTAAAGATGTGAGATATTTCTTTACATGTCACAAAACTAAGCAAAAACCCATAATATTGTGAGATTTATTACAGCATCACTTTTCTATAACCACAATTCATTCATACCTTGTCAAAAAATGTCCATTTTTAAACATGAAATGACAAATTGTGTTTGCAACTTTCCGTACAAGTATTTCTTAGTAGAGGAATCTATGCTAAATAATTCTCAAGCATTTCTGAGCACATATTTCATGTAGACAGCGAGATATCCACTGATTTAAATGGTGACCCAAATCAAGCAATAGTATGGTAATTTTGACATTGTACTGAAAATTTTCGATTCACTTGCGATTCGTCCAAGTAGTTAGCGGCTTCGCTTCAAAAATATAAACTTCCAAAACAAAACATAGAGTAGCATAACTATACTGTGATGGAAATATCAAGACATAAATACTGAATATATAACTATTGTAAATATATTATAAACCAATCAAAGAGTATAGAGTAGTCTGACAATTAGATACTACAAATCTGTTATCATGTCAGTCCGACTGCGATGATTAATTTTAAGTTGGGAACCTTAAAAGTTTCTAATTTAAGGCAATTACAGAGTTATGCTGGATTTTAAGTCTCACCTGCAAACATCTACTAATAAATTAGTCGTGAAATAAAAATGTCAGAGATACTTATGTATCTTGAATTGACGAAAGAGCTGAATAAATTTTATATTATTTAATAGTTATCATACATGAAGCATTTTGTTTTTCTTCAATATACATAAGTACTAATTAATGCCAGCTGAGTTTCAGGGTTACATGAAAAATGTCTGTTGAATCTGATAATGGAATATGTTTAAATGTTGAAGATTGTATTTCTGTGTATTCAATTATTTTAACTATTTAATATACACTCGAAACCGCACTTTGTAGTATATCTGGAAAAAGTGCTTAAATCTCAGTGGATAATTTCCAGGTTGAGAGTCAAAATACAACTTTAGTCGCAGATGTCAAAACAGCATTTGTGAAACCAGGATACTAACTGTTTGGACAAAGTTATAAATTTTAGTTTATTTTAGACATACATGAACAATTTGGATTGTTAATAAATTATCATTTCATATCACCAATGTGCAGTATAAACTCTTCATTCTTTCAAACTTTTTAGTGATGATCGAATACAGACAAAAAAGTTGAGTTTTAAAAGATGCAATTGCAATGCATTTAATTTTTATATCTAAACTTTTGAAAACGGTGTCATAAAAGTGTATACTAAAGTTTTAAAGGAAATAAACGTATGTTGTGCAAAAAAAGTAAACGACAGCTTACCGTTTCTGGCATCAGAAAATCCAATCATAATTAGAATAATCCAGTCAAGAACATATTTGAAACTGCAAATTTTCATCTTATGAAATTTTTCTTTCTTGAAATTAATCCTCTTCCAGTACTGCCCACATGCATTGTCTACATCAATATCCTCTCATCCGTAAAATAAACTTAGAATCCATTACATCCATCGTG
The DNA here is from genome assembly GCA_029931535.1 of Margaritifera margaritifera. NCBI lineage: Eukaryota > Metazoa > Mollusca > Bivalvia > Unionida > Margaritiferidae > Margaritifera > Margaritifera margaritifera. The sequence continues at coordinate 1,422,122 of JAQPZY010001230.1, forward strand.
TTATTTTACATCTCCGTTTCCTAGATCATACTCTCTTTTTTTCTTTTTTCTTTGCCGAGCCCGTGAATTCTTTTTAGTAACCATAGCCCCATTGCCATCTGATATAAAACCACATCCTTTTTTCCGCCTGGTCGGGATCGTGACTTACCTCAATGAATGGAACATAATTGCTACAAAAACGCACAACCCGCTACGCTTCAGTGCAGAATGCTGACGTCATTTTGCTTTATGTGTATCTTCTGCTTCATTTCTGTCATAGTCCCTTTGTGACCCGTTGTCACTTTATCTCTCTGTTTTGAGCTTAACAAATGACCCTTAGGCGGACATTTCTATTGTCTGACGGTCACCGGGAAGAAAAACATGATGTAAACACGATAAGTGGACACATTTATTCCATTTTGAAACTCCTTTTATGTCTGACACACACTTTTTGTGACTTGTTAGTGAGTGGAATTGATAGTCCGTATATCGTGGTCACTACAGTGTAAAAATGCGATATATTATCGCGTACCTCCAGAATGTACAGATCTCCGCCTGTCAAAAACCTACTATTATATATGAATAAGATGTTGATACAACCAGAAGGTCATTCATCCTTTATGGTAGCCAACTCTTAATAGCTTTTAAAAAGTCAGAAAAAAAGTCTTGCGACCCAAAGGCGATACGATCTGTTGATGAGTCTTATTTCATTTACATACATATTGCTTCTTGATACGCATATTTTTTTAAAGCAATTTTGATCAGGTGAAATTTTAAATCCATATATTTTCAATGATGTCTACATTAATTTCGGAAAATATCGGCTATATAAGAACTTAATGACCAAGCAACTGCCCTACAATATACAATAGGTATATTTGATTGCAGTCTCAGAGTGATGTCTTTCTAATTAATCTTCGTTCCATATATTTCATATATAATTTTATACTTAACAATGTTTGCCATAAAAATATGCATGAAAAATTCCATAGCCACTGGATGAAATATGTCTGTGTGTCTAGAACAGCAGCGAAATCTTGTACGTGCACCATCTGTGTTGTTGTTTTGATAAAGATAACTTCTTGTGAAAGAGTTTACAGTAATTGTGTGATGAGTGAAATGCATGCCAATTTATATTGATTTACTTATGATAAATATTTTTACACATTCTTTCTGATTGAATTATATACTTTGATTCTCCATTTAACTATATTTCCATCTTACACTTTTAAATAGAGCGTCATATGATTTCCTATTTGTAACTGCATGAATATACGCTATTTGTAAATATGATCTCACAAATACTCAGTATTCATTTTTCTTCACATTGTTCGCTTGCTTAACTGATATGCATTGTGTTGTCCATTGTCATAAGACAATTGATGTATTGTTCAAAGGTAAGTGAATTCAATCATGTAATTACAGTCTAATTTAACCTTTCAGTTCCGATTTTAAACTGATTTTATCTCATTTTAACTTAGAACAGGTGCCTGTCTTCAGTTTTTACAGTTGTGGATAATATTAGCGGCAACTAGATATACTGTTTAAACCTTGAAACCCCATAACTTTTATTGGCTGGTATAATTGTGCCACTGATACACTTTATGTATCATAGATACACTTTATGTATCATAGATACACTTTATGTATCATAAAATTTTTGAAGAAATATTAAATAGATGTATTTAAGCTAAGCAAGCGAATCACGTAAATGTTCAATTAACTAGGTTAACAATGCACGAGGGAAAGCATCTGTCAGTTATTGTACTACGTCCAGCATAGGCGTCCCCCATATGAAAACATATACATCTGTACACCCTCACTGGATCTCAATCGTTCTTTTTTCCTAGGTTCTAGGCAACAGTTTGGAGTAGGGATCATAGCACCTACTCCCTGGAGATGGGAACAAGGGAGCTAACTGAACATTCTTGGCAACATTATTGCGTTTAACTCAGTTTTTTTTTTCTGGCATCCTGTATATATACTGTTAAACCTGGAGTCATGAAACTTGGTGAGGAATGCATCCTGAGGAGTACTACAAATTTATCACAAAAGTAGGTCACTGTGACCGACATTTCACATTTCTCTGACTTGGGTTCAATTTTGTGTTTTAAGTTTTCTTCTCAAGTTCTGTTCATGCTAGAATAAGCAACTAGATGAGTGTATGCATTTCTGCTAGAACCACAACAGCCTTACAACAACAGAAGAACATTTCACCTTTTGCTGGCTTATGCTAAGTTTTTGCGTTTAACTCATAACCACATATGCTTTTGCATCTTTCTGTATGCATACTGTTTTAACAGGGAATCATGAAACTTGATGAGAGGATGGATTTTGATGAGTATTACATCTACATTACAAAAGTTGGCCTCTATCTTATCTAGAACCATGAAACGTTACGAGGGGATGCATCTTGATGAGCCCTAATGGCTCATTACAGAAGAAGGTCATTATGGCTCATATATATATCGCTTCACTGACTTGGGTTAAATTTTGCGTTTTACGTTCATTTCTCAGGCACTGATCATGCTACAATAATGAAATTGACGATGATATACATCTCTGTTAGTATCAAATCCTTACAACAAAGGAAGCTCATCCTAACCTATATTTCATCTTCTACTGGCTTTGGTTAAGTGTGTGCGTTTAGCTCATGACCACGCAAGCTTTTGACACGCTATATGCATACTTGTCACGGAATTGTGTGCATGAAAATAACGTTTGTATCATATATAAACAAAAATATCATATATGAACATAAATGTGAATAGTGTCTCGTTGCCGCGTACAGCCTTACCCAGGGCCTATGGTTTTAACCTTGGCGATTTCGAAATAATGGTTTTTGTTCAACCACTGGGGCACGCACAAAGCGCCGGTAGGGGTGGGGTGGGGTGGGGGTCCGTTCACCCCGAGTTCTCTGGCCGTGGAATTGACCATGTTCATAGTACATACTGGGCTATGTTTCTCTATATTCTCACAATCCAGACGAGCTTTGTCAGGAAGCTGTCCACTTTACGAAAGCAATCTTTAGCTGTAGAGGTATGTGAAAATGTAAAACTTTATTCTTTCTTGCTATCCGTTCTATGTGATGAAATCGGTTAGTATATTGAATGTTTCGGAATTTATCCTAAAGTTCTAGAAAGTCACACCTATATCACATAACGCCATGCTATCAGATAAAATATAGCATGTTTCAGGTTAGAGATTTTATTGCTGAACAGACAAGATGAATTCATTAAACGTTCGAGTTTTTATAATCCAGTGCGATTATTCTTGTCGTAGACAGGTTCATGTCCGGACGTGGTTATTATAATAATAATTTCGTACAGCCGTTTTTATGAAAAACGATATTTAATGTCTAACGAAGTCATTTCAAGTGTACGCATGCTTAATGTATATCATTGTATTCGTACTTAAACGCATCTCATCTGTTACATGGTTGAGTTATTGTATTTTTAGTTGTTACGGGGAGTCGTCGAACTTCATGGGGCTGTGTAACTCAGATACTGTGGTCAATGGTGACGTTGGTTCGTGGGACGATACTATTTAACTCAGTGTGAGGGGCCACAGATTCTGGACCAACGGGTCTGCCCGGTAAAGAGGTTCTTCAACAGTCTGGGAGGAGCGGACCATTCGAGGTCATTCCTTAACCATTTGTTCAGAACTGTGGATTGGAAGTACTTGTGATCATCGCCTGGATGCCAGGAGATAACAGCATCATGTATGTTGATTGTATATATGGTTTTTTATGAACTCATTATAGTACTACTACTTTGATATCATAGAAAAGAATATTCTTTATGACTGTTTTATGTATTATGTCCTGTCACAGGGGCCAAACTTTCTTGTCAATATCGTTTTTTAATTTATCTATAATAATTCATGTTTACAATGGCTATTTTGGAAACTACCAAAAGCTTCGTAGAGGTGAGTTATGTAATCGTTGATTACACTCTGGTTATGATAGTTTAACGTTTGTAAATCTCAAGTTAGGTTTTCTTCCGGTAACAAACGCTAAACCTAAGATTTGGCATTTGCATGTATATGATAACTTGACAAATGTCTCTCTGGGTTAAACAAAATGTATGTGATCTCTGACCGATCAACGTTCTTTGACTTGTCACTGACTCGTTTTATTCGGTTTAATTTTTGGAGAAGAATAGTCTGGGCCACTATCTTACCTCAATAGTCAGCGTTACAACGAGCATAAGAATAGTTTGAGCCACTATCTTACCTCAATAGTCAGAGTTACAACGAGCATAAGAAGGATTAGGCCCGGCTTCAAACGGTTGAAAGTTATGCAAGAATCACACAACAACCAGTTAGAGCCTAACAATATTCTGAAGTGTACTTCCTCTTATTTAGAAGGTCTACATTTGCCTTCAAATATTAAACGGTATATGTAAAAGCCACTCCCCATTAGCAACCACATTTGTTTAGTCCCATGTACTATGTAAAAAGGCAAATGTATCCTCCGAAATAAGACACACACACACACACAGCCAAATGGGTGGCCTTAATTGGAAGGTCTTATTGTGTTTCGGGTCACTTTTGCTGACAAGACATCAGGTTTTGTGCGCAATTTCTCGTTGAGAAATAAAAGCTTAAAATACTCTTTTTTATATTTAAAAACGTTTAACACAGGTCGAAATTACAGTACATAATATAGTTTCACAGTATTCCATAGTATGACATACACAGTCATGATTTGTGGCGAAAACAATTAGATATGGGATATGTAGACTTGTCTGCTCAAGTAATTATATATCATGACCAAGAGTGTTAGGTTGGTGTTAGATCATAAAATTACGAAATACTCGTGGTCCAATTCGTCTCTGTTGAGTATTGAGCATCAATAAAAACATCTGTATATCTCTGTATCTTGCGGAGAGAAAGTGTTTAATATCATGTTATCTAAGCTTCTTGGAGAGAAAAATTCGGGGACTTTATGATCCTGTCTGTCCGGGCATGCGCAAGTGCGAACGTGAGTGCGTCCAAAAACATCGCTTTACTTTCTATACACTGATTAAAAATATTACGTATATTTATATTGTTTCTTTGAAGCAACAATCTCCCACAACTTCGCTGAGAGAACTTACACTCAATGGCTCAGATACTGGCGTGAGGTCGAGGAGACCTGAGAACCCAGAGAAAATATCTGACCTTGCATGCACCAGCACATCCCCATGCACGTACCGGAACCGGAACCAAATCGGGAACTGCAGAGATGAAAAATAAGCGCGTTACTGCTGCACACTTAGGCCCCAACACCAATGGCACCAAGCGTCTTGTACTGAGGTTTCAATGAAATATGTGGTTGATTAGTAAACAGTGTTAGAACTGTAATGTTTACATGATCGAGCCAGTTCAAGCTAGTTTGACACGCCCAATTTTGTTACGTAGGTTGTATACTAAAATATTGGAATAGTACATGGTGCTTGCTTTTTTATTATACTCTTTTTGGGAGGAAGTAATACGTAAATATTTCACTCATTTTGTAAAATATTCATGTAAGAATAACTATCGCATGTGCGTGAACTATGAGAACACGCAAATTCTTCTGAGGTGTAAAATAATTGAAATTATTTGGTCTGTGTTGAGTTTTTAATTGTTTTCATACATCAGGACTCCATGTAAACTGTTTGGTGTTAAAATGAGGCATTTGGGCTCTGTCATCGGATACAATTACGTACAGAAGACCACAAATACCACGTGGCGATTCGAAACAAACAAAAATGGCGGATATACCACGTAGCCCAAAGCATACGCTTAATCGGGATTTAGACGTTACCATGAAGAATTTACTAAGCAATTCAAGACATTCAAAGTTGTCAAGAAAGCTTGAGAAAAATGTTTGAGTGTATAGTTGAGGAGTTGCGTGAGGATGTATTAGCCACTAGTGATGATATAACGAAGGCTCTTAAAGTTGACGTTAGAGTTAGAGTTTGGTCGTCAACAACGTGACTCTCAACTTGAGAACTCACAAAGTGACAGCGAGAGTGTGAACACTGGTTATGATGGGAACGCACATGCACATGTTACCACAAGTAATGCAAATAACGGAAACCTTCCCAATCTTGATAGCGTTGCTACCAATGTACCGTTCTCACTGGGAGAAGACGTCGTTGAGAAAGTCCAGCAATTGAGTGACGCGCTTCAGGAGCCGTTTCCACTAACCTTGGTGATTGTTACAATCACCAAGTGTAACAATCACCAAGGCCATCAGATTGAAGAATCATTTTCTCAAAAACCAGGTCTTATTAAAAATTCGTGTTTTACCGGAGAAAAGAATCTGAAATCTACAGCCGATTTCAAACGCATGCACTTACGTGAAAGTAAATCCCACGTTGTTTGATGAGGTAAAATGCAAAAACCTTGCTATATCAGTTCCCAATTTTTAAGAATTTTAGAATAACAGCAAACGGTTGAATTTTAATGAAAAGTGAAAAGGCTAACAGTTTTGGGGTTAATACAGCTGACGCTTCGACTTCAGCATCTGCTTTGAAAACACTTAGTAGTGTGTAGAACAGTAAGCGGTTCAATGAACACGATTATTACGTTTACTTCATTTAAATGTAGCACGGTGCACACAAGCGAGTAAAAAAATCCGAGCTGCTTTATTGAGTGCGATGTCATTAGCACACATGAATCGCATCTCCGAGATTATGAGTGTATTTCCTTTTGAAAGATTCATGTGGTTTGGATTTATCCATGCTCCTGTACACCGAAAGCTCCAGGTGGAGGAGTGGGTATTCTGGTTAAGAACTGGGTCACATATCGGTTTTGTGTTCAGCTTTTGTTGAAGGATTTTGATGTTTCTTTCGTTGAATTCGACTCTTATTTACCTCTGGAAATTCTCCTGGGGAAGAGTCACACAGTCATAATTTGCTCACATTTTGTTGAAGATCTATCTTCGTTAGGAAACTGATACTCTCTGTTGACTGGGTGACTTCAAGGCCAGGATAGGTCGGTTAGAAGATAGCAACCTGGAAACGGATGAAATTCTAGATCAAACTGTAATCAGCACGGAGAATCGTTTATTGGGTTTCTGAATTATACCAAATTCTGCGTCTTAAACGGCAATTTTATTCTCAGGAGAATAATCATACATTTGATATATATTTGTGGAAAAACCAGGACATACTGAGATACTGTAAAAAAAATGTAGAGTTATTTATGTTTCAAGTAGTGTTGGAAAGGCTAAACTTTTCCACCCGATATGTGAGCGAAGTAAACCTCCTGACCATCACTTATTGCATAGTTAATTTCTCCCGTGACTCACGTAAATAGTTATTTATGTGTGACAGGAATAATGAGTCTTGGGATTAAGTCCTGTGGTATTAGGTATAATTTTCGAACAATTCCTAATGACTTTATGTCCTAAAGTATACCAAGCCAGGCAGTTTTAAATGTGATACAGAAAATGCAGAGAACTTCTAAATTATACACACACACACACACACACACACATATATATATATATATATATATATATATATATATATATATATATATATATATATTCCCTTTGCACAGCCATAATAAAAGAAATAAACACTACAGTTCTAAAATACAATGCATCACAAAAGTCCAAAAAGCGCTTCAAAATATCAAAATACACAAACCATTTTGGAACGATTAGTTGTCTGATTTGCGGAGTATTATGCGTAAAAAGTAGAAAGTATTTTCAAAAGCCAAGTGAAATACAAATACAAGTCTTTTTAAAGCAGCACAAAGAACTCTTGAATGAACCTTGGAATCAACAGAAGAGTACGGGTCCTAAATGAAACAAACATGACATTCCAGTGGAGTGTTGTAATGCTGACGGATCTATTAACAAAAATGCTTCAGAATTCTGTGGATTTTACAACACTAATGAAAATGATGAAGATGACGAGATATTTGTACATAATGCCATAAATCCTAAATACTATTTACAATCAAATTTCAGTGATCTGATGTACATTTCAAAACATCAATTAAACAAGAACATCGAATATGCTGAGATTGAAAGACTAGTCATGCGTTCCAAAAATTGAAAAAGTAGTGAAGTTGATATATTGATATTTCCTAACACAATAAAGGCATGGTATGAATTATTTTTTTTTCTGGGAGAATTTTGTTTCAATTTGGAGAAAAGCTAGAATCAATATTCTGGTGGATGGACAAAACGGTTTTCGAAAAGATATCGCTTTTGTCTGGATCATGTAATATCAATGAGTTCAATTATTCTAAATAGAACATACACATTAGATACGTTTAATTATATACTTAAGGACTTTGTTTTTGTTAAAAAAGACCTTTTGATTTTGTTAACAGAGACCTTTTACTGTACAAGATTACTGTGCTGATAAATGGCATTAAAGGAAAAATGTATGAATCAATAAAAGGTATTTACAACAGCACTAAGACCTGCGTTCGAGTGAATGACTATATAGTGAAGTTCGGCAAGGTGACAATTTGTCTCCATCCTTATTCCTCTATTTATCAATGACCTTGCTATAGATGTGAAAAGCCTAGATAAATGTATTCAAATTGGAATTGACAAAGTGTGTATTCTTCTGTATGCGGACGACATTGTTCTACATTCTGATAAAGAACCTGATATGCAATGTATGTGAAACATAGTAAGTGAACGGTGTCGCAAATAGAAACGTGTTGTCAACAAATCAAAGTCAAATGTAATGCACTTTCGTCAGAAAAGAAAACCTAGGAGTGACTTGTAATCGTATCATTATTTACACTGATAAATACAAGTATCCAGGGATTGTTAAATTTTTATTTCACTTTTGGAACAGGGACATTTGCATAATCAGGTGGCAGATCACTTGGAGCAGTTATATTGAAAATTCATTCATGTAAAGACATTGGGTATGGAACCTTTGAAAAATGGTTAAGTATCTGTGTTGTACCGATTTTAAACTGCTGTTCAGCAATATGAGGTTTATAAGAATTCAGTTGTGCACAGATTTGCACCGAATTTAGCAGCTAATGGTGATGTCGGTTGGATAATATCAACGCACATTCGGTCGATGAAAACTATACTATCTTGAAATAGCCATGTTTCGATTGACGTTTGTAGATTAAAACTAAACAACAATGTTTCTAAATGATTATGATGCAGCTGGATCAAACTGGTCAAATAATATGAACTATTTTTATAGCTCTTAAATATGAATGAAACAAATTAAAATTTGTTAATTTGTAATGTACGGTCTTGCAGACAAAAGCTTTACGAATATGATGCAAATACATGGACTGAAAAAGTAGATATAGCTCCAAAACTGGGAACATATGTCAGCTTCAAAAAGACATACAGTCTTGAGTCATATGTACAGATGAATTATTTTAAGAAAATATACAAGAACATTCCTCTTTGGCACAATTTATGTGTGTATTATCCCTATAGGAATTGAAACTGGACGTTACCGTAGGGAAAAAGTTGAATATAGAGTTTATACAATCTATTATGGTAATTTCATTTAAAATGTGTTACTTGCTTTGTTAAACTGACATTGTTACTATGTTTCTGTTAAAACTACATAAAGCTACTGATTTATGATTGATACATTCTCCTGAGTTTAAGTTGCAGCAGTTACAGAAAAAATAGCAAAGACATACATATCAATATATTGTCAATGCTTTCTTTAGACGGAAATATTTACAATTCACATAGCCTCATGGTGTATGCATGTTTCTATGGTTTCGCTATGCGTCACTTGATGTTTACTTGTTTATATATTTAAAGTTACTTACAGGTGCCTTGGGCCGGATGTTTATTGCATATTTCATGTTATTAGTCTATTAATGAGAAGCTTTTGTAGTTCTGTACTGTGTAAAGCATATGCTTTTATAATAAATGATAAAATACTTCTTGTGTATACTCTCCTTGTTTACTTGCTTACCGGTACTTGTTTTGCATATCTTAACATTTGCCAGAGCACTCAGAAAAGACTTGGAACCCGCGGGTTCAAACTTTTCCCTTGTGTTTCGGCACACGTTTGAACACAGCAAGCCATGTATGATTCCCGTATTTGAACCGTCGGGATCCAGCTACATAAAGGTGAAATAGTGTGACGGTGAAACAAGCAATGAATAACTGAGGAAAACAACGGGATATTTTGTCCTGCTGTGGATACACATATGCGTATTTTTTTGTAATCTGTTATTCTAACTTACATTTCAAGTCACGGTCTTCCATTAAGCAATATTGTACAACCATAGCTCGATATAGCAAATAGTTATTCACTGAGAATAAGGTGGTTCTTTGAGGGGAATGTGCATGTGCCGATCGAGCTAAGCGAGATTGGTACATGCACGGGAAATTCCCCTCACAGAACCGACTCATTCTCGGAGAATAACTATCTAACATTCTACAAAAACTGAAAAGGCTGAGAAAGTTTAGATTAATGATAAGATCCACACTAATTGCCCTGATAATTAGAGCCTACGATTAGACAGTAATTCTTCGATATAGGAACTGAGGACCAAAGTAGTAGTTACAAGTTACAGAATGGCACGTGTTAGTTCATTGATAATTATTCTTGATATAAATAGCACCGGATGACCCGTGAAACCGATTTGTTTTCAAATGTTTAAGGTTTATGTCCCCTATCTGATCATTACACCATGTATTTTGAACATATGACTTCAAATGACAAAGCAGAAACTTTACATTGTAAATAATTCTAACTAGCATATGTACCTAGAATACATTATTGTAATTACAAAAAGGTAAAAATATAATTATTCACCTGCCACTAAAACTAACAATTTAATTTGTTAGTTTCCAAAACTTCACTAAAAATTGCCTAAGTCCAAAACAGTAATATTCAATTTTGACTTGACACCTCAAACATGCAGTTGTCCAGTTAAGGGCTATTTGTAATGCACAATTTGTTAATTGGGTGGGGGATGGTACTCTGGTTAAATGGCTATACATCTAGGTAATAGTGATGTCCTGTTTCCTTATATAAAGTATCCTGTAACACTTAGTAGTGAGTTTTTGAAAGAATAACTTACAATTTAAACAAAATTCAAACCTTTTTGTCTACAGACTTTGATGCAGTGTACATCAATATGAAGTTTGTATGCACTGAAACAAAAATGTCACTGCCACTTAGCAATAATCCATTTAGTGGCAAGAAGAAGTGAATTTTGTATAAAACTTCGAGAAATTGAACATAAGCTGTTTTTCTGCACATTTTGTTTGCAAATAAAAGACATGTTAGTCAGTCTTGAAACCTGGAAAGTAGATCCTAATAAAATGTTATGGAGGCCTGTACTGGCCAGTAGCAGCATTTTACGAGATACAAAAATGTCACAGTCGTACATGTCTTTTTGAAATAATAATATGAGAATAATGTCAGTGACAATCATTATTATGATCCCCAAGCTGAACAGTTTGGAATATTTTCATAATCTCTGTTCATATGTTTTTCTGTGCATGATGTTCATGTAAACTATCTATCGATATATGTTTCTATCTACGTGCCTGACTGGCTGTATTCATTTTAAACTGTGTATCGCAATCATGGCAAATACACTATCGTATGCACGCTTGTCCCCTTTAATGACTTTCATTATGCAAGGTTACAGGACTTCCACCATTCTCTACTATCTTCCGGGCTCCCTCACAGACGACAAAGCGAGTTCAGATTTCAGTGACGTGCTCGTTCAGACACTCATTGTTTACCATTATGTAACCATCCAAAATGTCTACACGCTGTTTTTTTTTTTTTTTTGAACGTAGCATTTTTACTATCTTGATGAACACCTGCAGCTTCCTATTGCGCTAATTGGAACTGCAATTTTGGTAACTTTCTCTCCAGCAGATATTCCTTTCTTCTTTATCACCTGATACGGTGGACACGCAATCTTGTCACTACGATACTGTTTCACCTTTTCATCTTTTGATACACAAAAGCCCCTTATGGCTTGCCTACTTTTGCGAATATGTCGACCACCAGCTGCATTAAATCACCTACTTATATTCTTCTTTCTAAAGCATCCTGTCTTTACAAATGACTAGACGGTAGCACGATATAAACCGACTTATCTAAAGGTTTCAAATATCACACACAAACCAAAACCAATCAATATTTAACATAAATACAATAAATGTCACTAAAACACCACAAATATGTATATAACTAGTTCGAAAAATAAGTAGAATCTCTTTCCCTACACGTGGCCTAATCGACACACCATAGATTCCACTGTAGCACAACACGAGAACAGCAACATGCGTATGTCAGACTCACCTTAACTGACCATGTTACGCTACTCTAAGTTTATAATGATTAGTGATACTCGTATCCAACAGAGCTGAAGCAACGACCTTCTTCTAAAGTATGCAGCTTCTCGTATATCGTACGTGATCAGTTCTTAACATTCATAAAATTAACGATTTTTCTTCTCTTGAACCACACTCTTGCCTTGCGGAAAGTGCCTTCTCACACACTAGAGGAAACACATCTTGCAAAGTACAATCGTTCTCATAATTACAAGCAAATCAACATATGTCCCATTTATGAAGAAATAAAATGTATATTTAGGATATTTAGCTAATTTAAAGTAGTTTTAATTATCTTTAGACGGGTATTAAGTAGGAACGACTGATAATACCGGAAGATATCAAGTTCGGCGGAATAATATTTACAGAACTACATGTGGTGAAACTACAGAGGACAAGCAAGTGAAATGTAAACAAAGTAATAACTCAGTTGATAGTGTGTATTTCACATATGTTTTGAAATTTTCTTCGTTATTAACAGTACCGACCACAACTGTGCATTCTATATGGAGACTTTGATAGCGATTGGGTTACAGATATGCATGTAATGTGACTCTCATTGATGGGACTGTATTGACAACGAAGAAGACCAAGATGACAGCCTCAATTACATAGCATTTGCCAAATGCGGTGTACATAAGGCTCCCTGTGTATGCAAAATTTAATGCTCTTTGTATATTGTTTGTCTTTATGCAACACGATATATACAATACCATCGCTCTATGCCGTTATCTATTGCACGTGATATGCACTATTAAATTGTTTATGTTAGCTCTTACAAATACCTTTTCTGCAAAACAGGTTGTATCTGCACGTTCCGTTGACAGTTTTGTAAGTAAATAACGTAGCATTTTCCACTTATTAGTATTTTCTTTACTTCTAAACTCGTTAACCTATATTCAAATGACATGTTGTGTCATCTCTACAGACTTATAATCATATGACATGTTGTGTCATCTCAACAGACGTAACACCATTTTGCCGCAAGGTTGGTGGTGAAGGGATAGATATATAATAGATGGATAGGTAGATATATAGATAGAAGGAGACAGATAGACAAGCAAATAAATATATTTATACACGCTTTCTAATATTTCTATGTTGTTTATTATCTTCCTTTACAATGTACGTCAAGTCACGCAGTAATACGTCATCGAATTCCATCTGTTATCTGCTTTATGACTAATATATGCTTCCGTATACTTTTTATCTGAATAATGGATGGTTCTGGGGTGGAGAAATTATGTCATATATCATTGGTAAAAACATAATAATTCCGAAGATTGATTATGGGTTCACGGAGATCGGCACACCTTTACTTAAATAAACAATTCATGTATATACGTATGTTGTATCCAGAGCATATATGTAATCTCAGTAGTAGTAGTACCTATATTGTGTTTAATTATGACAATGCTTTGAGTAGAGTATACAAAAGATAGCATGGACAGAAACAAATACCCCTCAACAAAAGAGCTCAAAGGAGAGAGACACACAGACAGACAATACCTACATTACATCACAGATGGGCAAGAAGACGGTGAGGATTCGTCGATGGAAATTTTGTTAGCTAGTTAATATTTATTTAGATTCATTCATTATCCACGTGCTTTTTTAAAAAGCCTTTGGGATTTTGTGATACCTTCCTTATATTTGGCCGTATGTCCTTTACCATATCTCCTTCTAAACCACTGGGTTGAATGTCACGAACCTTTGTAATATGTTGCCATTGGGATGACCATCTGCGAAAGGGGTGTCATTCTTGCCTCCCACCCCTGAGGTTCCTCAGAGTGGGTGAAAGGTCAATTTTTTTTAAAAATTGCGGTTACGATGATATTTTCAAATATTTTGTTAACAAACTTTATATATCCAATCATAGCAGGAGGACGCATTATATATATATATATATATATATATATATATATATATATATATATATATATATATATATATATATGACCGATTTTGCATTATGACCCCTGGGTGACTGTCAGGGGGTAGAGGTGAATAAGAGGGGAGGCTGGTTGGAATATGCAATAGAAAGCGTGGGTATTTGTGATGGCGAGTCACTGCAGTTGCTCTAATGTTATTGTTTTATTATTATTATTATTATTATTATTATTATTATTATTATTGTTGTGGGGGTTTTTTGAGTTTTTTTTATTGGTAGGGTCGTTACAGTTTTTATTTTTATTTTTGCTGCTGCTGCTATTGCTGGTTAAAGAAAAAACAAAATTAACTGTATTCAAAATAGTACATAACAGTACTATAATACTCCTCAGTATCAGGTAGACGTTTCCTACAAAAGATGATGGTGAGGAGAAGAAAGAGGCATCACATTAAAAATCAGTTTGTGGGTGAATGTATTCAATGACTGTACAATTTAGCGAAAAGAAGTTAAAGAAAGTGATTAAAAACCTTTAACATTGTGTTACAATGATGAAAGTTACATCTAAAATGTTTTTTTTTTCAAGTGATACAAGGATAACATCAAGTACGTAATCGTGTCGGGCGCTTGAATGAGGATTTTTTGAAAATAAAGCTGTTGAGAAAATATTCCAAAAATATGTCACTCTTTGTGCATGTGTGTGTTTGCACGTGCGTACTTTATGTCTTACAAATAATTCCTCCTAAATCGTTTACTTGTATATAGAAATATGATTGATACGTGCGAGCAGATGCTACGAAAGTTCATTTAAACCTCTTGGGGCGGGCTAACGGTATGGCAGTTGTTAGAATGGGGGGAGGGGTATTCTGCTTTTGCTTTGTTCCTAATGTCTAGGTTTTTATTCACGCTATTCAGTGGACTGACTTTCAATTACAGATACACAGATATAAACAAGTTCACGTAGATTATATATATATATATATATATATATATATATATTTATATATATATATATATATATATATATATATATATATATAGATAGATAGATAGATAGATAGATAGATATAGGTAACGGTGCAGTTACAAAACAGTTTCCAGACGTTTTGAACTACTCAAGATCTTCGTCAGGAGAAGTAACAATTTACAAAAACAAAACAAAAACAAACACGTAACACAAAAGCCGAGAGAAAACCTAAACTATTTACATGTTTGAATGACAGGGAAGATCTACAGAAAAAGTTTTAAAAAATGGGGGAAAAATCAGATCAAAAACAGAATACAAATTTGCAAACTACATGCATATTTTGTGTTGGGGTAACACTAGCATATATATATATATATATATATATATATATATATATATATATATATATATATATATATATAACTCTTCAGGCCGTCAATATTTAATTAGCACCTACCTGGTAATACAAGTGTGCTCAGTGACCTTATAACTTCGTGTCAATGATTTATTTGGTACGTGCGCGTAAGGACAATCATGTAGCGTTCAAATCCACTGTCAAAGACGATCATTTTTTGCATTGTTTTGTCGCTCAAATTACTGTCGGTAAAATTTAAATCCGTCGGACTCGCTGGATTTGTTAAAATAGGTCACACATTAAGGTAGAAAAGTCGCCATTTTAAAAGACAAGAAATACGGAATCCAGGCAACAACATTTTACTGAAACATCTAACTTCGCATACCAAACAAAATTACATATGAATGGAACTGGAGAAATGCAGCTTAACTAGACGGTAAGAATTGTGTTATATATTGTGTGACCATCATCCTAGATACGAAGTTCGATGAAACGATTGCGATTCGAGGGATTTTAGTCAAAATTTTTCCGACCGAGATATTTCATAACTAGTAGACTTTATGACTCAATTGCACGAACCTCTCTTTCTGAAAAGCGACAGTAACTTCGTTTATGTCTGTCTAAAAGATTGTTCACTGTGATTGTATCCAAAGAGGTAAGTGAATCTTCCAAACAAAAAATAAAATACTCGCTTTTCATCCATATGGTCCCTGGTTTAATTCCAGGTTCTTGCGAGACTACGAGGCTTCACTTGTTGGGGCAAGTGAGGGGCGTGGCGGTGGTGGTGGTGGTGGGGGGGGGGGGCGGCATGTTTAAGGGTTTCGTCCACCTACAAAAATGCCTCATACAATAACTGTCGAAGGCACATACGTTATTGTTAGTTGTTAGACCTTTCCGTACAATCAAAGTCGAAGTGAACTTTAACGATTTAAAAGCAACCAGGAGTTAAAATTACTCATTCTTTTGGTGCTAAAGTATTAATTACAACTATGGAGGACAAATACAAGGGAGGTCTCCTTTGGCCACATTTACATCTAAGATAAATGACTGGAAATATATGTTCAGTTCTGTTTCTTCTCCCGTACTGCACTGAGCCATTATAAACAGACTCCTGTGGAAATGAGTATTTGGTGAAGAAATGTATTCAAAAATCCGTGGTGGCTCAGTGGCTACCGGCCCGGACTCGCGACCAGAAGGGTGCGTGTTCTAAACTTGCTCAGACCAAGCTGGAAAGGCTGCGTGTGTGGTAAGGCACTTTACTCAAATCGCATCGCCACGATATAATCTTTACTGTACTGATGTGCCGTTAACGACCTTCAACTATGTATTAATATTCCTTTTATAAAGTACAAATTTACATAAATATTAAGGTGCATGGACGAAAGTGTCAATTGGAAAAGGTTGATGTATAGTCAAGTTAGGGTAAATAGGACAGATTTGGAGCGTTCACGGAATATTTGATCCTTGGGTGGAAAAATGACATCCTGCATACTAGGGAAAAAATAAGTAGTTTCGGAGCAGCATTTTTTTTCTCTTTAATTCTTTATTCTCAGAAGAAGAAAAAAAGAAATATATCGATCTGAAAGAGTTCTAACTTTCTCATGTTTACAACTAAATAATTTAGACTCACTGATGGAGGTTCGTTCGTGCTGGTCGTTGGGGCGCCACTGATGACTTTGCGACAATCTCTCTCCATTTCGCCCTGTTTTCCACTGCTCTTTGGGACTTTGCAAAGCCCATGCCTGTCCACTCTTTGATATTGTCTTCCCATCTCTTCTTCTGTCTGCCTCGTTTTCTCTTTAATCTCACTGTACCCTGTAGGATTGTCTACAAGCAATTTATACTTCACCAAATCACGCCCTAGCTAATTCAAATCTTGGAGATATTATATGCTCAGTATATAACGTTACTTTTGTTGTAAATAAAGGCAAATTAATTTATGAAGTAAATATTGTGTGTATTTAAAGATAAACATACGTCCTTTTGTTTTGATGTATTGATCTGCATTGTTTGAGTCAATTTAATATAATGTAAAAATTTGAACATTTGAGAAATATTTGAACTAAAAAAAATGACTGAACTTGAATAGTTTCATCCTTTGTGTAATTGCGATTGATTGGAGGAGAAAAATTTGTAGGCCGTGTCTTAATTTACAGCATTGGACATTTGTAACATACAGCTTGGTTATTTAGAAGCAGATTTAGATCCAGCAAACGGTATTTTATAGCAGCTATTTTTATTTAACGATCCATGGCACATAATATTGATAAGACGTGCCAGTTTTGTTATTCGCCCTTTTTATGTACTACTAGGTAGATTAAAAAGTACTACTAGGTAGATTAAAAAGTACTACATGGTAGATTAAAAAGCCGTGTATTGCGGTATGTTTGCATTTTCATGTGTGATTATTAAGCGGGAAAAAAAGATTTTTTTTAAAAATGTGATACAGATCCTTAAAGGTTACATTGCTCTACCGTATTGACATTTATAGATATGATAAATAAATGATTGCGGCATCGATGTTCAAGATTTTTAAAAAAATTGTAGGGTCTTAAAATTCAAAAGTCTGTATTGAAAACGGGTGAATCGATTTTTGTCAAACTCGGGATATAAAATCCCGATTACACTAACTTTTAAAACTAACATAAATATTTTTAATTATATTTTCTGATATTTGAAATTGACCTGATTTGTTTAGCTACCCTTCTTACCTTTATGGAATTTAAATAAATTTACTTACACAATTGTATTTTTAAGTTACACCAATACATATTTTGTTCATGTTACTTTCAGCATAAGGACACATATACAGAATGCCTGCCAGAACCAAAACTTTGGACCGGAGAACAGCACCGCCTCCCAGAACCGGTAATCGCCAGGGGACGTCAAACGCAAATGGAGGCAAAGGGGCGCAACAACCTAAAAATGGCCAGCAACCTTCTACAGAATTAGGTACACATTTGTAGTGGGTACTATTACTGACCATGTTTCACCTTCCTGGTTATTTAAGAAGTGCATTCACATTTGTGAATCAATTATTTCAAAGGAATAGGGATCGGATGATACGAAAAGGGTGAATCCAAGCCGCAAAGAATGTTGAAAGTAGAATTTCCTTAGAAATAAATCAATAAAGTAGCCTAAAAGAGTTGGGCGCAATTTTACACGGAAAACTAATAGCCCCAACTGAAACTCAATCCAGTCTGTGAGACGAAAATGTTTGTCTTATGATTACTTTGAACTCCTTGTATCCGCCAACTGGGTTTCGTTATTGGAAAGGAATTGTGTCATGTTTTACGGTTGCACAGCACATGGGCACAATATGTAAGAATACAAGTAAAGTAAAATGTGTACAACGTGTACGTCAAAATTAATCGTCCACCTAATGACCGATTGGTATCAATTGAACACCATATATACATAGTGCCAACTGTATCGAGCAAAAAAACAATAATTCTAACACAGCAGTAATATAAAGCTTTTTTTTCATTGGTTGAAATTTCAAAAATCCTGACACTTTGACGCCTTTGTGACGTCATGGCTTTCCCTGTGCTTTAGTGCAGTTAAGAATATTCGGCTATTTTTCAGGAAAATTTGCCAAAGTGGGTTAGGGCATGACTGACTTGTAATTAACAGATTCGAGGAACTCAATGGTGGTTTTACTGTTGCAAATTGATTCGTCACCGATAAACGTTCCCAAATCCTGAAGTACAAGTCTCTTATTCCATAAGTTGCATCTAAGCATGTATCTGTTTACTGTTACACGTTAACAATTCTATCTTCATATCTGATGATAACTCAAAGTGTGTCTTTTCGCCATTAAACTTTAATATATAAAACACGATATAATAGCAACTTCAATATAATAGTTTAAATTAAATTGTTTTGGAAACTCGCCAATATATATGTGTGTATGTATGTATGTATGTATGTATGTATGTATGTATGTATGTATGTATGTATAGTGAATTTATAATGTAGAGACAAACAGTCATACATACAACTACATATTTCTATAACTAATATATATATACATACATACATACATACATACATACATAGATACATACATACATACATACATACATACATACATACATACATACATACATACATACATACATACATACATACATACACATATATACACACGTATATATACACACACATATATATACACACACATACATATATATATATATATATATATATATATATATATATATATATATATATATATATATATATATATATACAAGATTTGTATTAAGTATTTTAGACGGCTTATTTTGGAGGCAGGCTTACTATCGTAAGCGAAACGTCGTGGGGATTGGGCGGCTTATTTTCGAAGTTTGCTTATTCTCGACAGCATAACGTAGTGGGGATTAGATAGCTTATATTCGAGGCAGGCACGGGTTCGAATCCTGCTTGGAGCAAATTATAACTCTCTAACCTGTTTGATTATATTGGTGATATTCTATATAAATTTATTTTATATAATCATATATCCAAAGATATAATGTGGGATCCAGGGATAAGCATTTTCCTGTCTGTTTGGTATTTGTGTGTCATTTATAAATATAATTTTAATGTGTATATCTTGCATTTCTAACTGTAAATGAAGTGGGTTATTTGTGGATAGCTGAGTGGTAAATTCCGCCTGCCTTGGGAGTCGGTCCTCTTGCACATCAAATCCTTACCTTCGACCTTGTCCCATCCTATTTTGGGGATGAGGTTATGGCCGTGGGGGTTAGGGCGCTAGTGCATGCGAGCTAGGCGATGGGAGCCGTTACTCACTGCATGGGTTCGAATCCTGCTTGGAAAAATTTACAACTCTATATCCTGTTTGATTATATTGGCGTCATTATATATATATATATTAATTTCATGAATTTATTGTGTGGACAAGGAATGATTTTCGATTTATTCCTAAATACTTGCTAATCAGCATGTGATCAGAAGGAAACCCTACGGAAAGTATACGAAATACAAATTTGGTTCCCAGATAGATAGATAGATCGATAGATAGGTAAGTAGGCTGGTCGGTAGATAAGTTGGTAGATAGATACGTTCTTGTAATTGGTCACATTTGTAATATTTGAATTTATCACAAATTAATGATTTTTAGTGAATGTTTAAGTCGGTATGAACTGGCATCTGGCTTATTTGTTGTTTTTCAACACTTATAAATCGCTACAAAAAAGATAGTACTGTACTTTCAAAACAGAGCAGGATACGATGTGGTGAAACGCGACGAGCAACTGGTCGCGAAACGGCCCAGTGCCGTTTCGAAACGGTGCTGGCCGGGACACAACCCCAAAAGACAAGGTTCAGCTTACTCTGCACCTATGCTGACCCACTCTGATGACAGGTACGTATGTTAAGAGTAACAAACTAGTTCCAAACACTTGGCCCCATAACTTTGTTTATTTTCATGACTTGCTAAGGTCAATTTAATACATGGCTTGACTGTAATTTAACTAAGTAAAATTCTTCACAAAAAGTTGTGTTAACATGTGTTGTTGCAAAACATAAAATAGCCCGTACTTTACTGCAGCACTTTAGCTGTCAACTCTTCAGTTTCGAAGGTACGTACTTTTGCACGTTGTTAAGCTCTTCAATTTCGGAGGTAAGTAAATCTTGGATGTAGTCCTCAATCCCATGATGCCTAAATAGAAGTGATCGGTTCTGAGAAACACCGGAACTTTTGGGTTCTGCTAATAGATAGAGAGGCAGCGGAAACACCATTCGTGTCTAGATGTCTGAAAAATAGAAATTGAAAGAAAATCAAAAGAAAGAAAAGTAAAATGTTTAATACAAGTCTAAACTAAAATACTCAAGCCCCTGATTTGTTTAACCTCGTGGAAATGGCTTGTATTTCGCTGTTCCTTTAAGTATACTGATACATCCTAGCTTGAACCGCACGATGTTGTAACATCAATGTTAAAAGCAGTGTTTGTGTGTTTGAACAAACCGACATATGCCTTTTAGCCAGACAAAATTCTAGCTAAAAATCACACTTACTAATACCATTTGCTAACACACTGCAAATTAGTTTCGGTACATGTAAGCACAATGTATTTTACATATGTAATTTTGGGCATAACATTCAGTATTTGGTGATTAAAACTACTCGTGTCCCTCCTGAAGTTTTCTTTTTCCCACCATGTAGGGACTATGGCCAACGCCAGGAAATCTTCAAGAACTTTAAGACCACGTGCCCACTCCGAACCTGCGAAAGAAACCAGGAAGAAAATCCATTCAAAGGTTTCGGATGCAAAACTTGGTTACCCTCAATCTGATCAGCCTAACATGACTTGGGACATATACGACGATGAAAAGTCTGCTCTATCGTCTGGTATGAGATTTGAGGAAGCAAGACAGAAAGGTGGTAGAAAAATGGCGGGCGCTCTGATTGAGACTAAAAGCGGTTTGGTCCGACCGTTATCCGGCTATGTCCGGACACAGACAAAAACCAGTTCTCTGTTACGTGGAAATCCCGGATTCGAAGAATTTGAATCGAAGCCAGTTCCATTCCGCACGATGCAAACAATGCCTAAGAGGTCAAAAACTTCAGTATTTAGCGTCTCTCAAGTCGGACCAAATTCAAAGAGAAAGCAATATCTGCCACCTCTTCGATTGACTTCATCAAAAACGTCCATTAGTGCTGAAAACGATTCCAGATCGGGTCAACAGACCCAACGAGAGACTGTGGAAGAGACACGGACATCTGAACCGACAAGAGGTAATATGGAGCTGCCTGATGTCTCCAGAATCATTCAAGAGACAACTGTAAACGTAATCAAAGAGTTGGAGGAGAGAGGAATGCTGAACATTGTTAAGACACCTAATAGTGACCCGTTTCCTCCAATATCGACAACCAAGCGTGCGGTTCGCCTGCCAGGTCTCGGAGCTAACGTCCCTCCCAAAGCAACAATTGCCATTGTAGAATCTCTCTACGTGCCAAACTCCGTGGCGAGAAACAAGAAATTGGTCAACCCCCTTGGATATACGGCTCCTATTGTTTTAACTGGAGGGGGAGTTACAATGCCACAAACTATCATAAACCTACAATCGGTAGAAGAACAGGGAAATGAAAATGATGGTGACATAGAAGCAGAACTGGAAGCTCTGAATGAGGACAATGACGAGGTAGATAACGTATCTTTACCATCAAGTGAAGAAGACCAATTCGAAGATTCAGACAGCGAACACTCAGATGATGAGCACCTACCAAGGGCGAGGGGTTTCGATTCACCTTCAACCGCAACTATAACACCAGATACGGTCATGTATGACAATCACGATGAAGGTATGCAGTGCAGACTGTTCATATTCCACAGCCTCTTAATAACATCACGTTCATTACAATCATGTAGGCAACATATACTGATTATACACAAGAGGATGTCAAGAAGGTGAACTAAAAGATGTTATTACTAGTCCATATTACTGGATTAATGATTGATTTTCTCTTGATATATCTTGCAATTAACTAAGCTACATAACAGTGCTCTTACTTTACTGTGACTATGACAGAAAAACGATAACCTCGAATTTTACAACAGAAAAACTAATTTTTACGCTTAATAGTCAGAAAGATCCATCCTTTATAGAATATACAGAACTGATATATAATGAAACCATACTTGCGCTATAATTTCCTTCTCTTACTCTTTCGTGTCTTTCATGTTCAAGGAAAGGTAACGGGAACGTCGTCACAAGGGCGTGCCTTGTTTTGTCAAGAATAAAAATAGGTGCTATGTTTTATATGCTAAGTTCAATTAGCTTTTTTTATTTAATAAATTACAAAGACCAGAATGTTCAGAAATAAAGATGCGTCTTGTACTGGCTAGTTTTTAATTATATTCTAGCATCTCCGTAAAGGCTATACTTGGTACTATAATAACATTTTTGTTTAAGACCTGCCACTCTTTTGTTTATGAGACCATAACTTCTCATGCACAAGATTTATTTGTTTTAATCTCGTGTCTCTTTCCGAATAAAGCTTCTCTAAGCCTAGCAATTGTTAGCGTCTTCCATCATCACCAAATCACGACTATATCCAGGACTTTCGTCCACTCACAGTTTACCGATGAACAGGCACCGCTGGTATTCTATTATAAGCTTTTACCATCTGATCTGAACGGAGTAATTTGCTTGTTCCTTTTGTTTTGTTTTGTTTTCCACGACTATGAGCCTTTGACCAAGTTCTATCCGACAATAATTAGTTACCACAGGCGTTTGGTATTTTGAGACATTTTCAGTCTACTTTTATGTTGCTTGTGTTATAGTCTGGCAACTTTAACAGATTTTATTTTTGTCTACTTTCATAAAGTGAATATTTTAATTGTTCTGGATTGTTTCCAGATATAAAACTGACAGTTCTCTTTTTTTTTTCTGCATCAAGAGATATAACTTAATTACAGGATAGTGGCAACATTGTAATCCTACATAACTTTTTGTGTATTATGTTATTTCTGAAAACAACACTAAAACTTAATTCTTCACAACTTAACAATGGAGCAGTTGTTTCAGCTTGTCTTTCCTGCGTTTTCACATACGTATATTCTCTGTTTTCTTGTAACTTGTCAATGAAAATTTGTTCCTTGAAAAGAAAAACTGTCAATGACTGGTCACACTTAACTAAAATTAGACAATCTAGCCTTTTTCGTGAGTTCATAAATGAAAGCGTACGGTGTCATCTACGAGACAGAAGTAAACGGTATTAAATAAAAAATAAATGGTACACATTTTAATTTACCCAGTAAAATAATGATATTATATGCAGTTGATCACTATTGCTATTTGACTATGAGTTGCTCGCAAATTTTGTGTGTAAAGTTCATATTTGGTCGTTTACGTTATAGCAAATCGACATACATGTACTGAAGGAACAGACTAAAGGAGACCTGGGAGATTACTAAAATTTATTTTTTGCTAGATAGTTCATTTAATTTTCAGAAATATATAAAAGCCCTGACGACTCACTGCAAAATTAAGTTAAACTGTTCCATGGATACCTGTTATAAATATATAGTAAACACGATTGCATGTACCTATCTCCAGATTTCTGATAGTGACCAAAATGACATTTAGAGTAATGTATACTGGACTTGTTATACATACATCAGAAAAGTGTGCTAGGTAAACTAAATATCTTGAACTTTTTTTCAGATCTAAGTAAGTACCATAATGACTGGCGTCTGAACAAGGGAATGCTGGAGTGTCTGGAGCATCTGTGTCAAAAAGAGTTCATGGCAGACGTCCACTTTGTCTTCCCCGAGAAGAAGAGAGTTCGAATTCCAGCCCACAGCTTCGTATTGTGCGCCAGGAGTCCGGAATTCGAAAGCATGCTGAAGTCCACGGAGAAGGAAAAGAATCCCAAAGACAAGAGTCCCAAAGACAAGAGTCCCAATGACAAGACTTCCCAGCAGTTAAGTCAGAGGAGCAACTCGCAACCGACCCAGAAGGAGGTAGTGATCGAAGACATTCCATCTGCAGCATTTAGGATACTACTTCAGTAAGCTTAAACTTGATTGACTGTAAATTATAATACAGTTTTTTTGTTGGTTAATATTTCAGAGGCTCATCTTCAAAGCGGTCTTTTTGTCAAGAGCATTCGAATGTCTTTCTTAATTAAAGAATTTAGAGTTGTTTTCGATCCCCGTCTCGACGAAAGCAGCGTGTTTATATAACAAACTGATAACTCGCAGCGCAGAACTAATGTAAAAGTAGTCTAAGCGCCATTGCGTCCTAATGGCCCCTTTCTCAATAGGCATACACTAAAGACAAAACAAAGCAAACAACAAACTAAAACAAAAGGACTTGTGAATTTTAAACCCACTATTTATGTTTTTTTTTTTTAATCGGGAATATTTTAAAATTTATTAAAATGCATCTATGTTTTATATGGTGTTTTTTTTTGTTTTTTTTTTTTTTTTTGTTTGTTTTGTTTTGTTTTTTGCTTGTTTGTTTTGTATGTTTTGTTTTGTTTTGTTTTTTGTTGTCTTGCATACACAATAAATGTAGCTGTGTATAAGTATATGAGAAATACAAGTCTGTTAATTGGGCGCGGTAGCTAAGATTTTAGCATGCTGGACTCATACACAGGAATACCGGGGTTCAGTTCCCGGACCAGGACGAGTCTGTTGTGTCCTTAAACAAGACACTTTATTCTCATTTTCCCAACAAAACTAAAATAATCCTAGAGGCAATATGATTTAAAGCGCTCTGAGCCCAACCAAAATGGCGGTGGTCGTCTCTAATGTACACCAATCAAGAAAACTGGGCATCTTATTTTAAACACTGATTTATTTTCAAGTGATTTTCAGCTGTAAGAAATTTCTGTCTTATTTTTAAGATAGTCTTATTATCAAGACCTTCATATTTTAAAGATTGTATGGCATTTTAGCCTCATTACATTTTCGCAAAAACAGTTAATTCAGCATAATTGCAACATAAAACTTCAGCTAGTAAATAAGGTTCAATACCTTACTATATCATTTTTGGAGAACAATATTTCCGCATATTGAGTGTGCACGCCAAATTAGCTAAAATCTTGTGCCCATTAAAATTTTGTGATTCACAGTATTTTAGAATACCTCTTGAATCTTCTAAAAAATTCCATCGATTTAGTGTTATAGCGTGAACAGGGGTAAATCGCCGAAAAATGTAAGAGAACTCAATCACACGCTAAAGTACGCTAGGCAAAATAGAATCAGGTCAAAAACATTATGATACCTTCATGGAATTAATTGCGCAAGATCGGTGAAAAGAATGTTCTCTAGTGAGTTGATGCTTGAAAAAAGAAACTTGGGAATGTTTCGACCAAGAATAAGTCATTTCAGTCTGGTCGCCCTCAATGCCATTTTAGCCTCATCGTGTGTGATGTGCACATAATGCCATTTGGTAAACAAGGTACATAGATACGCAATGGCAGCTACTGAAGTGTTTCTGAGGTGCTTTTCAAATCATGAATGCAAAGGCCGGAGTGTGTTCCAATTGCCAGACTTGTATGCTGCATGCATTGTTCATGTGAATCAGTCATATTTTGTCCATTCAGATATCTGAAAATTTTCAGGTTGCTTTCGCTCTCGTTGGATAGGATTTAAATTTTCTAAAGTAAAGAGGAAGAATAGAGACATTTAGAATTATTTTGTCTACCAAGTCATAAATGTTATTTTAGTTAATAATATAAGTTCGGTTTCAAAATCGAGATTTTTAAAATCACACATAGAGTTTCGAACATTTTTAATAAGTCTTTCACGTGTCATCACTGGTATATGTTGCTAAATTCAATCGTAGTTAACGCTATGGTTTAAAGTCCCAAATCATATTTACTAATGTTTAATTCAAAGCATGCAAATTGATATGGTGTGATTGATTCACAAATTTTTTATTGTTTTCCATTGTTCTTTCTCCTCTCAGTATAGTATATGTCCGCGAACTCTTTTGCAACAATGATAACAAAAATGCCATGATATTCAACAAGAATAAAACATAGGTATTTGCTAGAAGTAGCCAAGGATATTGGCCGTTCCCTTTAAGTTCGATGGATGATTCTATACAAGTCATCTAATTATTACCTTCACGTGTTGTGTATCTCTATAAAGATTTTTTTGTGTGTTCACAGGTATGTATATACCGACACGGTGAACCTGGATAATGTGCATGTGTCGGAGGTCCTGGAGGCAGCCAAGAAGTATTATCTCCCGGGTTTGGCCAAGATGTGCGCAGATGTTCTCGAAGGAGAAGTGTCTCTGGAAAACGTCTGCATTGTCTTCAACAGAGCTGTGATATTCCAGATGGATTCTTTGAAGGTGAAATGCATGGATTTTATCAACACAAATGCCACCGCAGTGTTCCAGATGAAGAATTTTCTGGATATCAGTAAAGAGGCCCTAGGCGTTATACTCGATTCGAAGGACTTAAATGTCGTGGAGGAACTTGAAACATTTAGGAATGCGATGAAATGGGCGAAGCACAAGTGCGAACAAGAGAAACTGGATATGACGGCAGAAAACATGAGAAATGTATTGGGTGATTTGGCCAAAAAGTGTACAGACCTACTTGCAAATGCTCTTACTACAGACAATGTTTGTGCTGTCTACAACGAATCGAAGCAACACCAGATGAACAGGCTGTCAGAGAAATGTATGGAATATATCAATAATAATGCGATTGACTTCTTTGAATCGCTTGACTTCCTGGGTTTAAATGTTGATTCCCTGGCATCCATATTTGCTTCTGACGAACTTGTTGTGCGAAGCGAATTAGACGTGTTTCGTGCTGGATTGCGATGGGCAAACCACCAGTGTAACATTAAAAATTGGAAAGCCACTCCGCAGAAGCTTAGGTCTGTTCTGGGGAAAGCTTTTTTTGAGATACGTTTTCCTGTTACACCTTTGCATGAATTCAGTAACCATGTGGTAGAAAGTGGAATTCTCCTTCCCAAGGAACAAGAAGAAATCTACAAATTTATGTACTCTAATGAAAAAGAAAAGGCAGACGTAAACAATGAAGATGAGAAGAATAGTAAAAAAAGTAACAAAAAGAACGACAAAAAGACGACTGGAAAAGATAAGAGGGGAAAAGCTGGGAAAGCGGACAAAAATAAACCCAGTTCTAAGGATAAGAAGCAAATGGACAATAAAAGCAAAATCAAAAACAAGGCAGGTAAGGAGCAAAACAAAAAGGAGGAGGAAACTCCTTTAGTGGAAGGTTTCAAGATAAAAGAAAGGATTGGGTCTGATATAGAGATTGACATTCTGTCTGGGGAGGACTCCTTTCCCAACTTGTGCCCATATTTCTTCCCTGATGCAGATAGTGAATATAAAAGTGAAGTCATTGTAACAACAGACAAAAAACTTGCTCTGCACAAGCTCGTTCTCCTTACGGAAGGAGCTTGGTTCGTGGAAGTAGTTCTGAACAACGATATAGTGTACCATTTCCAGAGAATTTCGGCCCCAGAAATAGAAATGGACGTGCAGGGCAAATTGGCTGCAGACTACAGGAACATTCTCTGCGTTAGAGTTAAAATACTGCGTCAAAAAGCAGAACTACCCAAACTTGACTTACTTCCAGATATTGTTTACAGCACTTGCGTCAAGGGGTGCAATATTAAAATTGATGGAGAGATGCTCTTCATAAACTCCCTATACTTCAAAAGACTATGAACAATGCCTAATTGTAGGATATATATATATATATATAAGTCATTGTTCCCGTATATGTCACTTGCTGTTTAAGGGGGAAGTGAGATTAGTCATTTGAAAATGATGAGCAATGCTTAATTGTATGATACATATTAAGGTCATTGTTCCCGTACACGTCACTTGCTGTTTAAAGGGGAAGTGAGACCAGTCATTTGAAAATGATGAACAATGCTTAATTGTAGGATATATATTTAAGTCATTGTTCCCGTACACGTCGCTTGCTGTTTAATAGGGGAAATGAGACCCGTCATTTGAAAATGATATAAATTACTCCGGTTCATATTTAATTTGTATTCTGCTGGAAGCAGGCTCTCATATATATTGCATCAGCAAAAGTTCTTCATAGAGGTGTATGATATTGTGAAAAACTATGTATATGAATTATCACTTACATCACTTGTACAGAATTTTACGTTTCAAAATTATTGAATCAGATGGAAATCGCTCCAAGGACATTTCCATTTTTAAAGATAAAGGATGTTAGCTTAATAATGCAAGAAAAACGGTGGATCTCATGTGAAATGCAATTAGCCAATCCTTTGATAGCAATCGTCAGGGTTGATACATACAGTGGGAACTATTTGATCCAGCCATGAAGGGATAAAAAAAAAAATTCAGGCCGTATCGGGCAGTGATCAGGAATACTTTGTGTCATAGTTATCACAGAGAGACTAATACGAACTAATAATTTACGACCAAAAAAAATGAATCCCCGAGCTTTACCTAATTATCACTAGCACTCAGTCAAGGTTTGTTTATTAAAATGTCCAATGGACCGGTGTCCATTCTCAAGTTGGGCTTTGTTTCATTTATCGAGTTAGAACTTATCGTGTACCAAAAGGGTAAAAACTACCGATACCATTGCAACGATATCCAAATATAGTTGAACCAGAATTCATTTATCTTTGCAACACTCCATTCTGCCGATACCACGGTAATTTAAAATTTACCGTTGCAACGGTATTTTTAACACTGGTATCGTTGCAAGGGCTTTGTCGTTGTTGCAATGGTATTAATATACCGTCGCAACGATATTCCCCTATTGTTTCAACAATATTCAAACACCGGTGCGACGGTATTTGTTGATGCAACGGTATGTTCATGGTTGCAACGGTATATTTTATCGTTGCAATGATATATTTTTATAAACGAAACGCTAAAATTATCGTTGCAACGATATAATAAACCATTGCAACAACAACAAAAACCGTCACACCGGAGTTGAAATATCGTTGCAATAGTAGGCGAATATCTTTGCAACGGTATATGGATACCGTTGCACAAATATAAATACCGTTGCAACGACGCCAGTGTTACAAAATAGTGTTGCAACGGTAAATGTTATCGTTGCAACGGCAAAAATATATGTTGCATCACCAAAATTTTGTGTTTCAATGATAAAGGGATACCGTTGTGACGATACCTGTAGTTTTGACCCTTTCAGTGCATTATAAGTATGTACGGGGTGCTAACCTTGTCTGACTATTAGCGGCTGATTAACTGATGGCCTGTCACCTTGGCCAGTTTCACTCTATAACATGTACAAATTTAAACTGTTATAATTTCACTATCTTTCACCCAATTTTTGATGATTTTTTTAATTTATTTTTTGTTGTTGCTATGATCAAAAAATTACTATCTAATAAAATATTTTCTTTTTGTACCAATTAGTAAGCGTTGTTATCCCTGATTTGGCGATTCGTCAGTTGGCAGTGATCCGTAATACTTAGATGCCAAATTAGACGTGTTTTATTGCATATCTGATTCATCTGGTTCCTTCCTTGGTGTTCCAGTGGCACTGTGAAATGACACACTTTAAAACGGAGGGGGCTGCACCTTTCCTTCATAGTCGTACATGGCCAAATGGCCGCACACGACTTAAATTCAAAGTCAGTTAGATTTTCCTTCAGTCTGAATGCAGCTTTCGTCAAGACAACATCTCCTTATTGTGATCTGATTGGCTGTTGGACAAAGTATCGACAAAGCGATTGACAGGTGAAGCCTAACTGACCACCTGTCATTGCTAATTGGCTATATACAGGAGACTAATTAGTCTACTAATCAGTACACCACGAGATTGACCAATAGGTGTTTTATTATTACACCTTGTTTGATTCGATTAGATAACTAAGTTCCACATACTCAACCAATCATAATTCATATGTAGCACATGCTAACCGCCCCTACTAGCGACCGACCGGTTTTGAACTTTGTCTTTCAAGAGTTAAATGAAAACTTATAATTAACTATTGCTTGTAAAGAGATAATATTAGCATGAGCTCTTTTTTTATCACAAAATCACTTCTATATATAAAACTTTTAAATAATAGTCTCTCTGGTTTTTGACTGCATCATTGATACTGCTGTTTTCGTAAAGTTTACTTGTGAAAAAAATGTCCTCAGGCACAAGGGAGACAACGTAGATTTTCGTTCCCGGAAACAAACCGTCTGTTACTTCGCATGTCATTACAGTGTGAAATACTTTATGTATCATCAACGATCACTGTGAAAAACAGCTTTGATGACTTTTGTTCAAATGCCAGGACCCGACAATTTTTTCATTTGATTCATTTATTCATATATACTGGTACATATATGAAATGACACAGGAAAAAGAAATGCCATCGGTTTATACTAAACAAACGTATTTAGAATGCTTGTATAATGGATTGAAGGTAAAACTATGCTGGTATAATTTTCCTTAAATAAGGCATGTATATGAAGTAAAAATGATAGCAATGTTTAACAAAAAAAAATATAAAAAAAATAAAATTAAAATAAAGCCTTATATCAGGAATTTGTTTTCATCCGGATTAATAAATAATCTGGAGAAGATATTTTCGATTATTTTATCGAAAATGACATGCTATGTTCATTTTCCCAGCTAAACTTCCAGGAAAACGGGCACGATCACGTAAACGAAATTCAGTAATGACTATACCCTGCATTTTTTAACTTATATTAATTTCACAACATCTGCTTTTTTTTTTTCTTACTTTTTGTTATTTTTTTTATTGTTGTGGTTATTACTGCCATTTCAGAAGCAATGAATTATCAGGGGTATCATATACGGTTACACCACTTTACATTAAGAAAATTTAAGGTGCTATTGCCCCTCCTTTTGAGGGTCAATACCATCTAGGTTGCCATTGTATCATCAGAGTTTAAACCAATTAGGCGCGACATCTAAAATTTTCAAACAATACTTCCATTAAACATAGTCATATAATCTTTTGCAAATTCAACGCTTTCTTTTGTGTTTATTGTTTGTCTTGTTTGGCTCTGGTTTGTAATTGCCTTTGACAAAGATGCAGCGAGAGTCGAAAGCGCAGGCAAGTTAAAAACTAGTTTTGCGCTGTTCGTCGTAAATTTTTTTTGTTTTTTTTTTGTTTTGTTTTTTTTTTGTTCATTATATGTATCGAAGACAGCAGTAGTTTTAGTAGTAGTAGTAGTGGTGGTGGTAACAGTATAGAAATGGTAGCCGAACTGCAAGTGATATCAGCAGCAACAGTAGTTGTAGTAGTAGTAGTAGTAGTAATACCACTGGAGTTGACGGTGATGTTGATAGTAGTAGCAGTGGAGGTCTGGTGAATTTTCTTCTCAAGTCTTTATTCAGAGATCGACATGATCGCAAGTTTATCCTCTATTAATATATCTATTCTTTCGTTTGCAATGTCATTTCTAGGCGTTTTATCAGCCATCCATATGTTGCTAGACAAAATCGGGATCAAACTAGCATGCTTTTCCAATACCTCTCAAAAGCTTGACAGAATTAATTTAGAGATAGATACTTGCTTCGTGGAATGTTATTTACTATTCATTTATCAAAACATCGAAAGCTACCAATCAACCAACATAACAAATGGAATGCTTCCTGGCGATTGTACAACTCAATTTAGGCCACAATCGGGGACCTCAGTGTATATACATTGCTAGACCCTTGTCCCTGCCATTAGGTTATATGTATCACATTAAGATTAACTTCCTAACTCAACCGATGTGCACTCGAAATGCGGTTTGTTTAAGTGCAAATGAAAATCTTTAATTTATTGACGGTACATACATATTTTTTTAAAAGCATATTTACTTTCAATATTCTTACTGGAAGATATTTGTCAAAAATATTTCCTGATAAACTTTAATCAACATTTTTTAGTCTAAAGGAGCAGGAAATATATGCGTCATTTAAAATTTAAATGAAAAATTTCCAAATTCTTATACGATCAGAATATTTCATTAACTTTATAATATACGTGGCAATAGTGTCATAGGCAAATCCACTGAGACGTTTTAGACAACCTATACCAAGCCGTTCATTTCGTTCTTTCTTTCTTTTCTCCTTGATGAAGAGTCTTTATTAATTCCAATAGCCCAAACGGACTGTGAGGATACATTTTTTTCAATGAATTTTAAATCAAATGGCAGATAGTACAATACACAACAAGGTATCATCATCTATAGTCTACAATACACAAATAAATCATTGTAAAAAACGAAATTACATATGCACGCAGATGCAGATCAATGCAAATGAAATAAGTAGATTAATTCACAAACTTTCTCTGTAGGGAGAAAGAGATATCTACATTATTAAAGGTAATAATATGAAGATAAAATCAGAGATCATGTAATTCAGATTCATATTGAAATGGTGGTCAGTCAAAATATTTACAAGATCTATGAATATACGACGATATTTCTATTATTAAAAGCTTTATAAATGTAAGTGGCCAAATTATTCAAAATTCTAGTATTCTGGGTATTCATAAGTTCTATATATTTAACACATTTGGTCTTTTTCTGAAATATTTCTCAATATATTTGGCTCTTAGATCTTTATACAATAAGCATTCAAGGACAAAATGATATTTATCTTCAATGAGGTTACAAATAAAACAAAGTCTATCATGAATTGGTTTATTCGATCTCACCCATCTACCAGCTTCAACTTCGAGTCTGTGAGAGGATACTCTAAATTTAGCAACTGCATTTCTATATTTCAAAGAATAGATGCTGTCAAGGTAACGTTTTGATCCGAAATTTGCAATATTTACATAAAATAATGCTCGACTACTGTTGTTGAGACGATCCATCCAATTTTTGATGAAAATTGTCCGATAGCGTTAATTTAAATTATTGTAAAAATATGTTGATGCAAAATATGATTATACATGTCAGACAGTGCTAGAAGAGTATATGACTCATAAGTCTATCGGGAATAAATTTGTGACTGGATCGTTGAATGTTTTTGCTGCTGCTGTTCTTATTTTTATATTTTTTATATTGTTATTGCTGTTGCTGCAGCTAATTAATTAATTTAAAAGTCTGGAAAATGGAATAAATAACGCGAACCTTAATCAATACTGTATATAGGCTATTGACATTAAATTATATATTTTGTGATACAAGAAAAATCTAATTTGTTTTCACATTTTACCGTCATGGAATATAATAGTTGTTCTGCAAATTTATCACCATAGACTGCAGGTGTATGTCATTGTTGCCATGATATCATCACGTCAATGGACAATTAATAATTAATACAATGATTCACATGCACAGGTTTTGGGTTGAAATATCCAACCCTCAGGCTAATAATAATTCATCAGCAGAAACGAGGCTATACCGAGATCATTCTATGAATTTAGGATTTTTTAACCCACACATGAGTTTATGATCTTATATTTTTTTCTCACTTTGAACTAGAAAGAGCGATTAAAAAAAAACAAATTCCAAATCATCAGTACCAATCAGTCGGAACACGCTCTGTTATTTTCCTCCAATGATGGGTAAAACCACGGAAATACTACAGTAGCCGACATTGCATATACATGTACCTTGTTTACCAAATGACGACATGTTCAAGTGACACACGATCATAGCTGTCATGATTTTACGGCGAATTATCGATTTAGATGACTTATTCTTGGCCGAAACATTTACATTTCTTTTTTCAAGTATGAGCTTAAAATAAAACTTTCATTTATTGAACCCGTGCAAAAAATTCCAAAGTATTATAATGAATTTGATATGGTTCTGTTTTGACTAGATTACGTCAGCGTGTGATTGAGTTCTCCGGCATTTTGCTGTGACTTCCCCCTTTATACCCTGTATCACTCCGTCGAAGTAATTCCTTCGCTGACAACACTCTCATCACAGCTCATATTCTCTCAGAATATATCGCTGCCATAAGGCTGTTTTGATCCATGAATATTGAAACTTTGTCCAATGTCTCCGTCCATTAGTACACGAGCATATTGACTGTATCCCACATTACTTCTCTGAAATACATTCAAAAACGAGGGATAAATAACCAGACTATGTATGGCGGCTCAGATGAGCTTCGTTGTGACGTTGTGATATATTGTGACGTGTTCTGAGTACTATCATGTAACGTCCTCAGCCCTGTGCCTCATCTCCGCAAGTAAAGGGAATTAGGTAGAATCATTACATTCTGCACAAAAGCCATTGTAGAGAAAAGATCGCAGATAATGCAATATATAAATCGAGTGTGATGCAGTTATCAAAGCGTACGGCTTCCACCAAGCGGCATTTTACCACCAAATGTACAGTGTTGGGGCAGTGGTATTTTCATTTCAAAGGAAGGTAACACATTGTGAGGAGTATGCGTTGACAACTGCGTCATAGCTCCGGTGTTCGTTTAAGTCGGTACCAGCCAAAGCACTTCCGAGGTGGATTTTTGTAGAAAAACCACGAGGTGTTCCTATTGCAGTACAAGTGCACCCTCCCTGCGGAATGTATTTAAAATATGGTACCACACCGTAAAAACATAAAAGTCAAGTCAAATTAGTGTTTATATGCCAGTAAATTGGTCTTTTAAGTATTGAACTCGCCGAACCTTTGCAGACATTATCACGTTATGAGCTTAGTGACGTCATATTGTGCCATAGAGTGTACTCATGTGGGATAGACCTATACAGAGCCTTCCTCACATGGGCCCACTGTGTCACACATCAGTGGGAAATAATAAACTAATTATTTAGGCTGTGACACGAGCTGGAAACTTTGTCGACTCAAAAATGTGGTTTATATGGAAGAAATAAGACCAGTCTGGAAAATAACACGTGTAGATTGGTGTCAAGCAACACTCATACAAGACTTGAACGGCAATCATAACTTGGACTTCCATAGTGAAAAGCAAGCATTTCATTTCACAAACCTTGAGCTTCGTTTGCAAGATTTATTGGTAAGATCCTATAATGCGTGCTGTGTAAGGCCAGTCAATGGCAGGTAACAGTAACAATTGAGCGACTCAGAATCCTAGATAGATAGCAACGTTTCTCTTAGCAATTTTCAAAGACAAATAACGGTTCCCACTTACCAACCCACAGGTCAGTGGCATGGGACATTTTCTTGTTTCACATTGGTTTTCAAACTACTGGTGGGTTCTCTCACACGTGAACAAAGGCACGAAATGTAAGGTTACGTAAAGCCACCAGAATGCACAATTCTTTCTCTCTCTCTCTATCTCTCTCTCTCTCTCTCTCTCATACACACACGTGTATCTCTTGCTAATTCTTTTAGTTTTAAAGTATCGGAACGGTTCCTTGTATATGTAGCTTATCTGCAAATATTGCAGTGGCTGAACTTACAATTACTACATTATTTTTACTAACGGCATCGACTGCATAGCGCTGAAGCTATTCGGTTGTCTTGTTCCATGATGAATTATCTTTTTTCCCTTCTAATAGCATTTGGAGGTTATCAACACAATCTACTTTTGCTTAGCTAAACAATGGAGCTCTTGAGGTACTTGGTGACATTGCAAAAATTTAAGATATTTAGTAGCTAATAGATAACCTTAAATATGGGCCTAAGAATTAGCAAACATCGCGATTTAATAATCAACACCTTATAACCGACCTTATCTATCTTTATGTGTATTTCTAACACTGCGGAGCAATAGATGAATAATTCAATAATTTAGGACGATAGGTTATGAAATACAGATACCGGAGACGTCTATATATTTGAGTCAAAGGACGCAAAGATTCGATTCGACATTCGAAGTCTAAAACTCAGCATGATCAGTTATAGTTATAGAAAAACTTCAGTTTTGACGATCTTAGCGATTATTAGCTGTTCTGGACAGCAAGAAAATGGTAAGTTATTTTTAAACACACTTTGCTTTGCATATGCATATTGATTAACAGTTTAATAATTAGAGTCAGCAAACAATTCTAGATATTCAATACAATTACAATCTCGTGATAATTTGCCTAATTTAATATTAAAAGTGGTTTCAGGGTGCGTAGCTTAGGAATTCTTTCAAGGACATTTTCTTTTGAGACAAGAATACAAGATACCTAACGCACTGTATATTTTTAAATCTTGGTCATTCATATAGTTCATCCCAGGAAATCAAAAGAAAATTTTGGAAATATCACATACAGAACAAAAAAATTGTTTGACATCTGAAATGCATACTTACTACCTCTTTTATTTTTTCTTTGGAAAATCATGAAGAAATATAAAAAATATATTTAGCAGAACAAAAAAAATTCAAATATTTAAAATACGTCAAACTGGATCTTGTTAATAATGCTGCATTATTCAGTAAACCAAAATTTGTCCAATTTAAATTAGTCTCACATTTTCGACAGTGTGTTTTAAAAAGTATTTTAAACTTTCATTACTATGTACAAATGTCGTTTGAAATATAGCTTAGAGTGACTGTATGAATTGTGTAGCCCGTCTAATGAAATAGAAACACTAAAACCAATTGAAATATGACTTAGAGTGACTGTATGAATTATTTAGCCCGTCTAATGAAATAGAAAAACACTAAAACCAATTGAAATATAACTTAGAGTAACTGTATGAATTATTTATCCCGTCTAATGAAAGAGAAAAAACACTAAAACCAATTGAAAATGACTTGAATCACATCAAATGTAGCAAAATAATGAAACATATCTAAAGAATTCTTAGTCAGAAACACCATACAAATCTAAATCTAACATATCAAAAGAATTCTTAGTCAGAAACACCTTACAAATCTAAATCAAACATATATAAAGAATTCTTAGTCAGAAACAACTTACAAATCTGAATCAAACATATCAAAAGAATTCTTAGTCAGAAACACCATACAAATCTAAATCTAACATATCAAAAGAATTCTTAGTCAGAAACACCGTACAAATCTAAATCAAACATATATAAAGAATTCTTAGTCAGAAACAACTTACAAATCTAAATCAAACATATCAAAAGATTCTTAGTCAGAAACACAGTACAAATCTTCAACACCAACAGTATACTGTGTTTAAGATTGATATGTTCACATGAATTTTCTTCGTTGAAAAACAGGAATTATTTGAAGCTGAAAGTCTACCAGTTTATGTATTTCACTGCAATCTCATGTTAGAAAAAAAGAGAACATTTGCGAAACGCACGTTGTTATTTTTTTTAGACTGCTAGAATCGAATGTCTTTCTTTTACAAGGTACTTATATTATTTCAATAACATCAACATAGCCTCTGCATGACCATAATACACAGACATCTCTCTCTCTCTCTCTCTCTCTCTCAAACTTCGTTGTATACCATTAGGTAATTTTAAATCCTAATTTTATATTTCAGAGATACAGGGGAGCGATTTTCCACATCTCCGCATGAAGAGGGATGTAAGTAGTCTTCATATGACGCGTTATTAACATTGACATCACTACATTTCAGTAGACTAAGAATGTTCTTCCTGGACCAGGTCGAATAGGACATTAGATTGACCCTATATTTCCCATACGTTCTGAGCAAGAATCTCAAGTTGAATATGAAAACCCAACATCAGATTTTATACTTTGTATATACCCACGGTTTTGAAATTGGCGTCTTAGTAGAGAAATCAAATTTAAGAAAATCCTGAGAGTTCTTTGATTCTAACTCCATATTTTTTTTTTTAATCAACAGAAAAGTTTTGTGTGTGTGTGTGACTCTGAGCCTGAGTTTTGTGCGCAAAATGTGTCAAGAATACGGGGGTTACTTATATGCCCTGCGTCTGCGCGAATCGTTATACAATGAGTCTTGACGCAATTGACTACAGTTACGAATATCAGTCTATTCTCGTTGACTATCCATATCTCGCTCTCTCAGACTCAACGAGATTATTACGACCCATCTGCCATATTTATATGGAATTCATTATAAATTTGCAGTCTAGTACCCACCCTTCTTAATGTAGTGAAGAAGGGAGGGTACCAGACTACTGATACATAAGTACATAACGGACGTGCTGCGTCGGCCCAGATGTCCGTATAGAGAATACTAGTCTCGTACATTCAGCATCTATTTATAAGATCAGCGTTCTAATACTACGTTATTAATGAGAACGCTTTATTAAAGTTCATTAAAATAAACCTTATATCTAATACTTGGATTAATCCAGCTTGTTAACGATACGATTTATATTAGACTTTATTGCACTGTTTGTTTTGAGCAGATCGATAATTCCTCCAATTAGTATTGGATCTGATTTCAAGGTGTTACACGTTTTCCATTAAATTTTGTTTTGGAATTTAATCCTTGACATGGAACGGACGATGAATTTAAATTCGTTTTAATTCTGAACGCAAGTTTCAGTACGACTGACGAAATGACAAGAGGGAACGTATCAACAGGATTTTCAGACAAGGCCACCAACTGCACTGTTTCAAATGCAGAAAATTGCTCTTATAGGAAGTCGAGCTATAAAAACGAATGTCATACAAGTATCTACATCATTGGTACGCCTCGTGGCACCTCAGTATTCCAATTTCAGTATTTACTATACTTCTTTTATATATTCTAATTTTTAAATACAGTTTCACAATCCAATCAATAAACAGACTACAAAACAAATCTGAAATTAACTAAGAGGAAAACAAGAAATAAAAACTGTAGACAATTTTTTAGGGTAAATTAAATAAGGCAGTCACTATTCAAGTTTAAATACTTACTATTCTTCTTTTGAATATTCTAATTTATAAATACAGTTTTACAGTTTTACAAAAAAATCCGATCAATAAAATAAAATAAGATACGAACTTAAAATTAACTAATAAGTAAATGGGAATTAAAAAAGTTAGAAGATTTTGTGGGAGAAATTAAGTGGAGCAATCATGAATGACATCAATGTAGTCTGTAACCTTGACCTTAACTGGAGACATTTAAACTTTCCGTTTAATAGGTTCGCCAGTGTAAAGACAAGTTTAAGGTGTTAAAGACGCATTCGGCATGCCAGCCAAGATCATCCCAAGTGGTTGAAGCAGGTAAGATAGCATGCATACATACGTACGTACGTACGTACGTACATGCAAACATGTCCATATACATACATACATACATACATACATACATACATACATACATACATACATACATACATACATACATACATACATACATACATACATACATACATACATACAGATGGAGAGACCGACAGAGTCAGGAATTGTAAGTAGTTACAAAAGAAAAAACACCGGTTGAGTTGATAGACTTGAAATATTAAGGATCTTTATATAAGAAAGCAAATTATAAGAGAATGTAGGCATTATGGTATATCGATTCTATTACTTCCGTGTGTAGGCATTATGGTATTATCGATTCAATTACTTCCGTATGTTGGCATTATGGTATTATCGATTCTATTATTTCCGTATGTATTCATTATGATATTACCTATTCTGTTACTTCCTTATGTATTCATTACGATATTATCGATTCTATTACTTCCGTATGTATTCATTACGATATTATCGATTCTATTACTTCCGTATGTATTCATTATGATATTACCGATTCTGTTACTTCCTTATGTATTCATTACGATATTATCGATTCTATTACTTCCGTATGTATTCATTACGATATTATCGATTCTATTACTTCCGTATGTATTCATTATGATATTATCGATTCTATTACTTCCGTATGTATTCATTATGATATTTTCGATTCTATTACTTCCGTATGTAGGCATTATGGTATTATCGATTCTATTACTTATGTATGTTGGCATTATGGTATTATCGATTTTATTACTTTCGTTCTTGATGTTGTTGACGTAATAATTTGTGTATGTTGGTGTATCCAAAGTGCGACAACAACGGCGACGATGGCAACAGTGAAATGCCAAAATAATAAAATTACATCAAATTTATATGTAATCTTTTATCTTTGTTTCTATAAATACTGGCATATTAAATTCGGTCATGTAGCCGGTGAAACTTGGGTGCAAAGTCCAAGTAAACTCTTCAAGGAAAAGAAAAACTATACATTCATGAACGGAAATGTTTGCACCAAACCAATGGATGACAGACGACAACGAACGACAATGTGATCTCTATGTCTTAAAGTCAATTTTTCCAATATTCCCCACAAGTGATACAAAAACTGTGTAAAGGTGTATATATATATGAGTAACGTTTGTCTGTACTATTCATGAAATGTGTACATATTTTCTTTTTTACCGTATGGTAATGTAAAGGACAGGAAGGGGTATCTTTTTCGAGCTATTGTAGGAAGCATATATGATTTAGACAACACATGTCAGACAACAAGTTGTTTACCTCAGACATATCAATGTGTTTTGCAGGTGTAAATACTTCGGACATCGCTTTGATCTTATTGGAACACAACAGGTATAGAGGCATGGTCAGTCCACGTGCCACAAATATGTTGAAAATGGTAAGAACAATATGGCCACGATCTCTGCGAAAAGAAGATGAATTTTGATAAATCTTCAAACAAACAATGTTATAAAAAGTTATTCGAGGCTTGTCAGCTGGTCATGGTTACCCAGAAATTATGCCCGCCCGTCCCCCACCCCCATTACTCATGACAGTATACCTACACTATTGACGGTTAACTTATATTATGCATTGATCGATGTAAATTACAGCCCTCATTAAGGATTATATACCCTTTGTGGTCATTACACCATATAGCATGGCCATATGACTTCAAATGAGCAAAGCCAAAATTTGACATCGTAATTTATTCTGACTGATCGGTGTCTCTTGATTAATACAACATGGAGGAGGCATACCAACATCTGCTAATTTCAGAGTCACCATGTTTATTGCATACCAACATCAGAAGGCAGACCAATCCTCTATTTCAATACATTGACTTGCATTGTATAACTGGAAACAAGAACCATGACAACCTATGTTACATCTGAGGCAGCCACGCACTGTGAACCTTCCATAGATACAAGAGCATCATTTGCAAGTATTCCGCGTTCTCTCCAACCATTCACTTACATAAACGACTTTGAACCAATAATTGTACAATATGTTGCCTTTTATGATTCAGATTAGAAATCCTCGGAATCAGCATGGCAGCTACATTTACCATAAAGTCAAGGAGACTGTTGCCGGACATCTTTGTGAAGAGCGAAAGAAAATGAAGGCATTCAAGATGCACAGGTTTATGACGAAATAGAATAAGTGTTTCTACCATTTCATGGCATGACGGCCCATTGGATGCTTTGGCTCTTATTTGACTTAAGCGTAAACCTCTTGTTGGTTGCCGCTGTTGGTTGGCGTGCTATATATAACCGTGATATGTCCTTCAAATTTACCATAACTACTAACTTACAGTTTCAAATATTCAAGAATATTTACATTTTGTTGTAGCTTGTCAAGACATTGACAATTTTAGGTTCGAACGAAAATACTGGCAAATGTAGTCAGACAACAATTAATTTTCCTATATATAACGTACATACATTTCTCCAAGCTCAACTCAGAGCAACATTCGAATCCCGCTAGGATTCCAATGGGTGACAGTATCATTATAGATCATTAAATACATTTGGACTCTA
The DNA here is from genome assembly GCA_029931535.1 of Margaritifera margaritifera. NCBI lineage: Eukaryota > Metazoa > Mollusca > Bivalvia > Unionida > Margaritiferidae > Margaritifera > Margaritifera margaritifera. Next base: position 1,464,650 of record JAQPZY010001230.1, read on the forward strand.
CAGCATTTGCCCAGCATATTTACATTTAACAGGTGATTAACATCTACAGTGGTCAAAGGTTCTATTTTCGGGTCAATCCAAACATAGTTTATGACCATATTACACACTGACTTTGCATGTGCACTTCCGCCAAACTAATTCTACAACCACAATGTTTGTGCATGTCAAAATAAAGAATTATTTTTTAAAAATTATTCCATGATTAAAATCAATTCCTTTCAGGAATATTTCACAATGAAAGGCATGTCCAAAGAAAACCTCTGAATTTCGATATTAACTACTTAATTGAGTACTGAACTGGAATAATTTTATTCTGGTCTGACTCCAAAAGGCACTAGAAGTTATGAGTTCGATCATTACACAAGATATACGCATCGTTAGAAGATTCAAAACAGCACAAACATGTGTTTTGTTTCTTTCTTTCTTTTTCACGCTAATTCTGAGTAGATTGTAAGCAGCTAACAGATATGCGAGCTATTCATTTCAAAATTAGGTGCGTGGCGCTTCGTTCTTTCAAACTTGCTAAATATAGTAACCCACGTATCTTTTCTATTATAGAATAACTATGAAAAGTTTCCATAAATAAGAATGGTATTTTTAGGTTTCAAATCATTTGAGATTATCTCTGTTAATTCTCATGTATATTTTTGCATGAGTAATCTGGGTTTTTCATGGGTAAATTTGATTCTTTAAATGCAGATTAACTTTCTCTCTGCATGCCCTATAAATCGGCAATTTGTCTGCCACTACTACAGAGCTCTTTTTAACATTTTTACACCTTAATTATTTTAAATTTGCCCAGATCCTAGCAAATTGCTGCATTTTAGATCACCATACAAAAGTGTGCAACTATGGAGACACTCATTTGAATCATATTTGTCTAACCAAAGTGTTAGATCAGTTTCATTCGAACATTGACATATAACTGGAGGCTAGATTTTATTCCAGTGTAACTTAGAAAGTTATACGATTTGTCTAGTTCTTAAGTTTGATTAATGACTGAGGTGTTTAATTAGAAGGGAAACACATTTATTCCAGTTGTAGGAAAACATGATACAGATGTCTTCACTGACAACTGCGTCACACTTCCGGTGCTCGTGAAACCACAGATAACTAGCATCCTCCATCCACAGGACATTGAAATTCTATCACTGTAGCAAGAAAATGTAAGAATATCTAAGAAGAAAAAAAGAAATAAATAAATAAATAAAAAATCCTGTACAGATATATATAATAAGGCAAGGTTGGCAACTAATTTTCTAGGTTGGTGGTGTTGCAGAATAATCCTACCTTGCCTAAAAGAATGAGTGCCAACCATTTGTCCGCCATGGTAACATGTACTGTAAGGGAGGTGGTTCCAAAGTAATCCAGAAGATATCGCTGTTATACAACGAGAAAATTCAGTCTGACTCCATTTTCAAGGTCAAGGTCGCGTTTACGCTGCGGAATAGTCGATGAGTATTTCAATCCGAAAATGTTTTATTTTAAAAAAATATAAACAGTCCAACCTTTATTTATTTTTCAAATCTATAAATTCATTACACAAACTCGGTTCTGATATTCGTAAGCAAAATTCAAATGTATGAAACCCGAATTATCTTCCTTTGCTATTTACATATGACCACGCTCACAACAATACATCGTAACAAATAAAAACAGTTTTCATATTATTTTGAGTAATGGAGGACGGATTATTAGCACTCGTTCATTGAAGCAAGGTGGGATTTTTGTAAAAATTGAATGGCATCCTAAAAAATTATGAATTTTTATTCTGCACACCACCTACCTAGAAAATTGGTTTCCAACCTTGCCTTGATATACACACACACACATATATATATATATATATATATATATATATATATATATATATATATATATATATATATATATATATATATATATATATATATATATACAAGAGGGGTTTTTTTCTTCGTTTATTTTCTCAGATCAGATATTCTGACATTTTCTTACTACAGTGATAGAATTTCAAAGGCCTGTGCTCAATGAATAAAATGTACGAATGAAGAGCAGGGCTTTTGAAGAGGGTTGTAGACCTTCTGAAAGATTTTCAAGTCTATAATGTACGAAACCCATGTATTTTATACTCTTTGACAGAACTGGGATGACGAGGTGGCTGGCATTGCGCAGACGTGGGCAGAAACCTGTTCTTTTGAGCATGACAAAAATTCCGATAGACAGGTTCCAGGTAAGTGGTCATATATTAACCGCACAACAGATTTGTATGTAAGGAAGTCACTAATTGTATAACCTTGAAAAAAGACAACCAAATATAGGAACGTATACATTGTTGTATATACTTCCACCTTCGATCTACACGAAAAAAAAGGTCAAAAGCGAACCTCAACTAATTCCTCCTCCAGCTTCGCCGTTTTATCTCACATGTTGAGCCACATATTACGGAATGCGCATTTAGAGTACTGATCGTATCATAAACGTGGGCTTGAATATGGACAGGGGCATCTTCGCTATCTGCATAGCAAATCACTTATATTGGCAACGACGGCGGTTAAACCAAGGTCCGATAGAACCTGCAGTATCATGTGGTGGAAGAATGACAACGACCGAGGGTAGAAAATACTACTTATTTCGGAGGTTTGAACCTCCTGCGTAAGCTGTTTCTTTTTACCTTCCGTGGTCGTCATTTTTACATTAAATGATACAGTTCTCTCCGGCCTTGGTTTACCCCCCGCCGTTTAAATTTTAAGCGAGTTGGTATGTATGGTGTGATATTGCATTATTTATATCCGTCTGTTCTTCAATAATAATAATATTAATAATAAGAACAACAACAACACGAGCAACACGAACAGTTTATGTTCACTTACTATTGCATTTTTAAAAAATTAATTTTATTACACAAAGTATATATTATGATAATGATCTACGAATGTACATAGCATTCATTCATCAAATCGATGTGTTTTGCAGTCTTTGCTCGTTTCAACCGTGCATTATTGTCAAAACCACTTTCCTTCGATAAATCAGGAATATCTGAAGTTGGAAATATTAATCAGAAAAGAAAAGGATGGGGTGGGGCGAACAGACCAAATTTGTTGGGTGTAAAGAGTGCCGTTTCTGCTACAGCAGCTCACAAAGGCAACATACAAAAAAAAATAGCAGACACTCCCATCACAGGTGTCTCCATGATTGAAAAAGGTGCTCATCTCTTAGGTAGACTCCCTAAACACATAAGGGCCTGGCCCACCCTTACCCCCTCGCCGGCCCGGGTCTCTACGGTGATTTTCCTATGGGTGCAGTGGTGAAAATGTCTGTTGCAAAAATAAGTGTGTCTGGTTAATGAATGAAAGGACAGATCTGTGCGGGGGTGGGGGTGAGTGGCTGGTGTAGACTTACCTCATAGTGATTTAGTGATTAGCCTTTCGCTCTTTTTTCGATCTTATTGGTCACATGGCGGTACTGTGGTCATATGTGTGATCAAAGTACCAATAAAAAACATGAACAAAACTCTGTCACAAGAGTTGAAGTACTATATATACACGCAGAATGCTCTATTGATTGCCTTCGAGCCAGGTGCAGACTGTGGAGACGGATGTTTACTCACCTATGCGTGCAAGGAATGTTTACTCACCAACGGATGCATTAGTTTCCGCTGAAATGAAGTAGTAGTAAAGTGAGAGTTTGCCCCACCCCCCTCCCCGAGGCCGGCTCAAACTGGGAGTTTCATTAAAAACTTTGGTAGCCAACTCTTCCTCTGCGGAACGCGAGTCTCTGTACTTGCTGCAGACCTTGATAATCTGCAATTGCTTCTCCAGGGTTTTGAAGCACCGGCCGTCGGCTAGCATAAACTGCACCATAAGCATGGGGTCCAGTTTTTGTCGACTCCGCCGCCAATAAGCCAAATTGCCTTTCACTCGCCTTCCATAATCCGCTGAATGGCTTCCCAGGCGTCGCCCTCGTAGTACTCAACACTGCGCATCGCCGTAAAGTGTAGATTTTTTGCCAGGCGTGACAGTTGTTGACGATGAGATTGACTACCTGCCCCCTCGAACGTTAGTTTCCGCTGTTATAGATGTCACCACCGGCAATGTCCTTCAAGATAATTGCACGCTTGAGAATCTTTTCCAGTTCGTCCACGTTGTTGATGACTGCACCTGTCTCGTGGACTAGCTTCTCCCTCATCACTAGCTTTTGGCAGCTAGCCTCTGTTAGGCCGTGTCCTCTAAGGGCGTTTTCGAAGTATCCTACCACGCGCTGCGCAATGCAGTTAAGATCGCCGTCCCTCAAGAGGGTCAGATTGTTGGAGTCGGGTTCTCGAATGCGGTCGAGGCCGTAAACTACTGTCGTCACCGGGTAAGCATTCTTATAGGAAGGTTTATTGATGCTTGTCAGAAGTTCAGGCTTAGTTTCACGCGAAAACTCAACAGCCTTTTCGCCCTTGCGGTGTTCTGTCTTCACCGGGTCATGCTTATCGACCACCGTCCACTTTTCCGCATCGTAGTAGAGATACTTGATGCAAATGAAACACATTTCGCCTGCGGGAAAAGCCGCAAGAATAGCGGCTGCGCGAGAGTCACTCATTTGGCTGTTCAAGATTAGGTGACTGCCTCGAACTTGGTAACCCGGCATAATGTCAGCGTCACCAAAAAGAGTTCGAATGGGTCGGTCTCTTCGGTGCAAAATGTGCTAAACACGTCGACTTAAAATTCATCTTTGGCGTCACGAAGATGACAATACCAATCATGGTCTAGGTTTTAAGGAAGAAGCGCAGGGTGCTGCGCTACCTTTTCAGGATCAAAGGGGACGTCGGATTCCTCAATTTCAATAGCGCCCAAGCGACCAAATTCCTGCCTCACGACATTCGCTACTTGATCTGCTGTCTTAAGCCGAGCAAACCCTGTATGGGCCTCCCGTTGGCGGTCGAGCTGCCCCTGGAGCTGCTGCAATACTATGCGGCTTCTGTGGTAAGAGGGTCGAACACCCGTCAATGCTTCAAACTTGTCGCGTAATATGCGTGCTTGTTCTGCATCTCAGTTAAACACTCTTCTCTAAATGAGCGGCATTTGCATTATCTAACAACAAAACAACATTTCTTTAAAGGAGGGAGGGGTCCTGCCGAGTGTGCCCGTCGCTATTAGAGCTGGGCCCTGAACGTTGCTCGTAGTTTGATCAGTACTTTATCAAAACGCCTCCGTGCCCTGCCTTCGTATCTCCCTACGTCCCTCATGGCGTGTGGACCGCCGCAGCGAGCACAAATCCTGTAATTTGTCCAATTGCCAGCCCCACACCGCCAGCATTCGTAAACCTTACATCCTCTCCATAACTTCACTGCGTGTGCACCGCAATATTCGTTCATACACGCCTTCCCGTAGTTTTCTTTGCTGCCGAGTTAATCCAAGCACTCTTGTTTTTTTTCCTTGAACCATGATTTAAGGATTTCATAAACCATAAATATCATAACAGATTATTCCATTTCTCCAATTAATTAAGAGCACCTAGTTTAAAAAAAACAATATTTTTATAAAATAAAGTGGAGCGTCATTAGAGGCCCATGCAGGCGAGGGGGTGGGCCGGCCCTTGCGTTTATAGGAGTCTACTCAAGAGATAAGCACTTTATTCGATCATGGGAGTGCTTGTATGGTAGTGTCTGCTATTTTTTGTGTTGCCTTTGGGAGCCGTGGCGGCGGAAATAGCAGTCTTTACCCACCCCCTCACACACACACTCATACACAAAATAAATAAATAAATAATTTGGTCTGTTTGCCCTCCGCCCACTCCCCGCTGCTAAAGGTATTGTCATTCATTCCCGTTGGATGGCAGCAGTAATTTGAACAGTCGGCTCATTCAGGAACTGAGTATTGATTGTTTCTTTAATTTGCTGATTGATGTGCTCTATGGATGAATATAATCAAATCTTTCGAAGAAATTAAAAATAGTCAAAATCACATACTATCTTCTTTGCTCAGGGAGGTTTAGTGTGGGACAGAACATTGGGAAGGGCTACTCAAATTGGACCCATGTAATTCAAGCTTGGTATGACGAGTACAGCGTGTACAAGTACAACGACTCAAAATACAACCTGCATGATGTTGGCCATTACACACAGGTAAGTAACTACAACCTGCATGATGTTGGCCATTACACACAGGTAAGTACAAACTACAACCTGCATGATGTTGGCCATTACACACAGGTAAGTACAAACTACAACCTGCATGATGTTGGCCATTACACAGAGGTAAGTAAGTACAACCTGCAAGATGTTGGTCATTAAACACAGGTAAGTACAAACTACAACCTGCATGATGTTGGCCATTACACACAGGTAAGTAAGTGATCTGTTTGAAAATTAGCAAATAAATGTACACCCTATTAAAGACCCTGGAAATGGAAACTTGCCTGTTATGTTAATTATGAAAAATCTTTACCTGACAATAATGCATCTTGCGGAATAATATGAACAGCAACGCAGTAGCCGGCAAAAATGAAACATTTGCAATGCAAGCCAATTATTAGGCTGTAAAGAAATGACCGGTGGAGTTGCATGGTGTATTCAATTTATACGCCCCAAAACGGCAGAAGCCATTAAATTTAAAATTACCTGATGGGTGAGCAATGTTCGCTTCTCTTTTAACTCCAATCTATGTATTTTAGTTGAATGGTGCAACCATGAAATTACAACGAAACATTAGTGCAATTAATGAACTAAATACACTCTTTTACAAGTTGATATGGAATGGCGCAAAAGATAAAATTAAACGAAAAATAATAATAAAAGGCTACTATGAGGGAGGTTTAAAGATGATAAAACCATGTATGGTTCAATTCCAGCATACAAATAGACGGTAAGAGTGTTTTTATCAAAATATGCTGTCAGAAAGATATCATCTATGTTAATTATTTCATTAATGAAAATTGTTCCTGTATATGTTTTGACAACTTCATAAGTAGATTCTCTCTTAGTACTAACTTCTTAGATTTTCAAACATAGCAGCGACTATAAAATCTTATAAAAAGACATTTAACTTCGACCGGGATTGTGGTTTACAGCAACCGTTTATAAACGTTTTGGCACACACTACCGTAAACAATACAAAAGGATATAAAGGTGTTGTTTTTTTATGTAAAATCAATTCAAAATGAAGAAAACCAACTTCTATACGGAAATGGAATGCTAAGTTCGGTAATATAGAAGAAAAAGGTTGGTATCAATTCTTTAAATTGAATATTTGACATAGAACCTTTGCTACAGATATTTTACTTAAAACAATCAAAATTGTCACAGATGATCTTTGTTCTTTATGTATGTTACATGCTGAAACAATATCTCATCTGTTCTGGGATTGTCACATATCACAGGCATTTTTAAATGACATATTGCAAATGGATGAAGATTAAGTGCAGTCACACCAAAACTTAGTTTTCTCAAAGAAAAATGTAATATTCGGAATCAAAGAGAGAACTCAGGCTGTTAGTAATAAATTTAGCTAGTTTCTTAGCAAAACAATACATTTATAAATTTAGATACCACAAACACAGACCTAATCTGTCATATTTTAAAAAGCTACTTAAATTTCATTTCAATGTCAAAAAATACAATGCATATAGAAATTGAGAATGGGAAACGTTTTATTGTAAATACACAAATAATTAATTGAATAATCTTCTGTTTAAAAGTAAGCTGGTGTGTGAAGAAAAAGCATATTGATTTTTATTTTACTGCGCTATTTATTCGTTACCTTTATTCTTTATGACAAATTATATTTTCCACGTATTTTTGTATAACTGTCACCTTTATTAGGTTAAGAAAATATTTTAATCTTCATGACTAAGAAGTATATGTGCTCTTATGTACACATATACATACCCACATATGTTTCTCCTATCTGTCTCTATTTCTTTTTTTTCCCATTTTCTTTTTGTTTTTATTATTAATTAAAACCCAGACATTTCTTAAATGGATTTTATTTTTTAAAAATCTGAATTTATGACAAAAGATATATACTTATGAAGACGTACATGATCAAGGAATAGAAACTGTATGCTTATGAAGACGTACATGATTAAGGAATAGAAACTGTACGCTTATGAAGACGTACATGATTAATGAGTAAAAACTGTACGCTTATGAAGACGTACATGATTAATGAAAAGAAACTGTACGCTTGTGAAGACGTACATGATTTATAAATAGAAACTGTACGCTTATGAAGACGTATATGATTAAGGAATAGAAACTGTATGCTTATGAAGACGTACATGATTAAGGAATAGAAACTGTATGCTTATGAAGACGTACATGATTAAGGAATATAAACTGTATGCTTATGAAGACGTACATGATTATTGAATAGAAACTGTACGCTTATGAAGACGTACATAATTAAGGAATAGAAACTGTATGCTTATGAAGACGTACATGATTAATGAATAGAATCTTTACACTTATGAAGACGTACATGATTAATGAATAGAAACTGTACGTTTTTGATATATATCAAACTTATGAAGACGCACATGATTAATGAATAGAAACTGTACGCTTATGAAGACGTAGATGATTAATGAATATAAACTGTACGCTTATGAAGACGTAGATGATTAATGAATATAAACTGTACTCTTATGAAGACGTAGATGATTAATGAATGGAAACTGTACTCTTATGAAGATGTAGATGATTAATGAATGGAAACTGTAGTCTTATGAAGACGTAGATGATTAATGAATGGAAACTGTACTCTTATGAAGACGTAGATGATTAATGAATGGAAACTGTACGCTTCTATATGTATCAAACTACTACAGCCAAACAAATAGTAAACAACGCAATATTAGCAAGGTTTTATATATACATGTATTACATCATTATGACACATCAAACACTGTAACTTTCAAATTGATCATCCATCTTGTATATGTACACGATGATTCCAAGGCCCCAAACCTTGGTACCGTTATGATTTTGGGGTCAAATAAAAAAAAAAGCAAGAATGCAGCGTAGATCTAAGGATGAACAGCAGTTTTAACCGTAAAATCTAAGATTGCCCAGAATGATTATAATTTTAGTGCCAAGGCATAGTTGTGTTTTTAGTAACTTTCGCTAATTTGCAATGTCAAATTTTCTCTAATTACAGATAGGCAAATATATCTTTCAAACGCTATTTGTTGCATCATAATCTGTAATGTCAACATCATTTTCGCAAATCTAGTTCTCACTGAATTAAAGACAAGTTTATGCTCGAAACAATTTTTATGACATACGGTAACTGTAAGGGTTTAATATAATCTTCTGTTTCAGCTTGTTTGGGCAGACACCAATATGATCGGATGTGGATTTGCAAACTGTAATGGCGTGGCATTCCACGTATGTGACTATGCTCCAGGGTAAGTCCAGCTCCACTCAATCGTTCATGACACAAAATACCGAACTTGCTGTCTTTCGCCATATACAGTATGCTGCTTTCTTTAGTCACTTTTGTCGTGTACTCTTTTTTTCTCCAGAACCACAGGAAATGGATGTGTAAGGTGCCGAACATCGTATTTTCCTGTCCCGTTGCGTGTACTTATGTTTTGCGCGCAAGATACTTTCTTGCCCATTTAATCAATATACGGGCATTTCTTCGCATAGAAATTGCAATATACTATTCATGAATTGAGGAAAAAACTGTAAGGGACTTGCAATCTTACTTACACCCTTCGCTAGATATATTTTATCCATAAAATGCCTTATTTGCTGATATTTTGTCAATTTAATATTGTTACCCTGTTTTTGTCTGTATAATCTGCACAAAATCTACTCCTTTAAAAATATTACCTGCCAAGATTAATTCATCACAGGGAAGGCACCACGTCAAAATGTTTCAAAATGCTTATTCAAGATGATGAAGAAGAAAGAAATAAGTTTCTCTGTTGTGTGCTTGAGAAAAACTTACACAAATGCAAGCTTTGCTCCTACTTTGACTTTGTATTTGCAGGGGAAATGTCAACAGCTTGGCACAGCCCTATCAAACAGGGAACCGATCATGCCAGGACTGCACTAGTCACTGCTCTAATAACTTGTGTGGTAAGGCAAGATATGTCCAGGTTCTTTGTTTTAATATTTAGTTTTGTGGTGGTTATTTTTGTAAATACTAAAGAATTTCCGTGCCTATATTATTGTCCCCTGCTTTTTGTAGAAAAAGGGCTAGGAGGGATTAAATTGGGCCTCTCTGTTCGTCTGTCTCATCCTTTCCGTACAATAAATTCCTTAATTAATTTTGGATTACAACCAAATTTGGTACGCTGCTAGATACTTATATGCCCTTGGCTGGCTTTGATTATCAGTCTTCTACAACAGCGTTTAGCAAAGTTGTATCCCCCGATCATCAGACACACCCACTTTCTTTCCCGAATAATAAATCTATTGATTATTACTGGATTTCAACCAAATTTGGTGTGCTGCTTGATATTGATGAGACATTGGCTGATTTTAATTGTCAGCGTTTTGCGTCATTGTTTAGAGAGTTATAGCCCCTGATTGTCAGACTCACCCATGTTCGTTCCCGTACAATAACTTCCCTTAATTATTATTGGATTTCGACCAAATTTGGTATGCAGGTTGATTTACACGAGAACTTGGCTGAGTTCAGTTGTCAGCATTCTGCATCGTTTAGTTATAGCCTTTTACTGTCAGACCCACCCACTTGCGTTTCCGCACAGTAACTTAATTATTATTAGATTTCAACCAACTTGTTTTTTTGCTGCTTGATATTAGGGCCTGGCCAGCGTTTGATTGTTAACATTCTACATCATCATTGCTTAGCGGAGTTAAAGCCCCTGATTAACAGACCAATCCACTTTCTTTCCGCACGCCAACTCCTTTATTTATAATCGGATTTAAACCAAAATTGGTAGACAGTTTGATATTGATACGATCTTGGCTGAGGTTGATTACCTGTATTCTGCGTCATTATTTAGCAGAGTTATAGCTCCGAGTTGTCGGACTATTTGACTTTGATTTCTGCATAATAACTAAATTAACTTTAATTGGATTTTAACTAATTTTGGTATGCAGCTTAATACTGATGAGATATCTGCTGAATTCAATAGCAAGCATTCTACGTCATTTATCAATACCAGCCAATCTCGTTTCTGTACATGAATGACTCCCTCATTGAATTTTAAACACATTTAGTAATCAGTTTGATATTCATACCTTGGGTGACTTTGATTGTTAGTGTTGCTAAGATACATGTTCAGCATGCAACAACATCTTTTAGGGGAGTTGTGGTTTTGCTAGTGTCAGACTCGCCACCATTAGTTTCTGTGCCATAGCTCCATTGGTATGCAACTTTAGGCTGATAACACACTGGGTTAGACTGATTTTTCAGTGTTCAATCTGTGTCATCATTTGTTAGAGTTACTGCCCCTGATTGTTGAACCCACCCACTTTTGCTTCCACAAAATAATTCCTTTAACTATTTGTGTTGGATTTTAATAAAATTTGATATGCAGATCTGTGTTCATATAACTTTAGTGGAATTTGATTATTAGATTTCTTTGCTATTGTTTAGTAGAGTTACGACCGCTGAATGTTGGTCCCACATTTTGAATGCAGCTTTATATTGACCTCGCCTGGATTCCATTGTCAGTGTACAACGTCATCAGCAGTGCCTTCCTTTACAAATATAATAACTCATTTACTATATCACAATTGTCACTGAGCCCTTTCCTCTACAAAACTATATTCCCCTACTTGCAAAGAAAAGCGGGCACATCGATTCTTGGAATTTGCTTGTTCGACACTTGTTCTAAACTCCAAGAAAAAGAGTCCGCTAGAAAACAAGTTGGTTTACCCAAAAAAATTATCTGTGTTGAATCGATTTTACTCTTGATAGCATGGAACAACCATTTAACACGAGTCTCTGCCATGCATTTACATTTATCAGATTATTTAGGAGTGGACCTTTTATCTATTTAGCTGTGTTAAGTGCACATTTTATGTAGTATCATACGTAAGTTTGCAAAGCGTATTCACTTTCAAATCCGCAGAACTCAGAAATAACACTGAACAGTTTCATTCTTCTAAATTAATACTAAAACTCCAGCTGGCATTACGATAAAAAAATCTCTTCCGATCGTTTTTTTTTTTTTTTTTTTTTTTAAATAGTGTCCTGAATTGAAATATTATATGTTTACTTCAAGATTGTGGGGCTAACATTTGTGAGAACGGCGCTTCAATGGACCTGACCACGTGTACATGTCGCTGTACCCGTTCCTTCAACATCGGTGCCAATTGCAAACGTATGTTCGTTAGTTAACACGAGGGGTGGGGTGGGGTGGGGGGTGGGGGGCTTCGTTTTGTGGACGCAAGTATACGTTGTTGTATGTTTGTGAGTCGGTTACGCCGAAATAACGAGCACATTCGAGATATCAGACATTACGCATACAATAATATATTTATTATATGCAAACAAAGAACACATTCGAGATATCAGACATTACGCATACAATAATATGTTTATTATATGCAAACAAAGAACACATTCGAGATATCAGACATTACGCATACAATAATATGTTTATTATATACTCTAATTTATAATTAGCATCATTTACCTCAGATCTCTTAACATTACTTGTTTAGTTTTCGACAAGACCCTTTGAAGCATCATTTACCACAGATCTCTTAACATTACTTGTATAGTTTTCGACAAGACCCTTTAAGACTTGTATCCCTGCCTAGATCTGACTTAATAAAAGCCCAATATTACTCAAAATTGGATGAAAATTATTCACTTCTTTAAATATATTAGATTTTTCAAACTAACCTTTCAGATGTTAATGTAAGCACCGTCGTGTCCGTTTATATTCGAAATTATGGCTTTCCTAATGATAAATCGTAATGATCTACTCGTGCCATTAAATTCCAGGTGACTTAAACGTTTGTTGATAACAGAGATCCATTACGGTTTGAAAATCTAAAATATTTCTTTAAAAAGTGATTCATTTTCATTTAATTTTAGCAATAGTATTCTTTAGTTTAGTCAGACCTTGATACTGGAACAAATCTCGTAGGGTCCGATATACGTTTCTTTTCATTATATTCTTTAAACCAAGTCCCATTCATTTGCATTAAAGTTACTATTCAGTGTATTCCCATACTGAACATAGATACGGTCATATTGTAACGTAGATACGGTCATATTGTAACGGAACTTTTGTACGCACTATTGTTAACATCTGACGTAAGAGGGGTATTTGAAAAGGCCTGAATATTTTGTTATAATGCTTTTGTTTGTTTGAACCTGTCAATAAATTTAACACAGACCAATATACAAAATAACGTTCTTTAAAATGATCTACAGCTGCACATAGGCAAATGACGGTGACGTAAAAATATCGGAGACGAAGAACAATGCTGCTACTGAGCAAAGAGCATGCTGTATATCCGGACTCTCTTAGAGTACTCTCCCACTGATATTAAAGTCGATCTGGATAAAGTTTACGGATGTAATTCTCGGTCATATCCTACAATTTTGACGTGGTTTCATCGTTTTAAAGATGGTCGCGATCCAGGCAAGATGACCCACGTTCTGAAGAACGTTGTTAGAGACTGGTGAGCGAGAAGCGGCTGCTGTGAAGAGAAATTGATGAAGATGCTCGATACATGTTGGAAGATATTTCTATTATCACGGGCATTAATTCGTCAGCTGTTTTTAATATGCTGAAGAATCATTTTGAAGTCCAGAAAGGCTTGTGCCAGATGAGTCCCACATTTGTTGACTGCTGAAAAAATAAAAAATAAAAAAATACCAGCCTTGGGTTGTAATTGTAAAACATCTACTCGCCAAATATGAAAATAGTGACCAGAGACGTCAAGAATGAGTTTATCACAGGTGATTAAACATAGATTTACTTTTCTGAACCCATCTCAAGAGAAACTAATCAAGTTTGGATCGGAGAAAACGAGCAGAGACCACAAATCGCTCGACGTGGTCGGACTGTCAAGAGAGTTTTGCACGCGTTAGTTTTTGATGCAAAAGGCCTCGTTGTCCTGTTACCTGTGTCTGACTCTGCTATTGTCTCTGGACATTTGTATGCCTCCAAAGTGCTGCCAAAAGTTGTGGAACACTACCGAACCACCCGTCTGCGCACCTGTATCCGAGGTATCCATCTACTCCATGACAACTCACCGGCGCATAAATCCGCAGTCGTGACAGACTTGCTTAAAAGGGCACAACATCCAAACTTTGCGGCATCCTCAATACAGCACTGATTTAGCTCCAGGTGATGTTTGACCGAATCCGTTATAAAAGATTCGCTGAGGGGCAGACGATTTAAAAGCCGCCATGTGGTTACAAGTGCAATTTTCTAATATAAACAACATACCCAAAAGTGAATAAAAAAAATATCATCTAACAACTGGATAATCAGATTGAGAAAGTATGTATAGGTGCATAGGGAGTACTTTGAAAGTATGCACTGACGTTGTTCACTAATAAAGAACTTTGTTCTACAGCGCACAAATATTCAGAACGTTTTAAATACCTCTCGTACTACCACCTTTCTTCACCTAAAACATGGCGTACGGATATGCTGATCGGAAATCAAAGCCACGATATTTTATATTTTGAAACAAATTTTCAGTGCGACGCGGTTAGTAGAGAGGACAGTGGCTACTGACCGAGTGAAAATCTCCGTTTACATTTCGCTAACAAGAAAATTAAGTATCGACATTTGGTAGAATTGCCGTTTGAAAGGACAGACACATATTTTGAACAATCTAGAGTTGATTGTGTACCAAAACCTGCAGATCCCCTACTTGAAAGAAAAACACGGGCGGATCGGGGGATGGGGTGGGAGAAGGCGGAGCAGGTGCCCCCCCCCCCCCGCCAAAAAAAAAATAAAAAAATAAAAAAATGAGCAGGAATCAACCGGAACGTTTCCTTAGAGTAAGTTTTCTTTACAGTTTGATGGTTACAAGTATGCCCTGGAAAGGCTTAAAATGTAGACATTTCCGAGGGCTTTGCCCCATGGACCCCCACCAGGGTTTCCATCCCACGGACCCTCTGCCTACTTGTTTAAGCCCCCCTCCCCCACCGATATTCTTGGATCCGTCTCTGAAATAGAATATTTTTTGTTACGACTAGGGGTAATGTAACAAAAGAAAGAATTACTCAGACAAGCTTTCAAGATTTACAAACACAAATTTAATTTCTTAAAATATTAAATATTTCAAACTAACAAAGTGAAAGAATTAAAAATAACTTACAGTTTAGAAATTCCTAAAGTAGTCCTAAATTGTTCTATTGTTCACTGATCCGGAAGTTATCCAAAATATTCCGAATGAAGAATGTTCCGAATGAAAACATCACTGAGCTGATGTACTAACAAGAATCAGTTATATCCAAATATTATTAATTCCAAATAAATCCTTGTGAATGTAGAATATCACACAAGTTCTAAAAAAAAGTTTCCAATAATTCCAACGGAGCTGAACAATTCTTAAGTCTTTAAATGTCAGCACTTAATCCCAAAAATGTAGTCTATAAATATTTCTGAAGTAGATAATCACACACAATGAACCAATCTCGTTTATGACCTCTCAAGCTGACGTAAATATGAAGAATCCTGAACACAGGGATTACATTTATTTTATAGTATTCAATACTGCGTCTTTAAAACAAATAACACCCATTTCTTAATTCCGTTTCAAATAAACATCTCTGTATTACGATCTTAATCTAACTTCTGATCAACAAATGAATCCTTCTTTGAATTGCGAAATCCAGGTCAGAACATTCTCACGCGCCAAAATCACGTGACATGACTCATGCTTAACCGACAATATTATTGATTTTCCCAGGACCAATGTACTGGGTCACATTGAAATACCGTATATATGTACTATACAAAACAACGGCTATTAGATTACAATACAAAGGTCATAAACCAAATAAAACTATATTATAATGTAAAAAGATGATACATAATTCCGTAACAGTTCAAATAACGGTAACGCACGATTATTTTTCAGGAGTGAAGATGCTTCATTGAGAAAACGAGAAAGTAGAAAGTTCTTATTGATTATAGTGTTTGTACTGCTGGCTATTGTGGTCTCGCTCGAAGTACATTGGGTTCGCAAGCTCGCTCGGTTGTACTTCAGTCTCGCCACAAACAGTATAATTTATTTATTATATGTCCCATTTGTTAAAAAATAAATTTTATTTTATGCTAGGCAGTGAATTACTGGATTTTCCGAGTGAAATAATTGGGATATTTCACTTCAGTGAAAAAATATCATGTTTTTTCACTGGTCGTCAATAGACATTGATAACATTATAACTAAGAAATTTCAAACTTTTTCTAAGACGCTTACGTGGTGTAAAGGTAAAGATGGCCTCTTCGCATCCAGGCGAACAGGGGTTCAAATCCAGCAATAGACAATTTTTTTTTTATCTGCTGTTTGACTTGAATTGGGAATGAGCATTATGTAACTACTGATATTTGATGTGGAAATATACACAAAACAGAGCCGAACATAAACGGTAAACGGCTGACATTATCGCGCGGAATGCAGTAAGAAATCAGCTACTTAAGTGTGTTACACAAATTGCTAGACAATACGCTTGAGCATAAAATAAAAAGAATATTTGCTTGCTCCGAGTGAATAACGGACATATTTCATATCGTGGGTGAAAAACTTAAGTATTTTCACTCGTGGCTTCGCCAGTCGTGAAAATATTGAGTTTTGCACCCACTTGATGCAATATATCCGTTATTCACTCGTTTCAAACAAATATCATCTCTATACTTAAATTGATTTTCACAAAGTTAAAGTGCATGCAACTGTATTTAAAGAAAAATCTTGTTTTCATTATTTTTTATGACTGAATCGCGCATAAATAACCAACATGACGTTACGTGATTTTACGTACTGTTGCGTCGTGATAGACCTCCTGTGACGTCATGTTACGTTGAGATACATTGATTGACCCCTACTTGTGCCTAACAGCATCCATTAAGTGCTTAACAACGGTAGACTATATATATATATATATATATATATATATATATATATATATAGATATATATATATATATATATATATATATATCGCGTTCTGGCCGACGGAACGATCATATTACGGCCCTATTATTACCATATTGTTTTTTAAAATAAGGAATCCCTTCAAACGTCAAAAGTTCTGGTGCTTTTCAAAATAGACCACTTCCATTTAGGCATTATAGAAATGCAGACAACTTGCAAGGACTACTTACCTCCGAATATGACGAGTTGACAACTTGCGAGAACTACTTACCTCCGAAATTAAAGAGTTTGACAACAGATGTGCTCCAATAAAAGCATGGTCAATTTTACGTTTTACAAAAACACAAGCTGACACATTTTCGAATTTTACTTAGTCCAGATTACAATCAAGACGTATGAATACGACAATATGAATAAAGTAAAGGGGTCAAGTGTGTAGAACTATTTTCTTGGGCTCATAATATATTTATATGTTTTCCGAGCTGGTAGGCGTAAGGATAAGATACAAAACATGTATCGGTAGCATTCTACAGTTATTATGTATTTCTGAGAAAGGGACCGGTATAAGGTGTAGTTGTTTGCATTGGCAACATGCACAGTGGAGAGAATGTAGGCATATCTCTATGCTACTTTCATGTACTGTGACTGAACGTTCTGTACATGTGGTAAGTATGGAAACTATGCACTATCTAAAGCAGACAACTGATCAAAATGGCTGTTCCTACGTGCTCGAAAAATAAGCCTGACTAGTCCAAAGCATACTAATTTTAGCAGTTATTAAAATAGCAACATGAAATTTACCAGATTAGATAATACCAGCTTCTGAAAGTGCAATGAATTAAGTAAAAAGTAAAAAAAAAAACTTTTGATCGTTCTTTTCGAATTTACCTTTGAAGTCCAGGAAGTGAAAATGACCAAGCGGAGCCAGCAGTCTTTTCAGAGCTGCACATCTGAAGTAAGGCCAAGCTGCATACTCTATAGCCCAAATTACACCCGTCAATCATATACCAAAATAAGGGAATTAAAAGTTATTTTAACAATGCCTAAGATATACAAGGTCTGTTTTAATTAACCAGGATAACTGGTGATGAAAACCTGGGAAATTCGTTTTTCTGTAAAAAAAAATAATAACCCTATGCAAAGTGCAAAACTGTAAAGCGGAACCATAGTGTAACGCCAGATAGAAGAGGCGCTTGTCTTAGATAGGATGGTGTAGGGTGGGAATTCCTTATACATTTATTCCTTCAAAATGTATTCCTTCTGGGTTCTGTTATAAAAGAGGAATAACATTTTTATTGTAAAAAAAAAAAAAAAAAAAAAGATTGCTGTCAAATTTGTATTTTATTGCTTTATAAGGAGCTTTTCTCCCTCATTTTATTTAACTTTGAATATAGCGAATTAATTTATTTAAATTTAAAATTAATTTAACATCGACCAATGTTGCTATGTTGTAGTCTTTGGTTAGGCTTTTCCCTATCTATTTAAAGCTTGGAGTGTAACGTATGGGTAGACATTATAATGTCACAAATGAACACTTTTTTTTGCTTGCATCCAATCAGAGCAACGGTTACATAAATACATAACAGACTTACTGGGTCAGCCCATTTGTCCGGATATAAACCCTGACAACGTACAGTAAATGAAAAAATGTACTGGATCATTTCACAAAATGGATTTGCAATACGGAGTCATGAGTTGGGTATATAATAATAGCATATTTGCCGCCATGAAAACTTTACGCAACGCAACATAACAGTTCCATTTACGTCACCGCTATCACGTGATGTCACAAAGAAATAAGCATGAATGGGATTCAGTCGTTGAGAAGATCTTTTTAACATTACATTTCAAATTTATTTCAACGACGGTGTAAAAAATAATGATTTATATGTCTTTATTTACTTTATAGTACATTTTAAATAGGTTATTGAATTAGTATTGAAAAATAAAAATAATAAAATATTTGCTTATCAATTCGTTTCTTTGTTTGTACCTCCCTACCGATTTTAAGAACGAAAAGTATCAAGGATATAAAAAATGCATAAAGCTATTTCATTCATCAATTTATAATTTCTAACCTGATTGTCGTCAGGTGGCCCCAAACATCAGGAAACAGATTGTACCTGCGTACTATTTTGATAAGCATACATTTTGAGTTGTTTGCTTTGGTTCCGCTCTACAGTTTCATACTTTACATAGGGTTGATTTTTAAAGAAATAGAATATTCCAGATTTTCCTCACTGGTTATCCTGGTTATTTAAAAAAGATCTTGTGTATTATTAAAATCACTTTTAATTCCCTTTATTTTGGTGTCTGATTGATTGGTGTAATTTGGGTTATAGAGTATACAGCTTGGCCTGACTTCAGAAGTACGTAATAAATGTCGAGCGGAACCTTGGTTTTTTTCCCCAAAAAACTAGTCCGGCTCATACATCTGATGTATTTTGTGGCTTGACAGAAAAGGCCGATGTTACAAAAGGGTCGTTTGTGAAAGTTGTTATTGTCAGAAATCGCATATTACCGAACAAAGAATTACGAGAAAGGTGATACAGAGATATTCATTTATATTGTAAATTTGGATCACACTGAGAAAAATATTCCAACATAAAAGAAGTCTCAAATGAATTACGAAAATTCTTGTTGATGTTGTTTTTGTTGTTGTTTGTTTGTTGTTTTTTTCTTCAGTGGACTGTAGAAATCTGACAGAGCCGGTGTTCTGCGGGAAATCCCCTTTTGATAAAGGCGGGTGTACAATTCTATACAACGTTCCCTATGACTGCCCCAACATGTGCAACGTGTGCCCGTGTGAGAAATTATGTTTTTCTTTTATATATATATATATATATATATATATATATATATATATATATATATATATATATATATATATATATATATATATATATATATGCCAATTGAATCTACCCCTTTCAATATATTCTTGCTACCATCACAGCATACATGTATATGGACAAAATTATGCCGCTTTGAGTCTGTTTAAGATTTTGCTGCGTGCTACAAGTTGTGTTCATGAGGTCATGTAGTTCAAGTTTTCAGTTCGTACGAAATCTTTGTCGTAACTTGAATAACCTTAAAGAATGCCTAGACGAACGTTATTGTTAGCTCAGTTCCATTTAGTAAAATCTGACCTATCGTTCACAGATCTCCAAGTCCGTTACAGTTTCATAATGTTGAAAACCAATATAACGCACCTTTATTTCATTATCAATAATTATTCCCAATAATTGCTAAACATATGTTTTCATCACAGGAAAAAAAAATATTTTAGACAATGAACTCATAAAATATTAAGTGTATAGTTTTACATGAAACGTAATTGGGACTGCTGTACGTTACGGTTTCAGTTTGTATGACATAACGACATAATTTTTTACTAATACAGGCGCTGAGCAAAAAGCATCTTGAATTAGTTTTTCTTAGATGAATTTAATAATAATAATAACAATAATAATAATAATAATTATTATTATTATTATTTTTATTATTATTATTATTATTATTATCGCAGACGGTGGGTACATGTACAAGGAGGGGACATACACATCACAAAACAGTGGAGGAAGTATAAGAAAGTTCCACTTACTGCACCGCATCCTGTTGATCTTGTTGTTCGCAATTGTGTGGATCTAAACACCGTCATGACAAGAAAGGTTACGACCCATTGTCACATAGCGTTATTTAAATACACTGGACAAAATGTAAACTGTTTGAAATAACAAGCAAAGTGGAGACGGGCCAAACCTGACCATTCTGAAGATTTTTATTTTTTTAAAAACATATGTACAGTTTGTTGTACAGGTAATGTTATACAATAGGGTTAAGACCGATACAATGGATAAATGTGGGAAAAGTGCAAGCAGATACAATGCTGAAAATATCAACAAATATCAAACATTGGACTGACCACACGTGCAGATTTTTCAGCAGGCTAAGGACTTTTGTCTGATTTAGGAAAACGCAACTAAGTTTCATTTGTATCGCAGTTTTTTCTTGAGGTTGTAGTGCGGGCATAATTTATGTAACACGGGGTTTTGCTTTTAGCCACCGTACATGAACATACGTGTCATTTGTTTAATCAGTTTGTATGATTATAATGCATTTTTTGTATGAGTAAGATCGATGCAAAGGATATCTTGAAATACGAAACCACTTGAAATTAAACTTACTGAAAATGTTTGGAAATCTCTTCCATGAACCTTTAAGGAGAATAGTTTCCCCAAAATAATTTTAAAAAGTAAAATGCCTTTTTATTCTGAGTGTTACCTTGAACAGTTACATTTGCATATCATTAACTAAGAACCTGGGTAAATATTAAATTCATATTTATACACTGTACATCCGAGTGACTAAATATCGCTTGTTATTACCATTAGATATAGTTTCTAGTGTGTAGTATTACTGTAGTGATAATAAAACTGTACACATAATATCTCCGTACTTGTGTAACCATGAAACTTACAACAAGGAACGTGCTTTTTCTTTAAGCATTTTATAATTACTAAGTTAAACTAAATTCACAACACAGAACATGTGCGATTCGTTTATTTACTGTTCGCCTGAATTGTCTTGTGTCCATTATTTTTTGGCAAAATGTTGTCGATATTTTTTATAAACAGTACACACACATACACACATTCATATATATATATATATATATATATATATATATATATATATATATATATATATATATATATATATATATATATATATATTCTTTAAATAGGTCAAATGTTGCAAAACTGCAATGAAAAAAAAAACAACTCAAACTCACTGGTGTTACTCGTTTTGCATACTGGTGGTCCTGGGATGGTTCCCTCGTTCTGGCAGATAGGATAGAATTAGTACTCGTCCTCTTGGATTTGTTTTCGCCATATATCTGTATTCCCCCTTACCCCCTAAAAGAAAGAAAGAAAGAAGAAACAAACTAACAAACACTGTGCTATTGATTGTGCCTACAAGAGTATCTCATATACGTCCAAATTAAATACAAACTTTGTCTGTACAGTCAAAATGGAATTGAGTATGAGTTTGTTTCTGTTTACAATAAATTTTTTGTTTTTTCCTATCTATATCATAACCAGTAGACCTTAGAGTCTTTTTACAAACCATGGCTGATCTACTTAACTTTTATGCTGGAAGAATTCTTTTTTTCTCATCAGTTTATCTCAGTAGTATGAAAACAAATGTGGGATATCAGCGGTTTGTCTTCCCCGAACTAATACTACAGTGGCGCTGCGCTCAACTTGGTATGTGTGATCAGATAGCTTCAGCCCATATCGCCGACATTTTCTCATATTTGTTGATAGCTTCTCTTTCACGTTTTTTGCCCATGTAGGATGGCATCAGATCTGACTTTCTAGTGTGTACATAGAGACAGAGCAAGGTTTTAAAAAAAAAATTCTGTCTGTTGTTTTGCATATCCTCTCATAACTTCATGACTGCAACCACTTAATCCTTTCATCTTTCCAATTTTTTTTTTCGACTGACCTCGTTTAGTACTTTCAATGGTTTAATTTCTCACTGACTTTTATTTCACTAACTCTTAGTTCCTTTTTTTTTTTTTTAAATTGTCTTCTGGGTTGAGTTGCGCATAGTCATGAGCATGAGTAATGACGCGTACATTTGCAGGTTAAAAACAAACTCTGAACAAGTTGTCGTTTTTTATATTCCTAAATAACTGAAACACACACTTCTGAAATATAAAGAATAATCATGAATGTTCCTTATGAACCGACCATTTAATTTTCCAGGGGAAGGGGAGAGGGGTGGGGGTGGTGGGAGAGGGGCTGATTGTCCCCTTAAATGTTCTGGCCTGGGATCAAATTCGATATTTGTTAGTGCATTTGCTCCAGGGATATAATGTCACGTGTGTGAAAAGAGAACCTGTACATTTTTTTATGAAGTGTCTGGAGATTCTGTGTGCAGACTTTCTTGAAAAGGACTGTGCCATTTTTCAAAAACATATAGCATGCACATTTCACTAAGTCAGACTCATATAATGAACATAAGCGCAAGTTTCCTTGTACAGATTCACAGGTCTATCGTCTAATATGCTTTTTTTTTTTTCAAATGATGCAAATTAACCATTAATTTTGTCCAATGTAACTTTCACCATTTCCTTGTATTTTGGTAAGGTTTCCTGTCATGCAAAAATGTTATTAATTCACCTCTCTTCTCATGAATGCATGTTGAATTAACAGGCTTGTATTAATATCTATCGAAAAAAATGAACGTAACATAAAAGTGATATATACATCGAAGTTCAAATAGTCTGAATGTCTTAAAAGTTCTGGTTCTTGGCGTGTCAGGTGGATCATACGGTTTTGATCCTAATTTTTTTTCTTCAAACCTGCTAGAACGAATTAGCTGTTTATATACAGTTAATGAATGTGACTATTCGACTCAGTATTCTGTTACAACTAAACGAATATAGTCTTTAAAATTCATACTCAAATGCTACAATTTCCGACACAATTCTCAATTTAAATTTGTAAACTCATCTTGTGAATCTGATTATGTGCGTGCGTGCGTGCGTGCGTGTATCTATGAACATTATTTCTATTTACATTGCACTTTCACTAAAAAAAAAGGTCGACTGGTAGAATATTACTAGTATTACTAAGAATACTATAGTTTTTAAAATCAAAGTACTGAAGTACCGTAAACATTCAGCCGTGTTACACGGCTGATTGCCGTTTTATTACCCCGGTGTATGTGTGCAGTGTTATATCTTTTCTTCGAAATAATATTTAGGAATTAATTAATCAACTCTTTGAAAAAGTTTATCACATTAGTCTCAGCTATGTAGTTCAGATCAAACCTGCTCTGCTTTCTTGCATGATGCACTTATAAAAATTAAAAAGGAAACAAAAACGATTTTTTAAATAAATTGTCAAAGAACAAATGTTTGGATCATATCTAATTGTTCCAGACACAACTTAGCAAGGGGTGTCTTTAATCGAGTCAGATGTAATTGGGGACCAGCAAGTGCTACTGGATTAAGTATTGCCTTATCGTTCTAAGCTATTTGTGTATATTGGTCGAAATGTACTACATGAACGCTATGTAGATATCTAAAAATGACATGTAGTACTATCGTTTCAGATCGAACGCAGCAGCGGCTGCCATTACTAAACGTGAGATTTGGTTTTTGGTGTTTTACGGCACAGCAACATTGTAGGTTATTTAGTGCCGAGGCAATTTGAATAAAGTGCTTTGCCCAAGGACACACCACAGTAGCCAACCCGGGCTGAACCAATCACCCGTAATAATATCGTCCAACCACCCAATGTCGCAAGCCTCCTTCAATCGTGCGCCATGTTTCTCGCGACCTAACGAGCTTGTTACGAGATAATGATGTCATCAACTGTGTCACCAGCGTTCTTCAAGAGTGACAGCATTGAATTAAATAGTAAAATCAGACACAATGAGATTTAAACAGGTAAATTCTAGTAATTTAAAAAAATCATAATGAAAATCTATATTTTCACTAATGCCTTTTTTGTGTTAGACATTTTGGTCTTGAATTTTCTATTATATGCTAAAAATAGCGCCGCCGATCACATGATGGCTTTGTTTACATATCTTGAACAGGAAAACCAAATTTGGGAATTTATGCAACGTGATAGCCAATGTAAATATTTGGTTTTAATCATGTGGGGTTCTTATACAACGTAAGAAAAATGTACACTCGAAATGTATATTCACTACGGACTTTTTCGTTTCAGTATTATTTCATAATGAACATATATTCTACATCAAAAGACATTGAATCTATTATAATAAAATGTGTATCCATTCACCAGTGTCTATTTTTAAATTTCTCCCTCCCTCTGTCTCTGTCTGTCTGTGTCTCTCAGTCTATTTAGTCATGTATTTATATGGAAATGAACAAGCAAGCAGTAATGTAAGTGCACAAACTACATATAGAATTAACGGATTTTTTTTTCCTATTTAAATTTTTTTATTTTTTTATTTTAAAAACATGGAGACGCTATGAACTAATAATATCTATACCTTGACCTAACTGGCACATTCCAGTTATATGTCACGTGACTAGCGTCACGAACCATGGATGCCACTTCCGGAATTAAGAAAAATGACACACGCTCGGAAAAACGGTAATTCTTTACTAATGTACATGAATCCCAAAATATTTTTAACAATGATTACATGAAGTAGATATAGTTGAACACTTTCTATGTTTTTTTTAATAGATTCTCACAATATTATAACGAACGCGTTAACATTCACGTTAAGTGCACGAAAAGATGTTGCTCGAGGCTATATTACGCTGTGTATGTCTAAATGTTGAATCAGGACGCTAGACTCACAGAAGAATTTATTGTTGTCTGTTTCTAATTACACTAACTGAACCCCATAAAACTAGCACGCAACGCTACTATCAGACAGTTTTAACCACGAATCCACGGTAATCATAAATGTATCTGTGTGGAGGACCAGCTGGTAGCTGCTCCTACAAAATTACTGCGAATTTTGCTTTTGTGCAACTGAGACAAAATCAGCAAAATATAGACACTGAAAGAAAACCTGATTTCTGATTACTTTATTGAAAAGTGTTTTATCATAGTGACATGAGATTCAAAGATTGTATTTAAAGTATCAAGCACTGTATATATATATATATATATATATATATATATATATATATATATATATATATATATATATATATATATATATATATATAGAGAGAGAGAGAGAGAGAGAGAGAGAGAGAGCCTTTGATTTTTAGAATCGGATACTTTCTTAGAATCTAATACTTTTGTTAAATTAGGGAATACCTATTATACTATTTATCATCAGTATCCATTATTTCCTGAGGATATTTTATATTTTGAAAACCTCTGTCAATCTGACCATTTGTACGCCTCTCTGCACATTTGGTTGCCGGTGCGTCCATTCATCGTGCCTGCTGCGCCTGCATCATCAGACGTAATCACAAAACTTGGTAATATGCTTTTCCAGGTTGCGATTTAGTTCCACTGGAAAATTATATTGGGGCCCTAAAAGACGGGTCAAAAGTTCACGTCCCAAATCATTCATGGTAGGGAGAGGTAGCTGTGGGGTAGCCTAGAACTTTTTCCTTCAAGATCAACCATTTTCTTTCTCGAACAAAAAAAATATATATATAAAAATATTTTAAAAAACTATCATGAATGACGTTGGCAAAGTTAGCCCCAGCATCCTAAATATAGGTGGAACGACGTGCCGTCAAAATAGTTCTACGTTTCCTAACTTAGGAATAATTTCTCTCTAACATAATAATATTTAAAACTATTGATTATTTCCTTATATCAAAATTTAAATTTCAAAAATTAATAATATCCTAACATGAAAGTTTCATTACTATAATATTCAAAGAAGACTCTTTGTTTTTATAATATTTCAAACGTCGTAATATGCAATGTCTGCTATTTGATCTTATAGATGTACAGTTTTAGATCAGTTTAGCATCTTCACCATCTTCAGATACTTTAATTTACGTTAGGGGGCGCTCTACAGATAATACATGCTTTAGGGGGCGCTCTACAGATAATACATGCTTCTGAGAGAGTGACAGGTGTAAGATGAAGTTGTTTGCATTTGCAACATGCACAATGGAGAGAATGTTGGCATACCTCTATGTTACTTTCATGTACTGTGGCTGAAATTTCTTTACATATTGTACTTGTGGAAACTGGACATGATCTAAGCACACAGTAGACAAAATGGCCGCTCTAAAGTACTCGAAAAATCAGCCTGAATTAGTCAAAAGTGCACTATTTTCAGCAGTTATTAAAATAGGGAAACGAATTTTACCAGAGCAGACAATACCATCCTCTGAAAGTACTATGAATGAATTACAAAATATCTAAAAAGTAAAAAAGTTATCGGCTCTTTTTTTTAATTATTTACCTTTGAAGTCCAGGAAGTGAAAATGACTAAGCGGAGCTAGCAGTTTTTTGAGAGGTGCACATCTTAAGTAAGACCAAGCTGTATACTCTATAACCCAAATTTCACCCATCAATCATACACCAAAATAAAGGGAATTCAAAGTTCTTTTTATAATACTTAAGATATACAAGGTCTTTTTTAAATAGCCAGGACAGCCAGTGAGGAAAACCTGTGTAATTCTTTTTCTTTAAAAATCTAACCCTATGCAAAATACGAAACTGGAGAGTGCCACCTTAATACTTTCTTTCCCTTAACACTGTGATCTTTAAGGAGCAATTTTTCATAATAGTTAATGAAATATATGTCAAGTAACTACCGTACTTACTCGCGTAAAATATAATACCAACTGCAAACAACATAGACCCTGATCTGCCGTCGCATATTGCAACGGCAGATCTGGGTCTATGCAGTTTGCAGTTGGTATCGACTTATACGCGAGTACAGACGGTATATTAGAAGACGATATACTATGGTGCTAAGAAAAATGCAAAATATTAAAATGTACAACACAGCATTATGAGCATATTCTACAACATATAGCTTCTTATTTGTGCGGTCAATATTGACTTACTGTATGATTCACGAGAAATGGCAAAATAATGTTATAATATTGCTTTGTTCTCTGATAGCTGCAAACGTTTTAAATAAAAGCCTTTTTGTTCCTTTAGTAGAAAATGCATATGCCATCTCTAATATATCAAAAACGTTTCTACATAGCGAACATGTTGCTGTGGTGCTCTACAGTGCTACTAAATAAGAAGTTTTGTGTCGATTTCAGTGCTTGATCAAATCACCCTGAACAATAAGAGAGAGAGAGAGAGAGAGAGAGAGAGAGAGAGAGAGAGAGAGAGAGAGAGAGAGAGAGAGAGAGGTATATAAGTGGATGATCACTTGTTGAAAACGGGTCACCCGACTTGTTATGGCTGCAACATGTACCAAATTTAGGACTCGAGTACTCGAAATGGCAGACCTGACTCGGCCATGAGTGCTCGAAACTACGATCGCCGACTGCGCCATCTCAAGCCAGGTCAGAGAACATATCTATCTCCCTCTCCTCCTTTCCCGTCCCACTTTTCCCGCCCATTTAGAAAAATAGAATACAAAATATTAGTACATTTCCCACTGAACAAAAACCCCTAAAATTTAGCTTATCTAGTTAGTATTCGCACACTAGAAACTGTACAGCAATTAGAAAATTCATCACGAAAACATTGCGACGATGCGGCATTCTTTAATTGTGGAAAAATATAGTGAGCAGAAAGTCTAATATCAGAGATAAATATCTGTGCATCTTTTATTAGGCTACGTATAAAACTAGCAATCAATGTCGATTAAAATGTGCTTCGTGTAGAAGTGTTCTTCCAGTTGTTTATAAAATAGTAGTGTACCTAAATAGACTTCGCGGCCTTATGTCCCACAAGGGATCAAGAGGATTAAGGAAGTATATGGACGTCATATATGATTGATATACAAGAAGAAATACGAACTCATGTCAAAATTTGTCAGTAGGCACAGTCTCCTCTCGAAATTAGGACTCGAGTCTAAGCTGTACTCGACTCGTAATCCAGTACTCGAGTACCCGCTGCAGCACTACTGACTGCCCATGTGCCTGTTTTTTAATCGATGAATATCCTCTCTAGGAATATACAGCTAGCCTAACCCCAGCAGAGAGTGTAATCAGAAGGTGTAATACCTCGGCTAACGGCAAAAGGAGACATTAATTGACCTCTACATGTCAAGTAGTAGTAGTTGAGGAAGATAGTAGCTAAATATGTACATCAGCTGTTCTTCTCGCTGGTTGCTAGGAGACGAAATGAACGACCAGTAGTTGGCGCACAAACTCTCCTTCCGGTTCACAAAGTAAATGAGAACGACATAAGGCGCGAGACCTGAGAAGGCCTCAGGCTAAAAATTGCTGATCCCACTCGAAATCAAATGATAGAGGTAACAAAGAGAAACCTACATTCAAGTTCTTCCCGCGTTCCTGATGGAAGACACTGCCTATGCTCAAACTACCTCAAAATTGGCGCTGAATCAGAAATGGTTTGTTCAAAAATTTGGCCATCTCATGGAGAAAAAAAAAAATTCAATTTAATACACGTCGATTGACCGTGACCTTGGGTGTCGACCTTTTTCACAGTGAAGTCAATAAGGCAACTTAGCCCATCGGAGGGAAGCACACTATGAGAACGATAATAAATATTTACTGAAGGAATTTTGTTTCCTCCAAATAAATAAAATAATAGTATTGTGCGATGTCATAAAAAAAGCAGTTTTTTTTTTTTTTTTTTTTTTTTTTTTTTTTAATGATGATTGTTTATTTAAAATAGATGAAACAAATTAACAAGAATTAAATGTTTTCTGAACCAAACGAACTTGAAAAATATCAGACAGAGTACACATGCAGTGGATGGTGCATGAATAACTATTTGTGACTGTTCAGCAATTAACAGATACAGCTGATTGAGTCAGGCGTTCAAATAGACTGAGAAAAATGATTATCTGTAATTGTTGATATATTTGCAATAAAGGTTCAGATACTGAAGCTTTATAAACGAATTTTTGAATAGTATTGTTTTAAAAATAATTATATGACATTTCAGAAGTATACATTTGAGAAATAACTGGTTCTTAAATATAATAATATTCTTGAAATCACAAAATAGGTTGTTTTTTTCTCTCAAAAAGAAAAATTCGTGAAATTCAGGGAACAATGGCGTGTTTTTATTTACTGAAAAACTAGAATAGGTTTCTTTTTTTTTATATGGAACAAACATGAGTACCAACGTCAAAGTAGAGTGACACTGCTAGGAGTTACGTCAGATATTCTAGGGAAAATATAGTAATATTCCAATTTATACATGTCGCATCAATATTGTAGACAAAATTACATACACAAACCCATAAATTATAATAGATTTATGCTTAACCCCATCGCGTCTACAATGTGAATGCACAAATTTTGATGGCATTATATAATTTTTCTTAATCTTCTCTCTGAATATGACAGAACTATTTCTCCATGCTCTAAACCAATAGAAACTTTTATACGGTTTAATTTTATTAAATTATGTTACAAATTCATGCTTATGAACGAAAACCCTTAACATATTATTAAAAAAAAAAATACTGAAACTTCAAACAAAAGCTGTAATAATGTCTGTAACTGTTTTTTTTTTTATATACTATAGACAGTATAATGCAAAAAGTATGTGTTAAGTTATAAAGAACTTGAAATATTTCGTCTTTGTTACTATTGGTCCATGACATTGAATTTGACGATAGCTCTCTCTGATGGAGATGATTTGTATTGAGGTAATACATTTATTTTGCTTGTCACAAATAAGAAAATGACTGGCATAACAGTATTTTGTCTGCAAGTGTTGAAATAAAAGTCATTTTGGTGATTCTAACCAAGAGTTCTTATAACAATAAAAAAAAAAACAAAAAACAAAAAAACAAAAACAACATAAACATTGGATTGATATTTTGTATCGCTGTTCAAAGTCCGTAACAACACAAATAAATAAGACCTGGTACTTAATAGCACTTTAAATCACACGTTGTTGCCATAGGAGACGATACTTTAGAAAACAAATACAAAAGTATCAAATACCTTATAACTGAAAGACACTCTGCATATATCTCATGAAAAGATTGTTCAAAAGGGAGCGCATTTATGTTTTCAGCCAAAAATAGGTCTGTAGTCATACACAGACAATGTTATTTGCTACTTAGATTCTATACATCTCATGGTGTTATGATCTAAGTAAATTCATTTTTCCTGGCATTTTTCCTTGTAATTAAATAAAGAATCATTGTGAATTTCGATTTCTAAATTCTTTTTTTTTTTTTTTTTTTTTTTTTTAATTACACATTTGCTATTTCTTCACAAACTTTCTTTTTGTCTTTATCAGTCCTTAATGAATAAAGTTTTGACCTTAACCCACAAAAACCCTTTAATGGGGCTGCCATTCAGCTCATCGTTAAAAAGTTCAGGAACTTTCTTATTCATTTGTAGTAATACAAATATGTTATCCTTTCGATAGTCACAAGTGTCATAGGACTTGACGTTGTCCTTTATGCCATTGTAAAAGTCTTCTGTCTCAACGTGGATACACAATGGACCTATATCAGTCATGAATAGTATTACTGTTTCGCCATATTTTATTTTTCAATCTCCGTGCACCAACCAAATGCTTCACTATTACGCTGCGTATCTACCGTAAAGCAGTTTTGTTAATTTTGATCTTTTTTTGTTCCAACTAACTATCACTAAGTAGTCGTCAATAATTATTCTTATTTTGGGAATGATAAGTCTTTCTGACATTTGAAAAATGTATTTTTATTTGCACATATTTTAACTGTTGTACTTTTTCTGAGATTTTCTATTGGCTTACCGAATACAGCATTCTTCATTAGTGTCAACAAATCTTTCTTGACTTGTATTCAGTTCATTGTATGATTTAAATCACGATCGATTACTAGCATGTATTGGCTTATGGCCCAATCTTTAAGATCGATGTCATCTAGGTATTAATAAATGACCATGACCTTTCGTACGTGCTCGCCATTTTTAATCTTGTCATCTTTATCCGAGTAGTATTTATGATTTGCTTTAACATATCTACGTGGTATCATGCTAATTCCACCTCTTATTTCATTCTCAATAATCAGGAACATGTCATAGTCTGTCAACAGTTCTAATTATACCCATGATATTACCACCTCTTATTCTACTTTTAATCACCAGGAACATGCCATAGTCTGTCAACAGTTCTAATTCTACCCATGATATTACCATCTCTTATTCCACTCTTAATCATCAGGAACATGTCATAGTCTGTAAACAGTTCTAATTCAGGCCATGATAGTACCTCCTCTTATTCCACTTTTAATCATCGGGAACATGTCATAGTCTGTCAACAGTTCTAATTCTACCCATGATAGTACCACCTCTTATTCCACTCTTAATAATCAGAAACATGCCATAGTCTGTCAAGAGTTTTAATTCTACCCATGATATATTTAAGCCTGCATTATGAGCTAGTCCTGGATTTCTGTAATAACGATAAGGGTTCACCACTTACCACCCGCAGTCGCAGGCTACTTTTTTTCCAACAGATCTTTATCTACACTCCGTGTCCGAACTTTGTCTGTACTTTGTGATCAGACATTTGCTCCAGAATTTAAACATTCTCTGATGCCATTTTTCGATATTTGTTTATATTGTGTCAAGCAGCTCTTATTGCATATTTAATTCACGAAACTAGCTCCTTCCTGGCGTCTTTCTGACCTCCTAAGGCGTTTTTTTGAGTTGACACGGCAACTTTGGTGCACCTATATCAGCATTTTTTATTTGCTCCATTGTGTCACGCGGCTGTCATGCAGGAACCCAGCACAAGACGGCTTCTCCATGGAGACCTTCTGACTTCTTGGGAGATTCGTGCGTTCACATAGCAACGTGGTCACATCTCTCTTTGTTGGCATGCGATGTATTTTGTGCTAACATTTTAAACCATTTCCTAATTGTGGAGCTTATAGTTATTTTGATCGCAGAGTATATTTCATCTGCTTTATATTATGTTCTGGCCTCTATAATGTTCTTGTCACGGTTAAGTTTTGAGTGCCATAGTGTTATCTAAATACCTCTTTTCTGTCAAAATTTGTGTAATGGCATACAAACCGTTATTGAAAATTATTTAAAACAAAAGAAGTTCAATGAAATACTTTACTATAGTTTCTTTCTTACTTTTTAAATGTTCTCATTCGAGTTTTTTTTATTTATTTTTTTACAATTTAGACAAAATAAAACTATTTGGTTGATTGCTCTAGAACTGTCAACATGTAATTTTCTTTAAAGGGAAGTAACTCGTAATAGCATAATCAACACACTGAGAGATTTATCCCCCTTAAAAATGTCGCTCGTTGTATCGTGCCATTATTTATAATGTGTGAAAAATGTAATATATGTGTTTGCTGGGCCGCTTTCACCGTTTCGCTGCGCTGCGCTAATCGTATCTTCAAAATACCCTCGAGTCTGAGTGTGATAGTGAATATTGATGTTTATTTTAGTGTTGTCATATCTCAGTAACCAATGCGCCAGACCAGAGCTCAATTTAAGTATGCTCTTAGACTATGTCAGAAGGAAGAATTAAAACATAAAGCAGACACGCTTGCAAATAAATTTGCAAATTTAAACCAACGTTAATTCTGGAACAGGTTAAACAAAATTCTACTACAACTTCTAATAGGCTACCAATTTGCATTGATGGGAACCATGGCCAAAATAACATATGCAACATGTGGAAAAATCATTTTGAAGCCTTACTCAGTAGTGTTAAAAACGATTCGAATAAGGAGTATGTTCTTTCAGCATGCAAGGCCCCTTCTAATCTTACTGAACTGATCTCATTGTCGGAAATCCAACGTGCCATAGCTAAACAAAAGGGGGGTAAATGTCCAGGATCAGATTTTTTATATGTAGAACATTTTAAATTTTCAGATAATAGACTCCATGTTCTTTTAATGATTTTATTTAATTGCATGTTGTACATAACTTTGTTCCTGGTGATTTCACAAAAATTACAATTATCCCGCTACTGAAAAGCAAAATTGGTAATCTGGCAGACAAAAATAATTAGAGACCTATAGCTCTCACGACAATTATTTCGAAAATATTTGAATGAATTGTACTACAACGACGTGAAGTAACAGTTTCTGATAATCAGTTGGTTTTAAAAAACAACATTCAGCAGACTTATGCCTCTATGTATTTAAGGAAACTGTCAGCTATTATTTAGAACATGGTAGCCCTGTGTTTGCATGTTTTTTAGACGCTAGTAAGGCATATGATAGGGTTAATCATCGGACACTGTTTAAAAAGTTGCTAAACAATCAAATACCCGTTTACATTGTCCATACTCTAGTTAACTGGTATGGCAAACAATTTTACTATGTGCGTTGGGGAAGTGCAGTATCCAATTTCTTTAATGTGACCAATGGGGTGAGGCAGGGGTGTGTTCTTTCGCCTTTGTTATTTAATATATACATAGACGATTTAAATCGTAAGCTGGGACAGTGTCACGTGGGATACATTTGACACTAAATGCGACATTTCTTAACAATTTTAGTTTTGCTGATGATATGTCATTGATAAGTCCTTCTATCGCAGGTTTAAGGAAAATATTAAAGATATGTGAACATTACGCATTGGAGAATGATATCATATATAATAAACAATAATCGGTCTGCATGGTTTTTCAGTCAACTTCTTTCAAATTACCATCTCCTCCCTCTGTACTTCTTAACGGCCATGCTCTTGCATATGTCGACAGTTATACGTATTTGGGTCATATGCTAAAATCCAACCGGTCAGATGATGAAGATACGATGAGACATTACAGATTTCTGTGTACTAGAACAAAGATGCTTTTACGTAAATTTAGAAATTGTTCTGTGAATATCAAGATTAGATTATTCAAATCTTATTGTTGCACAATGTACTGTGCTCCTCTGTGGACAAACTTTAGTGAATGTATGAAAAGAAAACTAGTTATTGGCTATAATAATAGTCTTCGTTTACTACTAAGCCTTCCAAGATGGAATAGTGCCTCTACCATGTTTGTAAACTATAATGTATTTAGTTTTGAAGAACTAATGAGAAAGTATGTGTTTTCAATGATGAAACGAATATCTAATAGTAAAAATTTTATCTTGAAATCTTTGTGGAACTATGATTTCATTTAAGTTCTTAGATTATAGATAGATGGAACAAGTTATTATTTAAATGCCTTACATAATTTTATTCCTAACAATGACAGACTCATTATGTAGTTGTAGATGGGTCTGTATATTTGTACATAAGACACATATGAACTTGTATGTCTTAAAATCGTTCTATATTTCATATTTTATATTTTAATTTAGATGTATGGACCATGCAGTCTGAAATAAAGAATTCTTATATTATACGAGTGTGTTAGTGTTCAAATATTATACTGTGCAAGCGCACTATAAATAGTGGATCCTCTAGTGTGCTAGAAATGTTTTTTTTTTTTGTTTTTAGTATTGTAGTATCTCTGTAGGAGTGTGTTATTGTGAAAGTATCATATGTTACGGAATTATATATCATTTTTCTTTTAATAATGGTATAGTTTATTAGTTTATGAGTTCTGTTCTTATTCTAACAGCTGTCGTCTTGCCGTGAATACACATACGGTAAATTGGATCAATATTTCACTGAAGCCTTAGTCATGTCACGTGATCCCGCGCGTGAGGGTATGATCTTCTGACCTTGATTCTATGAGTCAATACTTTATTGACTGTTAATAACGTCAGAGCACAAGTACTTTGGAGATGTCACGCATAACCTAGAGAGGGTTGTAATTTCGAAGGAAATTATTTCGAAATACCCAGTTGTTTATCAAAGACGTAATATGGGTTTTATTTCGATTCTGCGTAGTAAGAGACTATATAATAGGAAATAATCCTGTGTTTATGCATTCCTAACATAGTTTGACAGCCTGAGAGGTCATAAACGAATTTTGTTCATTTTGTGTGTGGATATTCTACTTTTGTGATATATATATATATATATATATATATATATATATATATATATATATATATATATATATATATATATATAATCATACAGTGCATTTATTATTCAGTACTGTGTCTTAAACTTTAATAATTATACAGCTCCGTGGAATTATCGGAAACATTTCTAGAACTTGTGGCTTGGATATAACTGATTCTTATTAACACATCAGTACAGCAAAGGTTTCATTCGGAACCTACTTCATTCGGAATATTTGGATTAACTTCCGGATCAGTGAACTTTAGAACAATTTATGACTATCAAGGATATTCTATACTGTAAGTTATTTTTAATTCTTTCACTTTGATTCTTTGCTGAAATATTTTAATATTTTAGGAAATTAAATATTTGTATTTTAAATCTTGAAAGCTTGTTTGAGTCTTTTCTTTTGTTACATTACCCCTAGTCGTAACACATACTATTGTCGAATTCCCATAAAGTACCGCCAATGTTTTTGGAGATAAAAATCTTTCTCCTTATACCGTAGCGCTTATGATGTATTGTTCAAACTCATAGACGCCCGAAATTTTACAAAATATAATTTATATACATGTATTTGACATTATAGGATCTAAATACAGTTTTTCAGTTGCTAAACTATTGGAAAATGTACAAACTTAGTTCAATAAAGATAGTTTGAAGTTGCAAAATTAATGCAGGCATTTATTTCTGAAAACAAAGAAGAAACTTTAAAACATCGTTTGTTGTTGAAAATAACTACTGTCTTTGCAGCCATTAAACATGACATGTTTTGAAGTTCTGAGATTTTAACTTTGTAAAAATCTACCTTTGAAAACGTTGGATATGACTTCGTCCATATTGTAGAAGTCTCTCCAGACTTTTGTCAGGCCAATAGCTTGAAAATTATGAATGTTATGGAGGTAAAATACTATATTTTAAACGAGGATATGTTAGAGAAACTGCAAAAAAAAAAAATGTAAACATCATCTCATGACTGCCATGTTTTGTATGCTGTTTCCTTAAGTTTTTCTTTATTTGTTTGTATACTTCTCTTGATGGATTTAAATGTTTTGTTTGCATTGATCATACGATTTGTAATGTTGTTGTTGTTGTTTTTTCAAAGATAGATCTATTGTTATAAATATATCCCAATACTTTGCAGAATCTGTTGGTTTTTGTGATGATATTTTGTAGAATATAGCTGAATAGAATAGTTTCTTTTTCTGTTGTTAATTCTTAATGCCTGACATTTTTAGCGTCGAAGGTCTTGAAACAATCGTTTTTTAATTTTTCCATTTTCTGAAGTTCATGTTGCAAATGCAGGCAATCTGTGTTGATAGTAATGGTAAGATACACGCTTTTATCATCGGCAAATAGTCGGATGTTACTGATGATGGATTTTGGCATGTCATTTCTCTAGATAAGAAACGGATAAGACCTCAAGAGTGAGCCCTGTGGGATAGATTGTACCAAATATTCTTTAGATGAGTCGCCGTCAAGGATAGCTCCTTGTGTAATGCCAGTAAAGTAAGGCCTGAATCCAGTCGAGAGTATTGGAACTGTTGCCATCTTTATTGGGTTTTTGAACAAAATGGAAAGTTTCACTAAATATCTAAAAAAAATCTTCCGCAAAATGAGATTTTTTTAAATATCTTTCTTATTGTTTGGTTTGGAATTATATAAGTATTTCACTGAACATTAAAGCGTGCATTAAGGATGAAAAAAAAAAAAAAATAAATAAATAAATAAAACAGTCGTAATATCCTGCATTTTCATAAAATGAGTATGGTTTTATCTATGAGGCAAAATGGATGATTTTCTTAAATTGTAGGAATTCCCCAACTCATTTTTCTAGAATATAAAGGACTTCCAAGTGTAATTTTACAACTAAAGAATTATTTTTCATCCCTTGCATTTTGTGTATGTCTCACAAATTTCCCAATATTGTCAGAAATACAATAGGCAATTTGAGGAAAATGTTTAAGAAATTTAGTGAAACTAAAGCGGTGAACCTTGCTAAAGGTCTTACTGAAGTCCATTACAATCTGTTCGATTTTGAGTTTTCTTATCAAGATCTTAATTAAACTGAACAAGTTAAGTTTCGCAGCTGAGAGTGCTACTGAATCCATGCTGGTTATGGTAAAGTAGGTTGTGTTTATATGGGTAGATCATGATGTTTGTTCCTTTGGTACTAAGATGTGTTCCACGATTTTACTTGATATACAGGTTAATAAGATTGGTCTGTAATTTTTAGGTTTGGTTTTGGGGCTTTGTTATTAAACAGAGTAAATATGCACTTAAGAGTTTAATGTTTTTTTTTTTTTTTTTTTTTTTTTTTTTTTTTTTTGGGGGGGGGGGCGGCATTTAACGTGGTATGAACTGTCATTAGTCCAATCATACAGAAAAACGACGCCAACACCCCCACCCCCCCCCCCCCAAAAAAAAAAAATAAAATAAAAAAAAAAATTGGCAAATGATGAAAGTTCGTATATTTTTTTTTTTCTTCTTTTTTTTTCGTTGGGAACATTAAAATTTATAATAGTGATTACAGAGTGTAGACTGCACACAATCTATATTCCAAGATATTATGCCGGCCATACCTCTCAAAGTGTATTGTGTGCGTTACTTCCCTTAGATAAAGTGGGAGGATTTCAGATGGCACTACATCCAACATGGCGCTGTCCATGGATTTCGCGATGATAAAGTTTGGGCCTGTTACTGCAGCAGTAATTCCCAAAGAACATGTAAATCTTGACATGTAATTGATACTGAGATGAGCATCAAAGCCTTTGAATTGGTGCCCGCCATAGAGCGGGTGAAGTTGATGTCAGATAAAGCAAAAACTCAGGTACCAATTTTTAGATCGATAATGTATTGTAGGTCTTGCAATCAGTGGGATGACATTGATCATTAGAAATAAATACCAGACCACGACAGTTAAACTTTGTATCCCCTTCCGTTACAGTACAGTTCCTACCGACTGGAATGAGACAAACCCCACAACCGTCTTTAAGAAATGGAAAACTATGATCCAAATAATCGGTGTATCTAAAAACAGGACAGTTGTTTTACCAGTTCCGGATCGACGACAAGTCAAACACGTTTTTCGCTCCAACGAAACGTTGATTTATGAAAGTGATATCATAAATCCATAATACAGAATGCGCTGCATCGCTCCCAGTTTTAAATTATTTTAAACCTGTAACCATGTTTAGAAAATACTGAATTAATTAGTATGTGCAAATTTGCTAATTGCGAATCATCATTCCAGTTCCAGATACGACGCTATCTATATATAAAAACGGAAGACTACACCCTATATAAGGTGTGGAGAATTATTTTCTGCTATTAAATGAAAAACTTGATGCATACAATTAACAATAAGTTACATAAAACTAAAAATAACATTTACGAAGAGACGCACATGTGAAGGAGTGCATCCAGTTTACTCGCACAGCAACAGAGATTAAACTTCGCAAAGAAAACTATTGAAAAGACAAAACTGGGGTAGTAGTAATTTTTATTGCACTTCTTGATACAATTTAATTACTTAAAAAGAAATGAAAACATAAAGTATTGGCAGAAAAATATTTGTACATAATGTTATTTAAAATAAAAGTTTTAAAATAGCTTTAAATAACCTTAACAAACACCATTTAAAAATAAAATTTTACAAAATGACTGACATTTGGGAAGTCTTTCTCTTCCTCTCTTTCTTTCTCTCTGTCTCTAAATGTTCAGTTAATAGCATAGATGAATGAACACATCACAAAATGACCAAAAGAACAGCTTGTAAAAAATAAACAAAAACAAAACAAAACACATACCAACCTTTGGGAAAATACCATTAATATTCTCTCTCTTTCCTTGTTCAGTGAATATTAAAGATGTACCAGAAGTTGACTGGAGAAAAACATTACATTTGCGTAAACTAATTTTCTCATGTTGTGCACTAAGATGAAGCTCCACAATATTCTTACAGCGGCACATCTTACCTTCAAAAGTTCATCACTGGACCAAATCTTTACTTCATGAGCACTATCGCTCTCTCTAGTTAAACCTTTGTATAAAGAACACCAAAGGAACAAAGGAAAATTTTCCCCTTATATATATATATATATATATATATTATATATATATATATATATATATATATATATATATATATATATATATATATATATATATATATATGTGTTTGTGTATATATATATATATATATATATATATATATATATATATATATATATATATATATATATATATATATATATATATATATATACACATGCACACACACCATACTTCCACACAATCCTTCCAGTCAATAAGATTTTTCACAAAAACAAGTTCTTTTCATCAGGAGGGTAAAAAGTCAAGATATGAATTCCATGTTAGTGATTCCAGTGTTGTATCTTGAGCATGGATCATGGTTTCCTGCAACTTTTTGTTCAGTGTCTCCTAAGTCTTGACCCCTCTGTGCTCACTCAGTGCACTTGTTTTGTCAGGAAAAAATAAAAAATACTGCTGTTGTATGTTTTAGTACATGTCCATCCACTTCTAAATTGGCGCTAGCAATGACCAAAGCTGCTAAAGGCAATAAAAACTATAAGATGGCAATTAATATGTATTTTAAAACAATATATTTGGCAATCAAAACATTCAAGGTTTGTGGTAGTCTGCCGAGTTGCAATATAAAGTCTTTGACAGCCACTAGTGTAACATATTTTCAAGGTTGAAGGAACACCTGTGGTGATGACAATTTAATTTATCTTGAGGTTTAATTAATGATGAAAGGGACTAAATTTATGCAAATACATAATTTTTCATTTAATCAATCAATTATTAATTTGAAATAAAATTAATTCAAGACAATAATGGAAAGTTTTATAATAAATGCTGGTGGATAATGAGTGAACACTAAAGTTAAATGAAGGCATGATCCAGAATGGAAATTTTAAAGTGCAGCTCATTTTAGGGGAACCAGATATTCAAACATGTTAATGTTTTCATGAGTCATTTAAGCACTTGATGAAATGTTTATTTCAAAATGTAAGTTTCCAAGGAAAAGATGATAGCACAGTACCGTCTACAAAGTTAAGGTGGAAAATCTGTCAAAGCAAAAAAGATTATCTCATTTCTGTAGCACTACTAGTGCATTAAGTTATATTTACTATATTCCTTTCTCCCTTTAAAATGTTGTGTATCTCCCAAATTTGGAGGATCGGGGACACAGTGACCCCTACCCTTGGGATCCTAGGTGCAACACACACACACACACACACATACAAACACATATATATATATATATATATAAATGCTATTAATGTCTAATAACAGGTGCCAGCTAATAAAATTACCATTTAAACCAGCTTACAAATCATGTTAATTCTAAATACAAGTGAATTTACCCATATCCTTCAAATACTTGCACTTAGTGGTTTTATACATGCCTAGTTGCCTATTCTAAAGATCCCATGTAACATGTATAACAGCTGCTGTCTGAAGATTCGTTGACACTTATGGACCATGTTTATTATGAAAGAGTACTCATAAAAAGGTTTCACTGAGCGATATTTACCATTATTTGGTATTCTTAAGGTTTTCAATATAATTGTAGTGCAATCACCAGTGCTTAAAGCATATATTGATTGATTACTAAATATTATTGATACATTTCCAAAGTGATCAACAAAGTCTTTTAGTTTTCACACTGTTACTATGCCTGATCCGGAACTAGCAAACTTGCATGCATGGATTTATCGCTTTATAAGTAACACAGCCAGCATTGGTTTTAACATCTTTCAACTGAGCTTTATAGCTGACGGGAATTTTAGGTACATGCATGTTCCTGATACGAAACATTTTGTCGCTTGTATGTGTATAACTTTCTAAGAAAAGGGCATCATTGATATTAAAACTTACTGAATTTCTGCAAAGATGTAAATGCATGTGATGTACAGAAAATGATGTTCTATTAAAGCGTTCCAAAATGAGGCAGATTTCAGCATCGATATGGAAGTGGCAAAAATCCAGAACTGGTAAAATGACTGTAATGGACATTGATGTAGTTATAATGTATGTTGGAAAGTTGGAAACCAACTATAATCAGTAAAAAAAATTGATAATGCACAGCAATGACGATGAAATATGTAAGCTTATTGTAAAATCAGGGCTTTCGTGTCAGTTTTCTTCCTTGTTGGTTTTTCTAGGTAGTAAAAACGACAAGGGAGAATACTACCGACATGAAAACTAACAAGGATAATATGAATTCTGCTTTTACTTGACAGCTTTTCATGATTGTATCATTATTTAGAGTGCACTTCTTCTGAACTGCATGAATGTGCCAATAGTTAGTGTATCATTATTTAGAGTGCACTTCTTCTGAACTGCATGAATGTGCCAATAGTGAGTGTATCATTATTTAGAGTGCACTTCTTCTGAACTGCATGAATGTGCCAATAGTTAGTGTATCATTATTTAGAGTGCACTTCTTCTGAACTGCATGAATGTGCCAATAGTTAGTATATCATTATTTAGAGTGCACTTCTTCTGAACTGCATGAATGTGCCAATAGTTAGTGTATCATTATTTAGAGTGCACTTCTTCTGAACTGCATGAATGTGCCAATAGTTAGGGTGCATTACTATTATTTACAAAGTTTAATTATATTTTTAAGTTCTTGTCTGTTGGTATTATAAGGGACATACATGTATATAAATTAAATTATTCCCCTGGTATTATTTCACATCACATTTACCAGTGTTTGATTAAATATTAACAATGTAAAAGACTTTATGCACATTATGAAAACTGGTCGGAGAATAAAATCAAAACAAATTCAAGTGATAATAATTTTTTTGCTTGTGAAATATCTGTGTCAGTTTTTATGTTGGTACCTCTCTTGCTTGTTGGATCTTCACAGTGGTTAGTATGACCAAGATTGTAAGATAAACATATAGATAGCATCACCATTACTGTGTATTTTCAGTATTTTATTTTGTGTTACTACACATTTTATAATGTACATTATACTTACACTATTGTTCATTACCAAATGTTACTGCCCTTTTCTTTACTTTATGATTTTTAAGCTCACCCCAAGTAATTACAGACCAATATCACTAATATCCCTAACATTTGTCTGCATGATTCAGGAATATATAATTGTCAGCAACATAATGAAACACTTAAATGATAATAATACTTTGACTGACACAATGACTGCCAACATGGATTTTGCACAAGGAGAGTCTGTGAAACTCGTTGGGCTCTCCCACAAGCTGGCAAAAGCACTAGACATTAAGATACAAAACAGACCTAGTGGTTCTAGATTTCTCAAAAGTTTTTGACTGAATACCTCACCTATGCTTGCTGCACAAGATCCATTACTACAATATTTGAAACGAATTATACAACTGGGTAGAACCTTTTCTCTCAAACCAAACCTAGAATATTTTTGTGGATGAGGAGTCCTCGGAAAGTGCACCAGACATCAATGGAGCACCACAGGGTATTGTGTTCGGACCACTTGTATTTCTTCTCGTTAGCAAAGACCTGCCCCAGTCTCTCAAGTATCCAATAAGACTGTTTGCAGATGATTTCATAGTAAACTGGAAGATCAGGAACAGCAATGACTATCAAATCCTGCAACAAGATCTGCATTTACTAGAAGAATTGGAGTATAGATGGAGAATGGAGTTTCACCCAGCAACATGAAATGTGTCTAGACTCACCAGATCACAGAACCCAGTCAAAGCAAACTACACCCTTAAAGGTCAGTCCTTACAGTTAATGAACATCTCCAAGTAACTTGGAATAGATATTGCATCTGATCTAAATTGGATAAACTACACAGACCATTTTAACAAGTTGATAAACTACACAGACCATTTAAACAAGTTGATAAACCTCACAGACCATTTAAACAAGTTGATAAACTACACAGACCATTTAAACAAGTGGATAAACTACACAGACCATTTAAACAAGTTGATAAACTACACAGACCATTTAAACAAGTTGATAAACTACACAGACCATTTAAACAAGTGGATAAACTACACAGACCATTTAAACAAGTGGATAAACTACACAGACCATTTAAACAAGTGGATAAACTACACAGACCATTTAAACAAGTGGATAAACTACACAGACCATTTAAACAAGTGGATAAACTACACAGACCATTTAAACAAGTGGATAAACTACACAGACCATTTAAACAAGTGGATAAACTACACAGACCATTTAAACAAGTGGATAAACTACACAGACCATTTAAACAAGTGGATAAACTACACAGACCATTTAAACAAGTGGATAAACTACACAGACCATTTAAACAAGTGGATAAACTACACAGACCATTTAAACAAGTGGATAAACTACACAGACCATTTAAACAAGTTGATAAACTACACAGACCATTTAAACAAGTGGATAAACTACACAGACCATTTAAACAAGAAGGCTCACAGCACTCTTGCATTTCTAAGACGGAATTGAATCAGTGCAGCATGCAAACTAAAACCAGTGCATACATCACTATAGAATGACCCAACCTGGAATACTGTGCTGCCATATGGAGCCCACAAAAGAAAGATAAAATCACCAGGATTGAAATGATACGACATCAAGCAGCAGGATTTGCCACAAATATACATGTATGTAGGAGCATGAGCAGTGTGACATCCATGTTTGAGGACCTAGACGGGGAAACTTTTGAGACACTGTGGTGTAAGATCTAACTCGCCCTATTTTTCAAGATTATCAACAACTTGATTGCCATTTAACTTGGTACATACCTCACATCATCATCCAAGATCAACCATCATTGGAAGTACAGATATATCCTAATGGAAAAAGATTCATATAAATACAGTTTCTTTCCAAGGACTATTGCCATCTAGAGTAATCTACCAGCTAAAGTTGATGAAGCTTTTGACTTGTTATCCTTCAAATGAGAGTTTATTAGTAATCTTAGATACTAAAATTACATTAAATAGATCCACGTGCATAAGTGTTCTAAATGATGGCTAGAGCTGTGCCAGTTCTGCTAAAGACCCAGGGGCCACTTTGGTTCAGAGAGGTTTAGTACAAAGAGGGAAAAATCACATTTTCTTTATCTGAACACATTCTTTCTTTTAATATATTATTTGTCCTATTATATGCCTACTACCCTTCTCTTTGTCTCCCTTTTCCTTTTTTTTTTCCAGGTACATTTACAAGCCAGTCAATATATAATTGTCAAGCGTGACAGAATTGAAAGGAGATAGAACCATCTATTCCCCCACCCCAACCCC
The DNA here is from genome assembly GCA_029931535.1 of Margaritifera margaritifera. Taxonomy (NCBI): domain Eukaryota; kingdom Metazoa; phylum Mollusca; class Bivalvia; order Unionida; family Margaritiferidae; genus Margaritifera; species Margaritifera margaritifera. The sequence goes on from JAQPZY010001230.1 coordinate 1,509,524, forward strand.
ACCCCCAGCCCCACCCAAAGGAATTCTGCAATTTGGTTCCCCTACACCCACTTCAAAAAAGGAATTCTCCAGTTCTGTAACCCCAAATTATGCATGGCATGAGAATATCCAAAACTAGGTAAGGGGAATTTGCTGCCAGCATTGCTTTTATAGCAGGTTATTTTATTTGATGATGTACAGCTTGTAAATATGTACTGTATATACTCATGTATAAGGTTGGTCCAAATGCAAACAATATAGACCCTGATCTGCCGTCGCATAATGAGCCGGCAGATCAGGGTCTATGTTGTTTGTTCTATTGATTAGTCCTTACAAACTGCATAGATCCAGATCTGCCAGCACATTATGTGACAGCAGATCTGGGTCTATGCAGTTTGCAGTTGGTATCGGCTTATACGCAAGTATATACAGTAAGTGTATACAAATATTACGTTTCCTTGTCTTATTAGAAAAAAAATATATAAATTGAGAGTAACAATAACTAAATAAATCTTAAAGAAATTGAAAATATGATTGAATGTATAATTTAAATTGTGGGGCCCCAGGTGGCTGAGTGGTCTAAGGCGCTCGCATTTACAGATCACTCACACATCTCACCTCTGTCTGTGTGGGTTCGAGTCTCAGGCTCGGCTAACGTGGGTATAGCTTGCCAGTAGCTTCCCATGGGTCAATGGTTCTTCCCGGGTTTTTCCTTGGTTCTTCCTCCACCAAATATACATGCTGCCATGTATAGCCTATCATGTGCTGAAAAATGGCGTTGAACCCACAACAACAACAGCAACAACATAATTTAAATTGTATAATTGGTGACATAATGTCTGTCATGAGCTTTTTGTGAAATGTACAAGATAGACTGAACAGGGAGTGGAGAAAGAAGCAACAAGATATAGGGTTGATGTAACATTGGCCCAATGGCCATAGTATCTACTGTATGATTGACAGGCCAATCAGTATTTCACTCAGACTGAAAATGTTTCAGCAAGTTAGGGCCATATTACACATATGGAGAAATTCCCCTTACCTTGTTTTGTATAGTCTTCTGAGATGTGTGATTTGGTGTTACTGAAAAGATCAGTAAGGTAACCTTAATTAGGTGGAGAAAACTGATATGCCACAGAAAACTTGCATGCAATCAGAAAAGAACAGAGCAAACCTCAGATAGAAAGTTTGTCTTGCAGACTTACCACTTTTGTGCCATTAATGTGTCCATATTTTAAGAAACATATAGATTCATTTGACAATGTACAAAAGAGAGAACAGCATTCCTCATAAATAATCAAGAGAAAATACAAATTACACAAGGGGAAACAAATATAAATATACAAAGTGCCACCAGAACTAAATACATGTATAAAGAATTACGGCTTTGTACCTAGATCAAGATCAAGTTGCCAAAATCTGTGGTAAATAAAGTCTGGACAAGCCAACACATACAATTTAACCATGATACTACAGTTGAAATTTATTCATGACCTGACATCAGTATAGAAGAGCTAATAGTAGAGGCTGTGTAACCTACAGTCAGAAGAGCATCTAGCTAAATTAGCTGGGCGTCAACAAGGGGACATTTGTCTGCAGCCTCATTGCCAGTTATTCTTCACTTAGCAACAGTACATGACTCCATGTTTTTGCTCACTTCGTCAAGAAGGCACCATGGTTATTTGTTTCATAAACCATAAAGCCAAGTCATTTTCAGCAAAAGAAATCTGAACCCCATTGTTCAAGGCTGAGTCTAGTTGAACAATTATCTTTCAGTGTCATACAAAGCACAGCTTGGACAAAAATGAACTCACATTCATCTTGGTAGAATTATATTTATAGTCATGCATTAATAATATATATGTAAAGTACCTTCATTGGATTCTGTTGTAAAGAGGTTAATAATGATGATAATTATGATACTGTGCTTCTTGAAGATGATGATGATATTGTACTTGATGATAATGTGCTTCTTGATGATGATGATGATGGCATTTTACTTCTTGATGATGATGATATTGTGCTTCTTGATGATGATGATATTGTGCTTCTTGATGATGATGATATTGTGCTTCTTGATGATGATGATATTGTGCTTCTTGATGATGATGATGGCATTTTACTTCTTGATGATGATGATATTGTGCTTCTTGATGATGATATTGTGCTTCTTGATGATGATATTGTACTTCTTGATGATGATGATATTGTGCTTCTTGATGATGATGATATTGTGCTTCTTGATGATGATGATATTGTGCTTCTTGATGATGATGATATTGTGCTTCTTGATGATGATGATATTGTGCTTCTTGATGATGATGATATTGTACTTCTTGATGATGATGATATTGTGCTTCTTGATGATGATGATATTGTGCTTCTTGATGATGATGATATTGTGCTTCTTGATGATGATGATATCGTACTTCTTGATGATGATGATATTGTGCTTCTTGATGATGATGATATTGTGCTTCTTGATGATGATGATATTGTGCTTCTTGATGATGATGATATTGTACTTCTTGATGATGATGATATTGTGCTTCTTGATTATGATGATATTGTGCTTCTTGATGATGATGATATTGTACTTCTTGATGATGATAATATTGTACTTCTTGATGATGATGATGATATTGTGTTTCTTGATGATGATGATGATGAAGATGTAGATTGTGATACATTATTTATTACAATATCAGTGTTTTCAAAAATGTCTGCAAAATAATGTTGATGATGATAAAAATGTCATATTGTTTTTTATTAATCTTTGTTCTTAAAATATGAGCTGAATAATTTAGTTTTCTTTCCTGCCAACAGATCGAATGTATTGATGTCTGTGGAAAGAATTTGTACATTGGGACAAATGATTGGTAAGTTATTCACTTAATTCATCCAGAGAGGAATTACTCTCTGTTTGGTATGTTCATACTAAAATAACATTTTTAGTAGTCAGCTTTTGCTTATTGAGATTTAACCAGCTGTGGCTTATGTCCAGGATTTATTTTGGACATGAGTTTACTATTTATTTTTATTAGATGCTCTTTTGCCCTGGTCCTGCAGTTTTTGATGGATTGCCATGAAACTTGGTAAATATAACGGTCATCACCTGAGATGCATATTGACAAATCATGATCAGATCATTTTTGTTAGTTATTGCTTGTTTTGACTTGTATCTTAATGCAGTGTATGTCACAACTGAGTTTGTACAATTAGTCCTGCAGTTTTTGATGGATTGCCATAATATTTGTTAAATATTATGGTAATCAACTGAAGATATGTGTAAATCGACAAATCACTTCGCTTCCACAAATTTTGTTAGAGTTATTGCCCTTTTTGTCTTGAAGCTTAATGCAGGGTATGACAGAATCTTGTGAACACAACCAGTCTGACAGTTTTTCATGGTTTCGATTCATAAGGTTAGGTCAGTTGACACAAGCGTAGCATTCGAGTGCAGCTGTTCCTTAACAGACACAGGCAGTGTGGGATAGAGGGCACAGATGACTTTCAATAGCATTTCATCCCAAAGGGCTCAGTTTGATCTGGTGAGACCTATAGAAGCAGTGGAACAGATTATCGTCCTAGGTCATTTGGCAGCTTCTTAGTGATGCAGTCAATTGACTTCGCTGGATGTGCGGGGAGTGGGGGTGGGTGGGGATTTTCCCAGTCTTCCCTGTTTGGGCATATTGAGCCACTACTCCAGCCTGTATATTTATCTCCAGTTTGGAAGCTGCCTCACATACCATGGGGGACTGGAGATGAGCCTTCAGCGGGATAGGGGGATGTAACTCCCTCCACCTCTTAACTATTCTCCTTAGGTATTATGATCCGATAATGTATTTGAAGAAGAAACCAACTATTGGAGTAAAATGTTTCTTCGATAATACTTACCTGATCATAACATGGATACACTCTCCCAACGTCCCCACAGTTACATCCTACTGGCAGAGCGTGCATTCCACTCCAGTAGTAACTGAAGTATGGATAGGATTTGGTGCTAATTCCTATATCCAAGGGGAGATCACCCTAGTTGGGTAAATATTATCAAAGAAACAAAACTTTTCTCCAAAATTTGGTTTTCAGTAAAAGACTTCTTTTGATGTCTCGTTGGTTGTGTATGGAAATGTTGCTGATCTGACATCAAATATTGCCCCCACAGCATTCATCTTAAAAATCTTGTTATCGCTAGTCCATCTAAATGGAAAGTCATATCGACATGGGGTTTTCACCAGCAGGCTTTCTATGGTGTCTAGCTGGTCCTAAATGAAAATGGTGTAAATCTGACATCCAATATGGGCAACATGGTGGCCATCTTTAAAATCCTGTTGTTGCTACTCCTGAATACATGGTCATAAAATCAACAGGGGGTTTTCACCAAAAGACTTCTTATGATATCTTGTTGGTCCTAAATGAAGATGGTGCTGATCTGACATCCAATATGGGGTTTTTACCAAAAGACTTCTTATGATATCTTGTTGGTCCTAAATGAAGATGGTGCTAATCTGACATCCAGTATGGTTGCCACAGTGGCCATCTTGAAAATCTTGTTATAGCTCAAGAATATCAGAGATGGCTTCAATTCTTAGCTGTTAAAAAGAAGAAACAGCTGTCTGTCTATCAACAATCACTTGATACCACTCTGGAGTCCATATTTCTGATCTGATTTCAATCAAACTTGTAATATGGGTTTATATTATCAAAATCTCAGACTAGTTCAATAATGAGTGAAATCCATGCATATCAATGTGGTAATTTTGCATTCTGATTGGTTAACCTTGTTACCACTCTGGAAGCCACATTTGTGATCTGATCAAACTTGTAATATATACTTATTTCATAATGATCTCGGACGAGTTCAATAATGATGTGAGATTTACATATACTAATGAGATGATCTTGCATCTGATTCGCTGAGCTTGGTACCACTGTGGAGGCTGCATTTCTGATCCAGTTTTGATCTAACTTGGAATATATGCTTATATCATTAAGATCTCAGACAAGTTAAATAATGAGCAAAATCCATACATACTAATTAGGTGATCTTGCATCTGATTTGCTGAGCTTGTTACCCCTCTGGAAGCCATATTTCTGATCTGATTTTGATCAAACTTGAAATATGTGGTTATATCATCACGATCATGGATGGATTTGGCAATGAGCAAGATCCATGCATATTAATGAGGTAATCATGCATCTGATTGGCTGACCTTGTTTCCACTCTTGAGGCTATATTTCTAATCTGATTTGGATCAGACTTGGATTATTTGCTAATATCATCAAGATCTTGGACAAGTTCAATAATGAATGAGATGTATGCATATTAATGAGGTAATTTTGCATCTGATTGGCTGAGCTGTTGCCACTCAGGAAGCCATATTTCTGATTGATTTAGATCAAACTTGAAATATGGGCTTATGTCATCAAAATCTTAGATGTGTTTGGAAATCAGCAAGATCCACACATATTAATGATGTAATCTTGCATCTAACTAGCTGAGATTATTACCACCCTGGAAGTCATATTTGTCATCTGATTTTGACCAGACTTGGAATATATGCTTATATCATCAAGATCTTGGACAGTTTGAGCATGATCCATGCATGTTAATGAGGTGATCTTGCAACTGATTGACTGAGTTTATAATCACTCTGGAAACCTTAATTCCGATCCAGTTCAGCTTACATCATCAAGATATATGTTTTTATTTTGAGCAATAATGAGGTGTCATGTGGTAATTTTTCATATGATTGGCTGAACTTTTTGCCACTTGAGAGGGGGGCCCCAGTTGGCTGAGTGGTCTAAGACGCTCGCCTTTACAGATCACTCAAACATCTCACCTCTGTCCGCATGAGTTCAAGTCTCGGCTTTACCAGTGTGGGTATGTAAGAAACTTTGCCATTAGCTTCCCATGGGTCGGTGGTTCTTCCCGGTGGCTTCTTGGGTTCTTTCTCCACCAAATATACTGTCTGCCATGTATATGTGCTGAAAAAGGGCGTTAAGCCCCACAAAACCAAACCAAAACCATACCACTTGAGAGACTGTAATTATGACTCGAGTTTAATCAAACTTGGTAAATAGGCTAATACCGTCAAGTTGTTGGATGATTTTTATTATGATCAAGACTTATATGTATATATTTATAAGGTGGTCTTGCATCTAATATGGAGATTTCTGTACCACTCTGTAGACTGTATTTTTCATAGGATTTTGAACAACTTGGTAAACATGCCTATGTGATCAAGATCTTGGTTGAGTATGATTATGAGTGAAATTCAGGAATATTATTTGATGTGACCTTGCATCTGATTGACTGAGCTTAAAAAAACAACTTAACCTTTCTCCCTATCTACCTTTTAGACTTAATGAAGAACCAACTGCTATTATAGTGTGCATACTGTACCTCACTCAGCTTGTGATTGTTTCATTTGCTGTACATGTACATCTTTTACCCCATATTATGATAGGATTCAGTATGTAAGATATGTCTTTGTTGAATATATCTGACAATTTAGTAAAACATTCCAAGCATCATTGTGATATTGTTTCCTACTGCTACATACATCTTCATGATGAAAAAAATCAATAAATAAATGCAACTGGATGTATTGTGTGGACATGCACATGAGATGCTTTTGTAGGATTTATAATGACTAAGAAACCGTAATATGGCTTACAAACTTGAAATGATGTTTTTTTAAATAAAATGTTACTAATCAAAGATTTTGTTAACAAAGATGTTTTTCAAAAGTAAATGTAGTTTAAATAAAATTCTATGATCATTATCAGTAAAACAACCATCTTTGTAATGTTTCTACAACCAATTCTCGTCAGCTTTGGCTTTTTCCTAGTGATGCCATATTTGATTTGAAAATCATACATACTTTAGGAAAAGAATTAACGGAAATATCAAACTGAACAATCCTCATAATCAGAGATGTAGAAATATATAATGTAATTTGAACGGGTATTTCCTGGGTCAATAACAGTCATGTGCATGTACATTTACATGTTTACCAATTTTGTAAACATTTACAGACAGTAAACTAAACTAAGCCATTTGTAAGTAGTTTATAAATTGAGAGTTCTGGACCATAAGTTACTAACACAAGCAGGGGACTGGGGGGATATGTAATCTCTTAATGACTCTTGGTTTTACTAGTAATGAATGTGAAGTCTGTTAATTTAAAGGATTACAAAAAATGATGCATTGAGTGAAACACTAATGCTGATATTTAATTTTTTTTCTCAGTTTTGTTGTCCACTATATCATTGAGGAGAGACCTACGCAGGCTGGTCGTATGGCCTTTCACAATGAAAAGCAGGGACATAAATACCTAGCACTGGTAAGTAAAGATTGCTTCCACCTCACCTTTGTTAGTGAAAACTACGTCTATCTTTGTCCTGACTCTAAGGTCAAATTTTCAAACATATATGTATGTATATACTTAACTATTCTTTTCTGATATTAATATGTCATATAGGCAAAAATGTCTGATGGTGGACCTAATTTGGGATTAGACTTGTCATTACAACAGAATGCTACCATATAAAAGGTATTCTTCATAGAAAAAGTTTGCAATTTTGTTCAAGAATAAGGGATTTAAAAATTTTGATAAGTTGATTCTTAGTATTTGTGGTTCTAGAGAGGTTATAATAATTAAGGTGGAAAATTGTGATGGGATTTATATTTTGCAGTCTCCAAATATTTGCCTGTGACACTCCAATTTTTTGAAAAATTGTATATAGCTAACACAAGGACTCTTGGTGGTAGTCTCAATACTTCATCCAATGAAAAATCCTGGAGTCCCATTAAAGTATTGTGAAGTCTTAAATGCAGTCACAAGTGTGAAAAGTGTGATTAAGTCCGAAAGTTTTGAAATCATTTTCTTCTTTTTTCAGGATTTCAGTTTTGCTCGAGCTAAATACACTTTATCCATGTAAAAAACAGATTGGCTACACTCATTATGGTAATAGCAGTAGCCTCATAAACTTCTCCAGCTGAACACATTATTGTAATACCAGTAGCGTCATAAACTTCTCCAGCTGAACACATTATTGTAATACCAGTAGCGTCATTAACTTCTCCAGCTGAACACATTATTGTAATACCAGTAGCGTCATAAACTTCTCCAGCTGAACACATTATGGTAATACCAGTAGCCTCATAAACTTCTCCAGCTGAACACATTATTGTAATACCAGTAGCGTCATAAACTTCTCCAGCTGAACACATTATTGTAATACCAGTAGCGTCATAAACTTCTCCAGCTGAACACATTATGGTAATACCAGTAGCCTCATAAACTTCTCCAGCTGAACACATTATTGTAATACCAGTAGCCTCATAAACTTCTCCAGCTGAACACATTATTGTAATACCAGTAGCGTCATAAACTTCTCCAGCTGAACACATTATGGTAATACCAGTAGCCTCATAAACTTCTCCAGCTGAACACATTATTGTAATACCAGTAGCCTCATAAACTTCTCCAGCTGAACACATTATTGTAATACCAGTAGCCTCATAAACTTCTCTGACATAACACATTCTGGTAATACCAATGGCCTCAAACTTCTCTGATTGAACATGGTATGGTAATACCAGTAGCCTCATAAACTTCTCCAGCTGAACACATTATTGTAATACCAGTAGTCTCATAAACTTTTCTGGCATAACACATTCTGGTAATACCAATGGCCTCAAACTTCTCTGATTGAACATGGTATGGTAATACCAGTAGCCTCATAAACTTTTCTGGCATAACACATTCTGGTAATACCAGTGGCATCAAACTTCTCTGATTGAACATGGTATGGTAATACCAGTAGCCTCATAAACTTCTCTGGCATAACACATTCTGGTAATACCAGTGGCCTCAAACTTCTCTGATTGAACATGGTATGGTAATACCAGTAGCCTCATAAACTTCTCCAGCTGAACACATTATTGTAATACCAGTAGCCTCATAAACTTCTCTGACATAACACATTCTGGTAATACCAATGGCCTCAAACTTCTCTGATTGAACATGGTATGGTAATACCAGTAGCCTCATAAACTTCTCCAGCTGAACACATTATTGTAATACCAGTAGTCTCATAAACTTTTCTGGCATAACACATTCTGGTAATACCAATGGCCTCAAACTTCTCTGATTGAACATGGTATGGTAATACCAGTAGCCTCATAAACTTTTCTGGCATAACACATTCTGGTAATACCAGTGGCATCAAACTTCTCTGATTGAACATGGTATGGTAATACCAGTAGCCTCATAAACTTCTCTGGCATAACACATTCTGGTAATACCAGTGGCCTCAAACTTCTCTGATTGAACATGGTATGGTAATACCAGTAGCCTCATAAACTTCTCCAGCTGAACACATTATTGTAATACCAGTAGCCTCATAAACTTCTCTGACATAACACATTCTGGTAATACCAGTGGCCTCAAACTTCTCTGATTGAACACGGTATGGTAATACCAGTAGCCTCATAAACTTCTCTGGCATAACACATTCTGGTAATACCAGTGGCCTCAAACTTCTCTGATTGAACACGGTATGGTAATACCAGTAGCCTCATAAACTTCTCCAGCTGAACACATTATTGTAATACTAGTAGCCTCATAAACTTCTCTGACATAACACATTCTGGTAATACCAGTGGCCTCAAACTTCTCTGATTGAACACGGTATGGTAATACCAGTAGCCTCATAAACTTCTCTGGCATAACACATTCTGGTAATACCAGTTTCCTCAAACTTCTCTGATTGAACACGGTATGGTAATACCAGTAGCATCATAAACTTCTCTGGCATAACATTTTCTGGTAATACCAATAGGCTCATTAACTTCTGGTATGTCACAAATTGTATAAACATATTTAGGTATTACAGTAAAACCTGTCTTGAAAGACCACCTGTCTTGGGAAACCATATTCTCAATGCACAGATTTATTGATTATATAGTGTTATGACCTGTCATGAGAGACCACCTGTCTTGAGAGACCATACCTTTTTGTCAGAAGGGGTGGTCTTTCAAGACGGGTTCTACTGTACCTTGAGCCTCATAATCTTCTCTGGCATAACACATTATGGTAATACCAATAGCCTCATAAACGTCTGTGGGTAAACACATTATGCTAACACCAATAGCCTCATAAACTTTTCAGGCATGCCACAAATTATGGTCACACTTCTTAAATTCAGTGAAATTATTACCCCCCCCCAAAAAAAAAAAAAAAAAAGATTACCAAGAAATACCTTGTCTTGAAAAAGATCCATTGTAAATGCATGTATTGTCTCATTCTTTTCTTCTTGTTCATAAATTGAAGGATATTGTATCATATTATTGTTCAGTGATAAATGCAAGAGTGATTCCCAGTTTTTCTTATTCCCTATATACTCAAGAAATTACATGTATTACTTGTCTGAATATTTTTTCACAAAACTTCTTTTGTTTATGTTGTAAATGAAAATTAGAACCTCAGTATTTTATAGAGAATAATTGATATACAGTCATGCATGATTTATATCTAGTGTTCTGTTTTAATTTCCTATGCTGGAGATGCTCAAAAAGTCTTGTATTGAAGGCTGACCTAGAGTAAATCACATATTTAAGCAAGCATAACATTTTTGGTTTGGTTGGATTTCAGTTCCTCCATGTGTGTGGCATAGTACCCTTTCTCTTTTACCATTTATAGTTTGTATTACTAATAATAGTAACAAACTGTATGGTATTAGAAATATTAGTAACAAAGTATAGAGCCACTGGCTTCTGAGATCAGTTTTATATTTCAAGAGAGGAAACTGAAAATTTAGGTAAATGATTCTGTAGTAGTTATCTCCCATGGATGTAACAAAAAAAGGGGACCATAAATAGCATATCACTAGAAGTATGTTCTTCCATTTCATCTTATGTAAATTAGTATCACTTCAGCCCTCCAAGTCATCCATATTCTCAATACTTTGATAATGAATTGAGTGAAAAATGTAATTTTCGCTAAAATATTATACACATCAATTATTTTTGTTTAGATCATTATCTGTTTCAACCAGGAGGTTATTTTGCTGCTTTTTTCTTCTAAGAAGACAAAAACTGTAAACCATTACATCAAAAAAATTATTCTATTCCATCAATAATTCGCTAAAATGTTTTGTCACAAATATGCTGAAATTAAAATTGTTAAAATTTAAAGATACTAAAATATTGTGATTGACTTGATCTAAAGAGATTGCATTTATGGCATCTGTTGGTACAGTTAAACATGTCTGCAAAGGTTACACATCAGACTGGCAAACATTGGCATTGATAAGCAGGTGACCATCAAGATAAATGTGCACTAAGTTATGTTAAAGGTGACCATAAAGGTAAATGTGCACTAAGTTATGTTAAAGGTGACTATAAAGGTAAATGTGCACTAAGTTATGTTAAAGGTGACCATAAAGGTAAATGTGCACTAAGTTATGTTAAAGGTGACCATAAAGGTAAATGTGCACTAAGTTATGTTAAAGGTGACTATAAAGGTAAATGTGCACTAAGTTATGTTAATGGTGACCATCAAGATAAATGTGCACTAAGTTATGTTAATGGTGACCATAAAGATATATGAGCACTAAGTTATGTTAATGGTGACCATAAAGATATATGAGCACTAAATTATGTTAATGGTGACCATAAAGATATATGAGCACTAAATTATGTTAATGGTGAACATAAAGATAAATGTGCACTTAGTTATGTTAAAGGTGACCATAAAGATAAATGTGCACTATGTTAAAGGTGACTGTAAAAGTAAATGTACACTAAATTATGTTAAAGGTGACCATAAAGGTAAATGTGCACTTAGTTATGTCAAAGGTGACAATAAAGATAAATGTGCACTATGTTAAAGGTGACCATAAAGATAAATGTGCACTAAGTTATGTCAAAGGTAGCTATAAAAGTAAACGTGTACTACTGTATGTTTAAGGTCACCATAACGGTAAATAACTAAATTATGTTAAGTTGACCATAAACATAAATGTACACTAAGTTATGTTAAAGTTTACCATAAAGGTAAATGTACACTAAATTATGTTAAAGGTGACCATAAAGGTAAATGTACACTAAATTATGTTAAGTGTGACCATAAAGCTAAAGGTGACTTAATTTACCTGACCTTTGTATACAGGTGGCTGCTGCATAGAGCAGTCGGAACATCATCATCTCTTTCCAATGTGAGTTGAATAACTTTGATCTTCAATTCTCTGAAAGAGATTCGAAGGTAATCGTAGTGATACTTTCCAAACTGGTAATGTTTGGACAGATGAATATGCTGCTTGATGTGCGAAGAATAGAACCTCATAAAAAATAGGCATTCAGATTAACATTTGATGACGTTTCAGCCATCAGTGGAATACCTGGACTTTCAATTGTCAGTGTTTTTCCTGCAACATTTCAATGAAACATTTGACATTTCAGCCATCAGTAGAATACCTGCACTTTCAGTTTTCAATGTTTTTCATGCAACGTTTAAATGAAACAATTGAAGAAATCATTCAGTTTCAATAGCCTCAAATGATTGCTTATATTGCTGTTAGTGATGACATGTCATAGAATAGTTGTAAAAACAACTGCAAGCTTGAGGGCAGTTCATCTGTTGACATCTGAGGTCTTTATCTGGCATGTGACAGAAAAGGCAGAGGATGTTTTGATTGCTGTATAGAGGTGACTGTTAAAGCAGGTTTGACTAGTCTCTTAAGACTGGTTTCACTGTACTATCATTACAGTAGTCTTGTAATTGTTATTGGAGCCATAAATGATATGTGTCTAGATTGTATTCATTGTAATAAATTTTGAATTGTTAGCAGCATTTTGTACAAAGAAAGTGTCTTTTTTTTTTTTTCCAGAAGAAACCAATAGATCAGCTGAAAGCAGCCTCAGCTTTAAACAGAATCCTGGTTTTGTGTGATTACACACTGACCATGCTCAACATGATGGATTTGGAGGTAACAACAACAACAAAATTGCACTCCGGTCATTCTCATTTACATACAGACTCTCTATATGTATGTCCTGGGCATCATGGAAATTCAAACTGATTTTGGATTCCAAATTTTGTAGGGCTGTGCATTTTGTGAACTTCAATAATTAACCAATTAAAACAGAACTCCAATATTCTGAATCCCTGTGTTCAGTTAAAGCCTATTTCTAAACCTGCATATAGAGAAGCTATGGGTATATTCATTCACTTTGTCTGTATATTCATCACTCCATCCTCAATGTAACTGTCATTTCATTCCAATACCTATTTAGACCAAATTGCTGGCAGTTGTTGTTCAGGTCAGCAATCATTATTTTCTTTTTGGTGAAGTATATTGTCCGAGATGCAGAAAGATGTTCCAGCATGATATTATGACTCATATTATCTAAGGAAGCAATAAATGAATAACGTAAATAAAATATCATTCATGGGATGTCAGTTTTTGTGACTTTTCTTGGGTCAGTTAAAACACAAATTTAAAATCACAATTCGATACCAACTGCAAACTGCATAGACCCAGATCTGCCGTTGCATAATGTGCCAGCAGATCTGGGTCTATGCAGCTTGTAAGGACTAATCAGTAGAACAAACAGCATAGACCCTGATCTGCTGGTGGATTATGCGCCGGCAGATCAGGGTCTATGTTATTTGTATTTGGATCTGGCTTACACGCGAGTATATACAGTAGCATTTAGGGAAATAAATTATGGAGCAGTGATAAAACAAAATGTAACTAATATACTGAGGGGTTTATAACAAGGGAGCATTGTACCACTGTAATGGTGAGATGTTAATCTTATTTGCAGCAGAATGATTAAACCTGATTGCTCCTACAAACATAGAATCAGATATTGGTCTTTTGTAACCAAACCAAAACAATTCAGTATCTATGAATTGCAAGTGTTTCAAAGTCATGAATTATAATAAATGAAAAAATAAGAATTTATCGATGAACATTAAATTATGTCAACTCCTTACATTTTCAGCCTGTAATGAGTGGAGCCAAGGTGAAGGGTGTGACATATTTCTGCTTGAACGACAACCCTGTCCGAGGAAATCCATTCAGTGTGGAAGTTTGTGTGGCACTAAAGAAGAAGCAGATTCAGCTGTACACCATCACAGAGGATAGAATTGTTCATGTAAAAGATGTGTCCATACCTGAGCAGGCCATTAGAATTGTAAGTCCTGAATAAGCTCTTTCTCAAGTCATTTGTTAGACAGGGACTTGTAATTCACACTAGTGCAAGAATAGCAGTACTTCACTGAAGACAGAACAAATTATAAACAATATGTAAAATAATATCAAGTGAGGACAAGATTTTTTCTCCCAATATTTAGAGAATCAAGGCAGTACTGGTGTATGTTAAAACTTCACTATGTGGGCATAAACTGTGATATTGGATAAAGTTCTGGATGTGCTGTGAATGTTTGAAATTATGATACTTTATAGCTGTTAGAACACACTCAAGTGAGCCATATATAATTGAATGCACCTTGAATTAGACTTGGTCACTAAGTTTTTTGATGCATTCTGAAAGGTATGATTAATGTCTTCATGATTAAGACTAAGTCTGGGATTGTTAGTTGGTGTTTTGCAATGTTCACAAAATACCCAATTTAATTTAAAACGACATAGTTATTTCCAAAGCAGGGAGTATAATACCCAATTGATTAAATTCTTATCTAGAACTTTGCTACTCTCCCAGTATCAACATAGTACAGCAGCCCACTTGAACAAATTCTAGACATTACATCACCTCATATTGACCCCGGTGCTGCCTATAATGATCATTCCCTCAAATAGCCAATACTGGCCTTAGGCATCATAAGTCAGCCAGCTCTGGGACTCTCTTGACTTTTGCCATCTACCACTGGGACTGGATACAGTGATCTCTCTTCCTGGTATACCTAGTCTCGGTCCCAAAACACAGACAGCTCCTGGTTACCAGTCACACCTGGCTCTGTCACAGATGCCCAGCAAAAATGGCACCTGACTTGGTGAACCATTCTCCCACACTGTCCAGTACAGGACCCAAAGAAGCTTCATGGACTGGCACCAAACAGGTCCATCACCTGTCCTGTCTCCGTCGTGACCCTGTATCTGCCTTGGACCTTTGCCAACACTTAAGTGAACACCTGGGGATCTCTCTGGTCCAGCATGGACAAACTTCCAGTTTTATTCATAATAATATTTAAAACAATTTTCGATTGGTAAAATGAGTTGACTGGACACATGACTGTGACCGCTAGCTCATATGCAAGTATGATTTGCATGTCTTTTAATGGTTTTTATTCAATCCCTTTACTTGATTTGATGCAAACGATGTAATTAACGTAATAATACAAAGCAAGTGTACTTTTAATTGATTGTAACAATACAACAAACACTTCTGCAAGTCATAGATCGAAACACAGTCGGCACTAATTAGGTTTTTATGGAAATGCTCGCAGGTATCACTTTGATGGTTGATTAACACTTTTCACATTTGAATACAAGAGGGCATATCACATTTATGATGATCACACTGAAACTGAATTGAAAGATAAAACTGAAATATGAATTTCACTTGACAAGACTTATTTAATTGGTATTTATTTCTTAAAGTGTTGCCAACAGCAGGCATTACTAACATTTTCATGATCAATATTTTGTCATATATTGTTATTTACAGTGTATTGAAACATTTTTTAAAAGAAGATGCAACAAAATATATGACTTCTTATTTAAAGTTGCGATTTTCATGATGTAAGTTCCAAATTTCCAGGAACTTACAGTTGTTTTTGATGATAACATGAGCGGCGATATATCAAGGTTTTATTGACCAATTTTAGCAAATGGGGACCTATTATTTTGGTATTTTCTGTTAGAAAAAATGGGATTCACATCAATCCCTGAGTTATAAGTGGGTTTGTAAGTTATCCCGGCACACTGAAATGAGGGAACGATGTATATGCTGTGGTAAATTATAAACTAGAGAACCCAAAGGAAATCACTAACCTTTCATGAGTGACACCTTACCCATTCACATGATGTAACCAGAGATTTAACCTGGAACTGCAGAGGAGCACAGCATTTGCATTACCAGTGTATAATCTGCACCCCATGCAGGCTGTGTCAAATATTGTGATTAATTTATTTTTGTGGCTATAAACATTTTTATAAATTTTTTAACCCTACTGGTCATAGACCAGATAGCTAATGGGATGGCCTGTTGTCTGTCATATCTCGTCTGTTAGTGCAAGTTTGTTATTGCTACTACCTCCTAAACTAATTGAAGGATTGTTATCAAACTTTACACACACACATTCATCCCATGGTCTAGTTGGTCCTAAATGAAAATGGTGATGCTTAGACATCCAATATGCCTACCAGTGACCAGCTTGAAAATCTTGTTATGGCTACTCCTTCAGAATGGATGGTCATATCAACATGGGTTTTTCACTAAAAGACTTCTTATGATATGTTTGTGGGTCTGAAATGAAAATGGTGCTGATCTGACATCTGATATGGCTGCCACAGAAGCCATTTTGAAACTTTTGTTATTGTTACTCCTGAGGAATGGAAAGTCATATCAACATCGGAGTTTCCACTAAAAGACTTCTTTTGATGTTAAGTTGATCTTAAATGAAAATGGTGCCACTTGGACCTCCAGTACAGCTAACACAGTTATCAAAAAAAGAGTTCCTAATATGATGTCTAGTTGGTCCTAAATGAAAATGGTACTAATCTGACATCCAATATTGTCACCATGGCAGCCATCTTAAAAATCTTGCTTTTGCTACTCCTCCTGAATGGATGGTTGTATCAACATGAGGTTTTCACTAAAAGACTTCCTATGACAATGGTGCCAATCTTAGATCCAGTATGACCATCATGGCAGCCATCTGTGATCTTGAAAATGCTGATCTGACATCCAATATGGCCACCACAGAAGCCATATTTTGAAAATGTTTTTATTAAAAAGAAGAAATGGTCTTATCTTGAATTCCTGCACAATTCTTTTGGGCCAGTAGAGTATCAGTCTTTTCTTTTTAGGAGTTCTTATTACTTATCTTTTTTCACTTCATTTGCCTACTTGTGTTATTTAGATTCTTATCTTTTCTCACACTTGTTAACAGAATATATGACAAATTATTCATATGTACACTTTGTCAAAATGCCATGTATGATACTTTGTATGTGATATGTCTTGTAGGGAGAGGGCAACATGAAATATCATGTATGATACTTTGTATGTGATATGTCTTGCAGGGAGAGGGCAACATGAAATATCATGTATGATACTTTGTATGTGATATGTCTTGCAGGGAGAGGGCAACATGAAATATCATGTATGATACTTTGTATGTGATATGTCTTGCAGGGAGAGGGCAACATGAAATATCATGTATGATACTTTGTATGTGATATGTCTTGTAGGGAGAGGGCAACATGAAATATCATGTATGATACTTTGTATGTGATATGTCTTGCAGGGAGAGGGCAACATGAAATATCATGTATGATACTTTATATGTGATATGTCTTGTAGGGAGAGGGCAACATGGAATATCATGTATGATACTTTGTATGTGATATGTCTTGTAGGGAGAGGGGAACATGAAATATCATGTATGATACTTTGTATGTGATATGTCTTGTAGGGAGAGGGCAACATGAAATACCATGTATGATACTTTGTATGTGATATGTCTTATAGGGAGAGGGCAACATGGAATACCATGTGTGGCACTCTGTATGTGATATATTTTGTGGGGAGAGGGTAACCTAAATACACCTCTCCCTCGATAACTTGTGCACATAGGGTCCAAAAAAGTAGACCGCACTATAAGCGAGGGCACGAGTTACCGAGGGACCTCAGTAAAATTAAGAAGAGGATGCCATCTCCGCTGGACATTGAGAACAACCCATCTGTGTGTGTGTGGGGGGGGGGAGAGGGTAATGGGGTTGTTTAATGGCTGAATACTCATTTTATAATCACGTCGGGAATAATTGTCAATAAAGAGCTTTTTCTAATGAAGTTATTCAATTTTTTTTATAAATTACCTTTATTTTCAAGGTGTCCAACATCAGAAAGATTGTTAACAACATTACTCCAAAAGGTTTTAATAACCATCACGTGTATGTGAACACATTGTATATTACATCACTGCTTTTTGTTGTTGTTGATTCACAACAAAATAAGATTCCTTTTTTTCAAAAGCTAGAAACATTTATTTTGTGAAACAACTGTCAACGTCGAAACTCCATTTTTTAAGATTGTTCTACACCGCTCCCTTGATAACTCGCGAACCCGCTTATAACACGGATCAGACGTGGATCCCATTTTTTAAAAACTAGATAATTTATTAAAAAAAAAAAAAAAAAAAAAAAAAAAATTTGACTCTATTTGTTGACGCTGAAAAAAATTGCAATAAAAAATTTGTAAATGAAACCTTAATATATCGCTCGTTTTATCGTCAAAACCAGTGGTTAGTACCCAGAAATTTGAATCATCATCATGAAATTTTCGATTTTTAATAAGCAGTCAAATATTTTGTTCAATTTTCTTTCCAAACAACATTCTCACTATAAATAACAATATTCGACGAAATTTCGATCAATGAAAACGTCACTAAAGTCTACTGGTGGCAACACTTTAAAAATAAATACCAATTAAATAAGTTTTGTCAAGTGAAATATGTGTTTTAGTTCTATCTTTTAATTTGGTTTCAATGTTATCATCATAAATACAATAAGCCCTCTTGTATTCAAACGTGAAAATTAAAATTCAACCAACCCAGCTATTGCCGCGAGCCTTTCTGTGAGAATCTAATTATGTGCCGACCTTTTTTTGTTTTTATCTCCGACTTGCGGAAGTATATGTTGTGTTGTTACACTCAATTAATAGCAGACCTGCTTTGTATTATAACATTACTTACGTCTTTTGTATCAAATCAAACAAAGGGGGTGGAATAACAGAAAAGTTAAAAGGCCTGCAAATCCTGCCTGCGTAAGAGCTAGTGGTCACGGCCGTGTGTCAGGTCAACTCATTTCAATTGATCAATCGAACACTGTTATAAATATTATTATGTAAGTAATATAATTAAACTACCTTAAATTAGCCTACTCATTCACAAATGTAATCAAAGATAGTAAGGCAACCAAGCCAAATGAGTACTTGGAGAATAAAAGCTTTGTTTTACAGATGCGGTTCATTACGGAGAAGCGAGTTCCAGAGTTTGTATTGAACTTTCTAACATGCTACTCAGGGATTTCCTCAAGGATGAGACGAAGTTTCACTGTTACTTGATATGAAATCACGGCATCCATATTTTACTAATGGAACAATAAATAAATCGAGGTTCGATGTTGACAGTTGTTTCACGAAATAAATGTCAATAGTTTTTGAAAAAAGGAATCTTGTTTAGTTGTGAATCAACAACAACAAAAGCAGTGATGTAATACAAAATGTATCGCGTACATGTGTTGTTCAAACCGCTTGGACTAATGTTGTTAACGATCTTTCAGAGGTTCGTTATCTTGAAAATAAAGGTAATTTATACAGTAAAGCAAACAAATACATTAGAAAAAGCTCTTTATTGACAATTATTCCCAATGTAATTATAAAACGAGTATTCCGCCATTAAACAGCCCCGTTACCCACCCCCACCCCCACTGCGGTTTTCTCGATGTCCAGCGGGGATGGCATCCCTTTCTTAATTTTTTTGAGGTCCCTCGGTAACTCGTGTTTTTGGACCCCGTTGTGCGTGAGTTATCGAGGGAGCGGTGTATTAGTAAAATATTGATGCCGTGATTTAATTGCAATTAATAGTGTAACTTCTTCTCATCCTTGAGGAAATCTCTGAGTGCCAATTCAGGAATTTTAAGTTCACTATTAAGTCTGCATCTCACTTCTCCATAATGAACTGTATCTGTGAAACAAAGCTTTTAATTCACCAAGTACTCATTTCACTTGGTTGCCTTGCTATCTTTGATCACATTTGTGAATGAGTAGGCTAATTTAAGGTAGTTAAATTATATGACTTACATAATAATATTTATAACGGTGTTCGATTGATCAATTGCAACAAGTACATGTACGTATGTATTATGTAATTTGGGCCAGTGGCCTACATTACCTCAATAAAAACTTTTCATATATTGAAATGAGTTGACCTGACACACAACTGTGACTGCTAGGTCTTGCACAGATAGGATTTGTGTGCCTTTTAATTTTTCTTTTATTTCACCCGCTTTATTTGATTTGATACAAAAGACATAATTAATGTGATAATACAAGCAGGTCCGCTTTTAATTGAGTGTAACAATACAACAAATACTTCCACAAGTTGTAGATCAGAACACGGTTGGCACTTAATTAGGTTATCACAGAAATGCTTGTGGACATAGCTGTGATGGTATATTGACATTTCCACGTTTGAATACAAGAGGGCATATTGCATTTATGATGATTACACTGAAACAGAATTAAAAGATAGAACTGGAACACAAATTTCACTTGACAAAACTTATTTAATTGGTATTTATTTATTAAAATGTTTCCACCAGTAGGCATTAGTGACATTTTCATTGATTGAAATTTCATCAAATATTGTTATTTACAGTGTACTGAGAATTTTTTTGGAAAGAAAATTTAACAAAATATATGAATTCCTAATAAAAGTTGAGAATTTCATGATGTTGATTCAAATTTCCAGGTACTAACCACCATTTTTGAAGATAAAACGAGCGATCTGTCAAGGTTTCATTTATCAATATTGATCGCGATGTTCTTCATGTTCAACAAATAGGGGCCAATTTTTGGGGTATTTTCTAGATTTAAAAAAATGGGATCCATGCCTGACCCCACATTATAAGCGGGTTTGTGAGTTATCTAGGCATGAGTTATTGAGGGAGTGGTGTACCATGTATAGTACTCTGTATGTGATACATATATATATATATATATATATATATATATATATATATATATATATATATATATATATATATGAATACAGTTCTGCACTGCAATCGGTTCCATCATCAGGTGGGGATCCCCTATCCTAGAGTGTTTCGGCGCTGACCCACAACACTCTCCAGGGATGCGCTGACTGAGTTGATCAGACCAGAACCGATTAACTTTTCCATCGCTCCTCTCTCTTCCACCAAATCCAATGTGAGGCTTCCTCCGCCTGTTTGCCAATCTTGGTTACTAAATTACTACGGCTAGGTCCTGTAATCCCAATGAATCCCAAGGCATGCCAAAAGGTCTGTGCTGCAAAGCCACTTCATCCTATTTCCACTGGTAGATTCCAGGCCTTCCATCCATTCTGCTGGCACTCATGGATAAGTGGCTGATACTTAGCCAATTTCCTCTCATGGGCCTCCTCCATTCTAGCTTCCCATGGCACTATCAGTTCCAACAAAATCACCTGCTTGGTACCTTCTGACCACAGTACAATACCGGGTCTGAAGTTCGTGTTACAGATGTCTCTTGGGAACTTCAGCTGTCCTTTTACATCTGCCTGCATTTCCCAATCTTGCGCTGTTGTCAAGATGCCTCTTTCTTCAGTCTTTTGCCTTTGTGTCTCACCGCTTCTCACAAAGCTGATGAAGTTGTGACCACTTTTCACTTGGTGTTGGTGTTTCTTTCTCCTGGCTATGTCCATACTGGCAGCAATCTCAGCAAGCATTGGTCATGGCGCCAACGATAACGACCATCTGTCAGAGCTACATTGCAGGATGACAGCATGTGCTCTAAATTTGCAAGTCTCCCTCAAAGTTTACAGCTTGGGTCATCAGTTACTCCCCATGTCTTGAGGTTTGTTGGTGTAGGAAGAACATCATACACTGAGCGTATGAGGAAGCTGATTTTCTGGGCATCAACTCTCCAGATGTCTCTTGTAGGAAGATGGCAACCTAAGCTGTAAGAACATATGTCTAATCCCATTGTTCCATCCAATAAAAGGCAATAAAATATGTTTAAACTTAGCATTCATGTTTTTTTGTAAAATTATATTTTCTTGGGCACTTGAATTCATGGATTGGAGAATTAGTCCTATTTGGTACTTGAATTCATGGATTGGGGAAGTAGTCCTATTGTTTCCACAGAAGGATCATTGTTTGATGGGTCTTTAAATTTGTGGTTTATAGCAACCACAAAATCCACGAAAATTGGTATTTCACAAAAAATAGTGTATTCACTGTCCCTCTCAAGCTTTGGAAATGTACATTTCATGTATCCTGAGAAAAGTGTGTACGTTTAAAAAGGATTTGCCAAATGTTACATGTAAAATGATGTATACAGATGCTTTTCAACCAATACTGAAACACACTGCCACAAAATATAGGAACTCAAGAACAAAACTCAAGATTTCAGATGAAAATATTAAAATGTAATGACAAATTTTGAATGAGCAACTTAGGAGGAAACCATAGAAGAAATTGATCATTTATAGGTGAAAACCACAATGATTTATTTATATATATCTGTGACAGTTGACTAAGCTGTGTTCATGACTTTTCCAGGAAAAAACGTTAGGTCTTCAGGTACTTAAACAGTTGAGCTATCCATGTCCCATATGTTAGCCAGAGTTAAATATTTGCTGAAGTTACTTTCATGACACATCCACAATATGTCCTTTGCTTCAAAGTCATTCTAATTTTTCTCTTTTAGGGTATTGATGGACATTTTGACATATCCACAATGTGTCCTTTGCTTCAAAGTCAGTCTAATTTTTCTCTTTTAGGGTATTGATGGACAGTTTATCTGTGCTGCTTTAGCTAGTCAGTACTGTATCGTCAACTATGAGACAGGGCAGCTCCAGGACCTGTTTCCTTATGACAGTGAAAGCACAAGGCCTGTGGTCAAACGGATAAGCAAGGTGGATCATCTCAGGACACACATAGACATGGGCATAAGCAGTCTGCTGTTACAATAGATACCATATATACTCGTGTATAATCTGGGTCCAAATGCAAACAACAATAGACCCTTATCTGCTGTCACATAATGTGCCAGCAGATCAGGGTCTATGTTGTTTGTTCTACTGATTAGTCCTTACAAACTGCATAGACCCAGATCTGCCAGCACATTATGCAATGGCAGATCTGAGTCTATGCAGTTTGCAGTTGGTTTCGGCTTATACATGAGTATAGATGGTATTTATAACTAAAACATGGGAGATATGAGCTACTCCAGTTGTCTCAGCACTAAACAACCTTGTGTTGCTGTGCTGTAAAACACCAAATCAAACCTATGAGCTATTTCTGTGAAATGTTAAATTCTCAGTCTCTCATATATTGTAACAAAAATTGAATACAGATTGGTGCACAAATCATTAACTGGAAATCAATAGTGCCTTGATTTAGGATCTTGACAAAAAATTAATTACAATTTCAGTTTACATTTGAATTTATTATTTACATCATAAAAAAACTAGCAGTGTATGCTTTATGGGGTCTGTCTTTTACCATCACCCTTTAGTAAACAGTTTATGAAACACACACACAGAGACCAGGACTTAATAGTTTGAGTTAGAATTATTTCCCTTTGGTAATCTTATAGCGAGAGGGTATTGGACATAGCATAAGGGAAAATTTTATTGTCAATGTATACTAATTTTTTGGGAATAGTAATTACATTAGTGGTTCCCACATTTGATCCAGCAACTATTACACTAATTGAAGAAAAAAAAATTCTTTGGAAAGTGATTTGAAAAAGCAGGCCATGCACTATGAAATATCAACTTTCCAAAAGATCCCAAGATTTATACATTCCAAAAACCTGTATTTTTGCAGTTTGTATCAGTGTTAAAAGGATTGTTACCAACATAAAGGAACTTGATTGTTTCAAAGAAGTCTTTAACTTTTGTATAAAATAGGTTCAGAACCAATACCATTTTATTAGAACAAAGCTGATCACAATATAAACATCCATACAGTATTCTTTAGTATTGAAGATTCTAAAATTATTTCACCTAGAATGTAATGCAAATTTAAATCACTTCCACATTCCATTAAATTAACAGAATGAATAAAATTTACTGTATTTACGTATTGCAGAGGTTTAAAATGTAATTTTTTAAGTTACTGTTTCAGGGTAGAGTTTCTTCTAATTTGTATCTCACAGTGATTTCTATATTTACAGCCATATATAAACAACCTAGATCCTGGTATAGGTAGTAAGCTATTTTTGACGATTGTCTTGGCCTTACTTTTGCTAGACACTCGACACCTGACCTATTTTTATAATTTGTGAGAATACATTTTTGACAAGACATCCTTCTTGGCAGAAGCTGCACATCCATACATGTCTGTCTACACCCTAGATTGACCTCTACACCCTAGATTGACCTCTGCACCCTAGATTGACCTCAGTGATAAAGTTTTTTCCAAGTCTTTTCTAGCTAAATAAATGCCCTCATTATCAAAGCTTAGGGGTAGGCTTAACACGCAGGTCATGGCCAGCTTCTTTTTTAAAGTTGGAAGAACAACCAAAAAATAGTTTTTCAGTAGATTTAAGCTGAAAATTGCTATTTATCTGCCATATCTAGCCACTCAAACTTAAGCTTGCCCTGTAACACTCACATTTCTTGCATTCTCTACAGGAAGAGTTTCTGCTCTCAGGTCCAAGTGCCCTGGGGATGTTTGTGACATCGGAAGGGATATCCCAGCGACCTCCCATGCAGTGGTCTGACAACTTGTTGGGGGTCAGCTACGTTCATCCATACATTGTGTCCCTGAATGATGAATTCATTACAGTCCACAGGTTAGTCTTCCATTCAACTTAATGCATTTTACTTTCATTTTACCAAAAGTGTTAAGAGCCAGTATAGGAATTCCATAAGGCAAAGGTGGTATTGATGTACAGCAGTAGAGGTTTAATGATTCATCGATACACGTTGGTATTGAAATCTTTTTTTCCATGTATTCATGCATTGGCTGAAGTCAGTAATCTTTTACATATAAATACATAGAAAAAATTGGAAAAAAAGAAATACAATTTTTTTTTAAAAAGCCAAGCCTGAATTTTTTTCTCCTTTTGCTATGAACAAAGAATTATCTATCATCCGAGCAAAGATAATCAGTAAAGATTTCCAAATAACATTCACAAGAATACGTTATTGTGTGAGTATGGCCTGCTCCAGAAGATCTTTTGATACAATTTGAACGAGGTACAAAAGTAATTCAGTGTGTGAGCTTGGCCTGCTCCTAAAGATTATATACCTGTATGACATCTGGAAATTTCCAGTAGGCTTGGTCAACAAGACATTTGCCATCCTTGCAGACTCTAAAATTTGATGCATTATGATGCATATTGCATTGCAAGTTAATATCACAGTTTGCATCATGTCAAAATCTCCAAATCAATATATATCATAATATGTTTTATTGAATCTACTGTGCATCATGATGCATATCACACCTCTGATTTCTGCACAAGTCTATACAGCAATGTTGCATCTAGGACTCTTATGGGAAGTAACATTAGGGAGACCTACCTTAAATTCTAGGGGACGAAAGATACTTCAAGGAGATAATCAGAAGTGATCATAAAGACAGTCCTTACACTCTGTTTATTTCTTTCCTTTAAGAATATTTGCAGATAAGCTCTTGATAGTGGGTCATCAGCTTATTTTCTGTGTGATTTGGCTTTTACTGTGGAATCATTACTTTTCATGGGATACTAATTTTTATGGATTTTGTGGTTGCTACGAACTACACATTAAAAAACCCAATGATCAATGATCCTTAAGTGGAAACAATAGGCAGTGATTTTCCTGAATCAATGAATTTCAGCAGTGACAAAAATGTCATTTTTCACACACCATGAAAATAAATGAATCCACAGTACTGTATATACTTGCTTATAAGTCTAGACCATGTGCAAACAATATAGACCGTGATATGCTGTCGCATAATGGGCTGGCAAATCAGGGTCTATGTTCTTTGTTCTACTGATTACTCCTAAGAAACTGCAGAGACCCAGATCTGCTGGCACGTTATGTGACAGAAGAACTGGGTCTGTGCAGTTTGCAGTTGGACTCGACTTATAAGCAAGTATAGATGGTATTTTTAAAGTTAGTTGTAATGTCAAATTGACTATCATTTGGACCATTTTTATCTTGCCTTTTTTTTGAGAAAAATGCAAGACAACAATTTTGATGTCGTCCTGCACCAGAGGTGTCAGCCTAATATTAAAGTCCAATACTTATATAGCTGGTTTCACTTTGTTTGCACACTTGACTCACACAGCCATTTGATTTTTGATGGTGCTCCAAATCACTTCTCAAGAACCAATCATCATCTGTTATAAGGGATGTAAAAAACTAGTAACATTTGCATGACAGCCATCACATTCATCTGTATGCTTTGCAATATTATGATGAAAACAAAATTTTTACAGATGCGTATTAAAGAAATAGTTTTTTAAATATCAGTTTGACTTGAAGTGTGTCTGTGTGTTGCATTCATAATAAAAATTTGGAAACATCTAGCTAAATTTTAAGAAAACCTACAATGCTGTATTCAGGGTGCAACACTGAGTGTCATCTTGTACTCGGATGAACTAGAGTACCGGAGAAACCAATTACTAGGCTAGGCAAAGCACTACTAAGTTAATAACGCTGGCAAGATCGTTCAAACATGAGGCTGCAGATCTGTGGCATGAGCAATTTAACCACTAAACTTTTCTGGCAATATTGCACATTTGTCAAGAAAAACACTACCTCCCCTCCCCCCTGCAGAATTTCCTTTTTCTTACCTAGAAGAGTTTTTAAATCTTGTAAGCTATAAAAATCCCAGTGAAACAACCAATATAAGTAATCCAGAAGAATAATTATTAAACAAAATTGGTATGTAAATTGTAATTATATCTGTGCTTTTGTGGGTATATTGTGATAGGTCATGTCCATCTATATGTCCATGCATCCATCTATTTATCCATCACCGTAATCCTTGTAACCTGACCTCCATTTGCACCAGTTGATGGGAGACTGATCATATTTGGTACAATGTTTTGGGAGGAGTATGAGAACTTAGGTGTCTTATTATGGATGCAGGCCCCATGAGATGAGGGGGTGGGGGTCAACACTCAAATTTTGATGGGTAATAGGAACTTTTCCTTGTGACCTAAACTCCATTAACAACGATAGAGGGAGAGTGATCATATTTGGCCACTTTATTTTTGGGGGGATAATAGGACTCAAAGGTTTTGAATCGTGAGTGCAGATGGGGGGGAGGGGGCAAAAATAAAAGAAGTGTGGATATTTGTGATGGCTTCCATCTCTAATTCTTTTTATTGTTGCCCATGAAACAGTTTATCTCCATGAGTAAACAATCCGAGTAATGCCTTGTTCATGTCAGATATTAGGTCTGGAAGAACCCTGAAATGGTCTGGTCACCCAGAACACAAATTTTAATGGAATGACACAAAGATCCATAGTTTTCTTCATATTCTTTTAAAACTATCGGCAAGTGACACCAGAAATTTTACTTGCTTAGCAAGTTTTTAAACTTTTCTATAGCTATCAGACAATGTATTTGTTAGCCCTTGATATAAGATTTTACAATTTGTGTCTGTTTCAGTATTTTAGACCAGCAGCAGAAACAGGCCATTCCCTTCCAGGGTGGAGCTAACATAGGGGACTTTGATGGTCGTGTCTTTATCTCCTCTGCCAGAGAAATCTATGCTCTTGTTCCAGTGGCGTGGGAAAAACAGGTGCTCATTTTATTTGAAAAGAGTTCCACAGAATGTTATTTTCGACCTGCTCCCCTGTGTCATAATCCCAAAACCTTAAAAAAGAACTTGAGCAAAAAAGTAGGTCACCATGACCTTCTTTTGCCCATGGTGAGTAGTACCCCCCAAGATGACTACACCCATCGAGTTTCATCACTGTACATACAGCATTGTCAAACTGAGCTAAATGCAAAAGCATAACATAATCGCGAGCATGAACTGTTAGGTCACTGTGACATACTTTTGCCCATGGTGGGTAGTACCCACCAAGATGAATACACCCATTGAGTTTCATGACTGCATACAGCAGAGTAAGAGAATTTTAGCTAAATGCAGAAACTTAGCCTTGGTGTTTATGCCAATAATAACACCAAGAATGCTATCGGAAAAGGGATCCCCTATGTCTATCCAATGCTTTGCAGGTGAAATAAAAACTGAATATTGTCAGCTGTATTCTGAGTGTTTTAAGTAGGTATACACAATTGTTTATATGTTCACTTTTTAGTTAGCCTATACAAAGTACAGGAGAGCTTATGCTATGACCCTGGCATTGTCTGCGTTAGTGGATGTAGACATCAGATTAAAGTTTGTGTTAAGGTTTTAATTATATTCATATGAAGGAACTATGCATTTAAATTTCACTTTTATGTGTTAAATAGTATGTGCCTGCCCTTATTCAATGCTTTTATACCCAATTTTACTGATTCTTTTGCAATTTAGGCGGAAAAGTTTGTACTTGAAATTTTTGTGGTCAAGGTTTACTTTGTGTAGACAGAAGGTTACAATTTGTGATTATGGCTTTGTTTATTGCTTGTGGGAAGGAACTGTGCATTTGAATTTCACTTAAGTGTGTTAAATAACATATGCCTGACCTTATTCAATACTTTTTTACCAAAGTGTACTGATTTCTTTTGGGAATTTATGGGAATAAGTTGGATCCAACTTGGAGAGACTACACAGTCCTGCCAAAAGTAGGCCACCATGACCAACATTTTATGCTGCAGTTACTTCTTTTTACCTTGGCATATGGTCAATGTGTCGTACAATTTTGAGTGTACGGTCATGTGGCTTGATTATACTGAGTACTAGATCATCACATCAAAAGTAGGTCACTGTGACCTAAATTTCATGCTTCATTTAGGTTTCTCAAATTTGTCAGTTTAGAATCAATGTATTGTGCACTACTGACTGTGCATGGTGAGTAATGATCTGACTGTACATGGTGAGTAATGATCTGACTGTACATGGTGAGTAATGATCTGACTGTACATGGTGAGTAATGATCTGACTGTACATGGTGAGTAATGATCGTGTAAATCATCAATTGGAGAGTGCTGTGCTTATATTACCCCATTCAGCAATCTGATTAAAATTGAGACCTCAGACATAATGGAGATTTTATGGTGACCTTTTGAATTCCCAATCCATTTATTTTTAGTAGCCGATCTGACAGAGCCTACATTTCATGTAACAGAGTGTTATCATTAGTAACAATATGTTCTGAATGTTGTTTTTCACTTGCAGCATTAATTTGATTGGTAAATAGAAAGATCTGTCGAACATAAACTCGTATTGGTGCCCATCAGATCAACTTATTGATAACTAGATCTAGATTTGAATAAGTTTGCATCTTTCACCTGCTTCTGCTATTTGCTGAAATTGAAATACATAAATGCCTAGTTAATTAAAATACATAAATGCATACTTAATTGAAATACAAAATGCCTAGTTAATTGAAATACATAATGCCTAGTTAATTGAAATACATAATGCCTAGTTAATTGAAATACATAATGCCTAGTTAATTGAAATACATAAATGCATAGTTAATTGAAATACATAATGCCTAGTTAATTGAAATACATAATGCCTAGTTAATTGAAATACAAAATGCCTAGTTAATTGAAATACATAAATGCATAGTTATTTGAAATACATAATGCATAGTTAATTGAAATACATAAATGCCTAGTTAATTGAAATACATAATGCATAGTTAATTGAAATACATAAATGCCTAGTTAATTGAAATACATAATGCCTAGTTAATTGAAATACAAAATGCCTAGTTAATTGAAATACATAAATGCATAGTTAATTGAAATACAAAAGTGCCTACTTAATTGAAATACAAAAATGCCTAGTTAATTGAAATACAAAAATGCCTAGTTAATTGAAATACAAAAATACCAAGTTAATTGAAATAATGCCTAGTTAATTGAAATACAAAAATGCCTAGTTGATTTAAATACATAAATGCCTAGTTAATTGAAATACAAAAATGCCTAGTTAATTTAAATACACAAATGCCTAGTTAATTGAAATACAAAAATTCCAAGTTAATTGAAATAATGCCTAGTTAATTAAAATACAAAAATGCCTAGTTATTTGAAATACAGGCCTAGTTAATTGAAATACATGCCTAATTAATTGAAATACATAAATGTCTAGTTAATTGAAATACAAAAATGCCTAGTTAATTTAAATACAATAATGCCTAGTTAATTTAAATACAAAAATGCCTAGTTAATTTAAATACAAAAATGCCTAGTTAATTTAAATGCATAAATGCCTAGTTAATTGTGTCTCAGAAGGCAAGTGTTGCTATCAGCAGGGTTTTATGATGCTAAACCTTTATTATGAAAAAAGTTCAAAAGTAATTGCCTAGCACCTAGCACGCTAGGACTTCTGACAACTCTAGGTAATGCATGTACTTCCAGGTAATGTTGTTTAGAATAAATATTTGTATGAAGATACCAATGGAAACACTAAGAAAATAATACCTTTGTGATTTGTATTTTTCCAGTTTTGTATAATACTTACCATTCATTGCTGGTTGGAGGGGAATTGTATGACTGGAACAAAAATATGAACCAAGAAATAAAAACAGTGTGCTGGCATTATACAGTATTACCATATATACTCGTATATAATCCAGGTCCAAATGCAAACAACATAGACCCTGATTTGCCATTGCCTCATGCGCTGTCAGATCAGGGTCTATGTTGTTTGTTCTACTGATTAGTCCTTACAAACTGCATAGACCCAGATCTGCTGGTGCAGATCTGGGTCTATGCAGTTTGCAGCTGGCATCGGCTTGTATGCAATTACATACGGTATATAACTTACATAGTGTACAGTCTCCTTTAGAAATGATATGCAGTTGATCTGGACTTTGTTTTGTATATAATAAGCTTATTTTGCACTAAATTTACAGTTTTTAAAACAATCATGTACAAGATTTATTCTTAATTAGCTTTTAATTTAATTTACAGTGAAACCTATTTATTTTTGATAATCTGATATTGAAATATATCAGTATGAGAATAAATGTTATTGCAAAAGTGGCAAAAAAAGTCGTATCTCTGGCAATATTACCTCTGTAACTACTTTCTTTTTTCACATAGGAAATATATCTGCCTTACATATGGTACATTTCTATATTTAGGCCCAGTTTTTTTTTTTTCATCTCTTTCTCATTTTTGCTCTCAATCAGGATGAACAGATCTTAAAATATGCCAACAATGTACATTTATGTAAGCATTGGGGAGGTGCCATAAAAAATGCCTAAAAATGAACTCTCGACAACAAATAGGTTTCAAGTATTAGTTTTATTCAAAATAGTTTTCCACATGAATCATGCAGTTGTCATTGACTAAACTTGCATGAACTGTTTCTATTTGATATTCAGTGTCACCCATACCTGTTACACTCTAGTCTATGACAAATGGTAATAGTTTTTAGGGCAAAACTCTGGATTGAATATAATACTAACAAAATTTACTTAGCGATTTAAATCTCATCGCACTTGTAATCATGTTCGTAAAGGATAGAAATATTAGGGATGGGTTAATGTTGATTGGAGAATGTAATTAAGTGGCTATTCAAAATTTTGTATACTTTGTCTGTAACTGAACTGGACTGCAATCTTGCTAAGGCCGTAGAATTCATGCTTAAATGCAGAAATATGGAAAATTAAAAAGAAAATCCTAATTGGTAAATTCACAATCATTAAAAATCTTTGGTTTAAAAGATGTTATGCTGTGTATGCTGTCAGATCTGACGGCACTGTGATAAAGCTATCCTACCCTAACAATGTTCATTGTATGAACCCGCACAAAAGATGTGTTAAAAAAATAAAAAAATTGTTTCATTTTTCATTTGAAAATGGTCATTAATTGGACCAAAGACACAAATTTGATGCATTATACAGTTCTCCCTTGTTATAACGCAGTAGTCTGGGTCCACAACTGCCGACTATGTTATGTAATATACCGACTACTGTGGTATAGCTCGAACTGTCAATTTTTTTAAATAACGTTGTTTTGAAAAGGAATTAAAGATATAACACTAAGCTTCACCTTGTCTTCTTTCAACCCTTATTGTTCTACATTGGTATAGTTTTGGTCATGGAGTCCATGGTAGTACCACGTTATATCCTGAATCGCATTATAACAAAGTGTGTTATAATGACGGAGAGTTGTAAGTACAAGATAAATTTGTCGACAGTCACTATCCCTGATTATTGTAAACTTTTGAAACTTCTTTTAGCAGTGTAATAATACAGCTTATTGGTCTATAGTGTTAACTGTATTGGCACAGAATGAAAAAAAATCCATGCAAGTTGACATATTTTGCCTTCAGAAATATATAATAAGAAGAAGATCTATGTTCTTTGAGTAGATATAAGGAAATATTTCACTCATTAAGTTGTCACTTGTGGCTTCACCACTCACAACAGCACAATGTTTGCACTTCATTTGCGAAATATTTTCTTATATCTATTAAAAAAATGTAGATATCTGCTATTTATCATTACGAGAAAAATTCTTATTTTATGCTAGGCTGTGAATAACTGGATTTTCCAAGAGAAATACTTTTGATAATTCACTGGAGTGAAATGTGAGATATATTTTGTCACTGCCACATCGATACCATTATGACCAAGAAATTTAAGCTATATTTAGATGCTTGCATGATCTAGTGGTAAGAATGGCCACCTCACATGCAGACAAACCAAGTTCAAATCACACAATGTGCATATACTTTTTTCTTAAATTTTTTAAAATATTTTTTTTATGTGCTGTTTTTCCTTGAATTGGAAAGGAGAATTATGTTACTACTGATATTTTCTGTGAAAATATACACAAAACACAGCAGAACATAAATGGTTAACTGCTGACATCACACAGGATACAGTAAAAAATCTGCTACTTCAATCTGTTATACATATTGCTAGCCAATATGTTTGAGCATAAAATAAAAAGAAAATCTGCTTGCTCCGAGTGACAAACGGATATATTTCATTGTGTGGGTGAAAAACTTAAATATTTTCACTGAGTTTTTCACTCACTCTGTGAAGTATATTTGTTATTCACTTGTTCAAGCAAATATCCTGTCCATATTGCCACTGTAAGAATAAAATTGGTATTGCCACTGTGGCAATATCACCCCTGGAACTACTTTTCCCATCCATATTTAATTAATTCATTCATTCCTTCTTTCTCTCTCACTCTCTCTCATGCTTTCTTTGCAGTATGAAGAGATGATAAATAAAATGAACCAACACTGTACTATTGAGTGTATTATTAAACATTGTTATGATGCAGTAAGGAGGTGTCAGTCACAAAAACGCAAAAAAGCAAACTCTAAATCACAGCAAGTATATTTAAAATATTAGTTTATATTAAATAATATTCCACACAAATCATCTTGATCATACAAATTGAATTTGACTGAACTTGCCTGTTTCGATTCAGTATTAAGTGTCACCTGTTGTCAAAATACCTCATAATCTCTATGACAAAAAAATTATCAGTTTTTAGGGAAAACTGAAGATTGAATATGATACTAAAACTTGGTTGACTAGTGATTTTACCTCTCATCACATTAATATGTATGTCTGTAAACATTGGAGAAAGTGGATATGGATGAGTGTTGATTGCAAACTGAAATAAAGCGAGTTTTGAAATTTGGGTGAAGCTGTTACTGAACTCAATTGCCAGCTTGTCAGTGCCACATTATTCATGATTGAATGCAGAAATAACAAAATAAATATGCATTAAAATCTTTAGTTTAAAGATGTTACACTCTGAAGGCTGTCAGACTTGACCACTCTGTGATGCTACACACGCCCCAACACTGTTCACGGTAAGAAATGTATTAAGGAAAAATATTGGCTTCATTTTTCATATAAAAACAGTAATTAAGTAAAGAAAAGACACTATTTCAAGCTTTAGATGTGGGAGAAAAATTCGGAAATTGTTACTGTCCTAAATTATTATACAATTTTAGAACTTCTCTTAATCGATGTAGTATTACGGCTTGCTTATCTACAGTGTTAACTGCATTGGTAAAGACAGAATGGGAAAAGTTAATACAACTCAACATTTTCTGCCTTCAGATTTATAATAAAAAGAAAATCTACATTTTTTTGAGTAGACATAAGGAGATATTTCACTCATGAAGTGGAACATTTTGTATTGTCACTTGCAGATTTGGCACTTGTGACAATACAATGTTTCCACTTCATTTTTGAAATATTTCCTTAGTGTCTACTAAAAAAATGTAGATATCTTCAAATGACAAGCGACCAGTCATATTATTAATCAAACAGAATAGTGTTAAAAACAGGAATAAATATTTTAAAAAAACATTATGATTTAAATAAGTATTATATACCTGTATATTTGTAAATTGGAGTTTGAAAGATTTCCTCTATTTCTTGAGGATTTTTTTTGCCTCTAGGTGAAAATGTATGGATGGATCCACAAGCTTATATGTCCAAGTATAATACAGTTATTTACTGTGAGGAGTGATATACTTGTCCTGAACATATTATCTTTAATATTTTCTAGGTACAGGCTCTGCTTGCAGACAAGAGGGTTCAGGAAGCTCTGGACCTGGCCAAGAATGCTAATCATGCTGGCCTCAGTAAAGATAAGTTTCTAAAGGTTGGCAATCTTTATTTCATGTTTCATTTTAGCATTGGGTTGGTGATGAAATTATGAAATCTATAATCACTTCTTAAAATACATGTAGGGACAAACAAGAATAATGTTTCATGCTGCCAGAAATTGAGGTACAATAAAAATTGTCCAAACTGTATAAAGCAATATTTATCACATCTATTTATTGGCATCATAATATCTTTTTTTACCCAGTTTTTTTAATTTTTATTTTACGTATTCACCTACATCATCACCTGACCTGGTGTACAGTGGATTACCTTAAATTGTCTTGTATCCTGACCTCTACATATATTTGCTTACTTAAACACACACACACACTGTACACAAAGACACACACACAAAACCCAGGGTGTTATTAAATTGCCTGTTTTCTTGAAATGTAATATTATTTCCTTTGCAAAAAAAAAAAAAAACACATGAAAGTTCAAAACAGCTTTAAGATTTTAAAAAAAGTCATCAATTCTGTTAATCACTTTGGCTACATATTTTTCCAGCCTTTTATATGATAAAACAAAATTTTTATGAAATAGGTGAAATTTTGGATTTTTTTATGCACAACATGATCTGTATATCACATATTTTGCAAGCAAAATTAGGAAATTCATAAGTTTATTAAAATTGTAATTTCCTATAAAAACATCTTTTTGTGTAATTCTAAAATTTGGGTGATAAGTTTGGATCCGTCCACAAATAATTTCCGAAACTGTTCAGTTACTGGACACTTATAGAATAAATGCTCAATATCTTTTATTCTCTCCCTACAAAAGGTGCATTTATCATTATCACTTAAATCAATTTTTTTTTCAAAAACTGGTTTATTATTATTATTATTATTATTATTATTATTATTATTATTATTATTTCAATGACGAAATTTAAAATTAAAACTAATCAGTTTGGTATCTTTTGTACAGAGTTTAACTGAAACAAAAGAATTAGTCCATTCATGCACCGGCACTGGCATCATAATATAATGTCACTAGTGTCCTAATACAGTACTCCCTCATTATAACACTGTCCATGGGAGCCTTATAGTGGGATGGCCTAATAATGAAGTACATTGTACATATAATTTTACTACCACTTAATGAAATGGGATCAATGATGATACCTGCCTTATAACAGGAACTGTGTTACAATGAAGAGATATTAGTGAGGGAGTGCTGTACAGAATGACATTTATCTGGAAATGTCACAAAGAAATGTTATAAAGATAAGCTAAATCCATGTAGTTCTGTGCAAAACAAAATTGAAAAATCAGGTTAATTTGACTTCAAATTTATGTAATTGATTAGCATAACAGCACACCACTACACAACATGCCTCATGCAGCTAGAAGTGTGTGTCATATAGTTTCTCCTTTGAATACATTCCCCGATCACATTAACGCTACCTCTCAAATCCAGCAATGACGGAAGGACTAAAAAATTCATCTTTCCCATCTATTTTCCATTTCCATATAGACAAAGGGAAAAACTCTTCCCAACTCTTCTGCTACCTTCCCTTACGACTGCCAGGTGGCTATGGTTGTTTACCAGTTTTTTTGCTTTCGCTTAGACAAGTCACATCGTATGCACACCTCTCAAAGAAGCTAAATCAATCTTGTTGATTTTACACCATCTGTTGACAAATTTGATATAGTATGGATGGTCAATGTTTGTACTAAATGTTGCAGTCATTATTTTAATATCAGTAATACATACCTGTTGCTTTTGCTCAGCTGTTACTGTTCCAGACGGAAAATACCCCGATCATATGACGAGAATTCGTACACCCATTAGGGTGAACCAGAAGATTCTAGAACACGAGATTGCCCCTGGTCCACCATGCAGATACATTGCCCATGTTAACTGTCCTTCATTCTTTTTCAGCCACATGGCTGTAATGTCTGCCTTGTTTACGTCAATGAAGAATCGCCTTCGCTTCATGGGTTAACACAGTGATTTTACTATATTCCTTATGTGGATTGTCTTCGTAGCTTGGAATTACCCCTGACTGAGAATTTTCTCAGTTTAAATTGAGCTTTCTCAAGAGTTATTGGCAATTGTTCTGGTACACGTTGTGTACTGCCTTGCATTTTTTTTTCTCACCCCAGAAGCGTATTAGCGCTCTAATTTTGTTGTGAATTATTTCTAGCTAGGGTAGGTATTTTATTAAAATATTCCTATCCTTGCCTAATTGGATCTACGGACTCATTTTGATTCATTTGATTGTTCATTACCAATCATCGTAACTCACATTTCTTTATTGTGAATTGTGCTATTTTTATACTTGGAAAAGCAAGTAGCACACAACTTTTTCCCTTCATATTGTGTGTTTGGTTATTGAACACCAGTTCATTCTCAAAATTAGTATTGGATACTTTTCCTGGATATTATCCTTTTTTGTTAGCAATCTTACCAGCTGGTTTTTTGCTAATTTAGTCATCCCTAGCTTTCGTTTGCGCCTGGTTGACTTCATTATCTTATAATTTCAGTTCTCAGCTTAGCAATGCTTTACTTTTTTGCACTAAAATGTCAGTGATTGTTTTAATTTTTTGTCACAACACCTAGGTAAGGTGACTTCACATTACTTTTTTTTACATATTCTTGCATAGAAGTTTTTGAATAAATCTTCTTTTCAGCATTTTTTTTTACAGCAATGTCTAAGCAGGGAGTAGGTAGGTGTGGCCACAGAAAAGTCCCATGGGACACACATTCCACTTGCCTATCTTGTACAGGCTGTGAGAGGACAGATAGTTGTACCTTTTGCAGCCTATGGGTGGATGAGGTCCTTTCTCATCTTCCTCAGAATTTTCGGGGTTTTCCTTCTCTGAGTCCCTCGGATCTCAGAGAAGGATTACCAAAGTCTCTTTGGAGATTCTTAGGATTGGTGGGACCCTCCCCAAGGGAGGTTATAAATGGGTGGAGAGTGAGTCACCCCCTCTCATTAGGGAGGATCAGTACCCTCCCCATTACGTGAGGGCAGCAAAGAATGAGTCATGCCCTACCGTGAGGGAGGAGCAGCACCCTCTCTTTTCCACTAGGACAGAGCAAGTCACATTCTCCCCTCAGGGAGGAGCAATGCCCTCTTCCGTCCAGAAGGGCAGAGAGTGAGTCGTGCACCCCCCTACTCCGTGATGGGGGAGCAGGACCCTCTTCATGCCCACAGCTTGGTGCAGGCAGAAAGTGAGTCACGCCCTCCCCTGTAAGGGGGAGGCAGCACCTTTTCAGTCCCAGAGCCTTTTGTTGGTGATGGGATTGAGCCACCCAGTAAGGGGAGAGCTCAGTTCTAAGTCTATCAGAACTGTGGAAGGGTCTTCCTATCTTAATCACCTGAAAGAGGAATCTCTATTGCCAGTTGCCCTTTATTGTTTGTTGGAAGCAGTGGCACAAACTTCTAGGCATACGTTATCCTTGTCCATGTTCTTGTTAGCAGAGCTTCTCCACCTCTGCAAGGATGTTGCTCTCAACACATCCAAAGTCTTACTGGATCACATTAAGAACCTTCTTTTTGATTTTGCCAGACAGTCTGTCAAGGAAGGGAAGATAGTCCTCATGGAATTGTCGCTCCACTAATCTGTAGCAGACTCCCTGTTTCAACTTTAGGGGACTCCATTGTTGGACTTTTTGGCCACAAGGCTAAACAACAAGTTTACCCAGTCCCTGATAAGTGGGCCTGGGCAATGGATGCTTTCAGCCTGTAGTGGGATCGTCTGTTTGCTTACGCCTTCCCTTCTTTCATGATGATCTCACAGGTTCTGCACAAAGTAAGAAACTCCACTGCTCAGCTTATTTTGATAGCCCAGCTATGGCCCCAGTGATCATGGTTCCTGTCGCAACACAGAGGCTCTCTCCTACACAACAGTCCACAGATTTTCCACTTTCATACTTGGCTCATCTCAAGCAGTGTCTCCACAATTTTCGAACAAAGTTGCCAAGTGCATCATTTAGTCCAGGAGACGATCTGCGTCTAAAGTCTATGATGCCAAATGGAGAATCTTTTGTGATTGATGTAGTAGAAAACATGTCAATCCTAGCTGTCCCTCACAGTGGCTGATTTTCTTCTCTTCCTTTTTGAAGAGAAACAATGCTTGGTTTCTACAATGAAGGGCTACAGAGCAGCCCTATCTAACACTCTTACTTTTTCGAAAGGCCCGGCCATTGGGACAGACTCTCACTTAGCAGACCTGATCAGGTATTCCAAGCTGCAAAGACCAGTGTCTCTCTCTTCCTAAATGGAATGTTTCTTGTGTCTTGTGGTCTCTTAATAAACCCACCTATGAACCTTTGGGTGAAGCTTCCTTTGAGAACCTTACTTTCAAAACTGTTTTCTTGCTCTCCTTATCGTCCGCGAGATGAAGGAGCGAGCTTCATGCCCTATCCATAGAGCAAGGCTGTATAGGGTTCAATGGAAATTATGAGTCACTCTCTCTCCTTTGCCAACCAGGTTTTTTTAAAGCAAAAAACAGCTTCCATTGGTTGCACCACTCTCAATTGAGATCCCCAGTCTCAGTCATATCTGTGCTGGTGATGATCAAGACTTTATGTCCAGTTAGGGCTTTAAGTTTTTATTTGACATCCTCTAAAGAGAGAAGAAAGGGTAGGAAGCATCTTTTCTTACCCATTAAAGGTTCAACTGATATTTCAGCTTCCACAATTTCAAGGTGGATTGCAATAACTATCTAAGGATAGGGTCCTTTCATTCATGAAAATTAAAGCCCATGAGGTTTGAGCCATTGCTCCCTCATGGGTCTATCAAACTCATTCATCTCTGAAGGATGTGATGAAAGCTGCATTTTAGTGTTCTAACATTACCTTCTCCTCCTTTTACCTTTGCTCGTTAACTCACCAAAATAAAGGCATATTGTAACTTGTCGGGGGTCAAGGCCAAATAAAATGGAATAGACGGACAGCTCAAACCTTTTTCATTTAGTAGATCTCTACAGTGTGTTGTAGTGCCAACAAATGATGCTTTCACCACAAAAAGTTCTTATTTAGATTATACTAGCACAAAACAAAACAAATGAATAGTCAACACAATTTATTCTGTTGCTTCAAGGCCTACATATGTTTCCTACACAACTTTGAGTGTTCAAAATGGCAAATATGTAGGATTATGTATATAACAGAGGTGTGATAATCAAAGGATGTTAAAATAACAAAAATAATTGCAGTATTAATTAGCAGGTGAAAAATCAGCCTAAATATTAACTTAATCATGATTCACCTGATATCTAGTTAAAAAGTTAAAATAATCCTGATTCCAGTGCTAATCTTCCACAGAATGATGATTTAGTGGTTACCGAAAATTGTTCATGTAATGTAACGAAGTGGTACCGGATTTTGTGAGTCAAATCAAGGTTTGGAACCAGACTTGGGTTTATGCTTTAGAGTTAAATGATAAATATGGTTGAGACACTGTCTGGAACCGGATGTCAATAGTGTCTATGTTAAATGATAAATATGGAGAGGCACAGTCTGGAACCAGATGTCAATAGCGTGTTGCATGTTGGATGCGACAGTGTGTCATTTGAAAGCAACACAGTGTGTCAGTGTGTCGTGTCAATTATTTGAACATCCAGTTGACACAAAAACTATGAAATGGATGGAAATTTGTGTTTTCACAGTGATATATGTAATTAAATAGGAGATTCGAGAATGCCAATTGGAATATTGATTTTTCAATGGCTATCAGAAGATGTCTTTGTTGATGACGACACAGTGATAGTGTCGTCGGTCAAATCACTATGTGGAAACTTTTATCTGATATGAAGAGGGAAATAAACGTTGAAACAACTTACGAGAATTATTACAATCAGTATTGGTAGCATGTCTCAACAACAAAATTTATATTTGAAAATGAACAATAACACTGTTCTCAGCCAGTGGTTGGCAGTGTGTCGAGTGTGAAGACACACTCGAACGGTCAGTATCAAGATTTAGTATCTGAAACCAATCTACTTTTAATAATTTAATGTGTCAGTAATAACTAGTCTACCTTGTTGTTATGCTCAAAGAAATTTACAGTCGAGAGAGATTTTTGTTTGTTTGGTCTTTAGACTTTCACTGGAACCCAGCTGAACCACAATTGCCAGAACATTGGATCTCACCCCTATTGATAGGGGAAATTCAACGACAAAGTTTTCACGAATATTACCAAATATGGAAGAATTCGGAAAAATCTTAACATCAGCGCCCTCTCGTGGAAAGCCAAACGTCCAATACACATAGTAGTAAAAAATGGTGCCTAATTTCAAACGGTAAAAATAGCACAAATTTCACAATCAATTGTAAGCAGATTAAACATTGAACGTGAACAGTTTCATCACACTGATAAAGAAAAATTATGAATATACATGAGTACTACCTTAAGCCTGGAGAAAAATGGATACAATTACTTTTTTCTCTATGCAGAGTAGAAGGTAAGTGAAGGCAGTTTACAATACTATCATGTACAAACTGGGCATCAAAAATATTTCCCCAGATGATGAATATTTGAACAAATCATTCATTACATTACATTTCTTGTATATAAAATTCATCTTTCAAAAACTGTTACTATAGGTAATATTATTTGCAGAGGTATAAACATTCCAACATGATGGGAATGTAGACAATAAAAGGAGATTATGTATTATCTTCATCTATAATGATATATGAAAATGCACTTGATAAGAAAATAATTTGCCAGGTAGTTAGGTTTGTTTCAATATTTTCCTTAGGGGTTCCATTGGCATCGCTCAAAATGTGGCCCATGCAGATAC
The DNA here is from genome assembly GCA_029931535.1 of Margaritifera margaritifera. Lineage (NCBI taxonomy): Eukaryota > Metazoa > Mollusca > Bivalvia > Unionida > Margaritiferidae > Margaritifera > Margaritifera margaritifera. The sequence continues at coordinate 1,550,979 of JAQPZY010001230.1, forward strand.
CATCCGGCAGTAGTCTTCCACTCTTCAATAAGGGTGAGTATTCCTTGTGTTTGTTTTTCTTTAGCCAGTTGTGGAATCACGAACCTCCCACAAAACTGACAAATTCAGCTATGCTATTGCAACAGGTATTTATTACTGATATTAAAATGTAGTTTTTTGGGGTGGATAAAACTAATTTTAATGATGTAATACTTACCTGTTGCTATTGCCAGATTCCCTCCTCCCGCCCCGCACTGATGTTGCACAAGCTTAGGCTGCATGACAAAAAGAATGAATGACAGTGTGCATGGGCAATGTATCAGCAGGGTGGACCAGGGGTGATCTCATGTTCTAGAATCTTCTGGTTGACCCTAATGGGAGGATGAATTCTTGTCATACAGTCAGGGTATTTTCCATCCTGAAAAGTACCAGCTGCGCAATAGAAACAGGTAAGTATTAGATCATTAAAATTAGTTTTATCCCACCCCCCACTACATTTTTTGAAATTTATTGATATTTACGTGAATTTATCACAAATTCGGACCTCATGCTCCAACACGGGGGATATTTATTGCTTATTGAGTAATAAGTGTTGTTTCTTTGTGCAGGTAACAAAATTTGGGTCGTTATTTCCCAAAAATTTCATTGTTCTTGTCTTTCAAAGAATTGACCAAGATGTCAACAAAAAGCACTAAATATAAAAAGTTTAAGGCCTTTGAAGACACACATGGTACTTGCCTTGCGTGTACTAAATGCTTGTTCATGACTACATTGAGTGTGTGTGAGGTATAGTCAGAAAACTTATGGGCTACAGTATTAAGACACGGAATTAGGACTTGAGACATCATCACTAGCCAGCATTGTAGGGGACATGTTAATAGTACCTCCTCCTCCCAAAGTGATGCGTACAATACCAACAGCTACTGTGACATCTGGACAGCTGCAACTGGAATTTATGAGAGACTGTCCTCCCTTTTCTAGGCTGCCCAATGGGTGCAAGTCCCCCCGCATGTCGTAGCTTGGTCTAAGGGCCTGTAAATCTTGGCGCATGTGTTATAGATGAACCATATGGCCACCAGTCCAGTCCGTATAATGCCATTCTGGCTGCCGTTCAGCCAGTCCAGGAGCATACGTAATACAGCTTTAAAGCAACTGTGGAAGAAATCTACAGAGTGCTGCCAATTTCCGAGTGCCCAGCCCTATCAGCTGCAAGCCTGGCTTATAATTCAGTGGATTTTGACAATGAAGAAGAACAGCCTTTCTTCCATCTTCTTTCACAGTCAGTGAAGGCGAAAGAAATTTCAGACCACCTGACTTTATAAAATACATGACCCAGGCAATTCCAAGGCTTTCTTTGCGGAAAGCCAACTAGCAGCATTGTTCTTGCCATGCTGGTATCATACTCATTCATCGACATTCAGCAATGAGCTGCTGTCCTTGGATAAATAAATTGCGGTGGTCAATATGACCAATCCTTTGTTTTACAAGGTGGATAAAAATGTCATGCATGCCACCTCCAGGTTAGTGAGAAATGTGATCACTACTTCTTCTATGCTAGATTTGGCCTCTCTAGCAATTTAGATTTGGAAAAAAAGCCCTGAGTAATTAAGTTTGGGAAGCCATGGCCTGCATTGCCAAGGTAATTAATAGGGCTGCGCATCACATGATGGTAAATGCCCTGACTGCCTTGGCAAATCTTGATCTCATGAGATGGGATGCCTGCCTGCGCTTGGCAGCCCTAAAACCACATCATGCCTTGACTCTGTGTTTGGCACCTTTTGGCACTTCATTGCTGTTTGTCAGTAAAATTGAGGAAGTGTGGAAGCAGTCATTTCAAGAACTGCTGCTTGAACTCACCTTGCCCTCTGCGCCTGTTATCAGACAATCAGTTTCAGCCGCAGTGTAGAGGTGATCACTGGCAAAAGGATAAGTGGCAAAATAATGCTCAAAGACAATAATTTTGTCCTCAATCCAATTTCAGGTGTCAACAAAATCCTTAATTCCAGAGGCAGTTTGTCAAAGGGGAAATACCCAAGACTCCAAACAGCTGACATTGACTTGCCACCTGACTGCCCATAGACAGCCTTCCTGTGAGCGCCAGATTCCTTCATTTTTGAACTGCGTGGATCAATCTGTTTCCTGAAAATGAATGGGCGATCCATGTTGTTTCAGAGGGACTTTGGGTTTTGTTTATCCAATCCCCTCCCCTTTCGACTTCCCCTTCCATGACGGATATGCCATCTGATCAGGAGAAGGCAGAAATTGTACAGAAGGAGATCTGGTCACTACTCAACAAGTGGGCGGTGGAGGTAGTTTGGAAAACTGGGTTTTTACTCCAGGCTGTTTTTGGTACCCAAGGCCAATGGGAATCTCAACATATACATAGCCGCACCAAGGTTCAATATGGAGACAGCAAGGTCAATCAGACTTTCCATAAAAAAGGATGTGTTTTGTGGTCAGTTTAGACTTAACCAATGCATACTTTCACATATATACACACATCCTTGCACAAGTTCCTTTGGTTCAGTTTCCAAGGAACCATGTATGAATTTTTCACGCTTTCCTGTTCGGTCTCTATATAAACTATGTCATCTCTCTCTTCCAGTCAGCTTCATCAGCAGTGACAGCAGCATATCTCGATGACATCCTCCAAAATCACATGGTAAGTTTATCTCTGATCAAGGACAGAAATGATCTTCTTTCCCTTTTGAGTCTGTTAGGGTTTCTGATCAATTGGGACAAATCAGACCTTATTCCATCCCAGCATTTCATTCACCTGGGCATGGAATTTTTTACAAACCTCAATCTTTTTTACCTTCCTCAATTATGCATGACATGGATTATCGAGCTTGCAGAGTCAATTTCCTGCAGGGAGTGGATCTTCTCTAGAGAGCTTTGTAACACCTTGGACTACTCGGCGTAGGGGTGGATTTGATTCTCCTTGATCGCCTTTTCATGTGCCCTCTGCAAATGGCCCTGCTAGCCCAATGGCATCTGTTTTCTGGGCGTCTAGATCACAAAATCATGATCTCGAATGAAGTAGTGTCTTTCCTGCATCAGTGGTGTAATAAACAATGGCTCAAAGTAGGAATTCCTTTACAAAAGCCCCAACCAGAAATTACCATCTCTATGGATACCAGCTCGAATGGTTGGGGAGCCCATATATTGCCCATCTTTGACACAGTCAGTGGCAAATGGGGGTCGCAAAAGTTGCCTCTCCACATCAACATTCTAGAAATAAAAGTCATAATAAACATGCTTCATTTCTGGAAGAACCAAATATATGAAAAGGGAGTCCTCACTATGTCAGACAATTCTGTGGTGGTGGTCTACTTCCAGAAACAAGAGGTGTCAAAATCACCAGATCTATGCATACTGGTTTGGGAATTTCTCCGCTTGTATGCACAGATGAATATAACTGTTCAGATCAGACATATTCCAGGCAGGCTCAATGTCCTGTTTGATTCGTTGTCAAGAATGGGCCAGAACCTTCACACATAATGGTCCAGCCACCCAACAATCTTTCAGTGGATATGTGCACTTTGGGGCCGCTCAATGATAGATCTGTTTGCAACAAGGTGAAATCACAAACTGCCTATCTTTGTCTCACCAGTCCCAGACCCAGAGGCATGGACTGTGGATGCACTATCAATCAACTTGGAGGGGTTTAGGGGCTACACACTACCCCCTGATGGTCCTGGTACCGAAAATAATTCAGAAATTGAGGGGCCGAAATTGAAAAGTGGTTCTGATAGCACTTCTAAGGTGGGACGAGTCCTGGATGAACAATCTGCTCAATCTAGTGATAGATGTTTCCAGGAAAATACCCCCGAGACCCAACCTGCTCAAAGAGCCACAGTTGCAGGTGTTTCATCCATGCCCTGACAGGCTACTCCTTTGTGCATGGTTCTTGTCAGGAGAGCCTTGGAAAAAAAACAGTTCAACCTTCTGTTGTGGAGAGAATCTCACAAGCTAGAAGGCCCTCCACTTTCAAGGTGTACAAGGGGAAATAGCAGGTTTTCATGGACTGATGCAATAGCAACAGTGTCATTCCTTGAGTGCCTCAGTCCCAGAATTGGCAATTTGTTTCCTCTGGTTCTCCAAGGAGAAAAAGTTAGCACCAGTTACGATTAGAGGCTACTGCTCCATACTCTTGGACATATTCTGACATCACAGTAGAGCAGATAAAGGTCTTGATAAGGATTTATCAGACCTATTAGCCAAGTCCAAATTTAATAAACCAAAATCTCTCACCATGTTTCCCATGTGGAATTTATCATGGGTACTGACATGGCTCAAATCAAATCAGTTTGAGCCTTTAGCCAGCACCTCCTTGAACCTGCTATCATTCAAAACATGTTTCTTGATAGCTCTAGCTTAAGCATGCAGGGTCAGCACGTTGCATGCCCTTTCGGTGGACCCCAACTATCTACAGTTCATATCAGATGGTTCGGTGGTCCTGATGATGCAACCAGGCTTCATAGCAAAGAACAGGCTGCTGAAATCAAAGTATAGTCATCCATCTCCTCTCCGCCATCAATAAGTCTGAAAAGGTTCAGTTTATGAAATAAGATCTATCTCGGCAAGCCTCGCATTTGAATGGAATGTGGCTATCCAAGACATAATAGAGACAGTTGGCAGGCATGCACAGTCAGCCCTCTCAAGCTACTATCTGCATGATTTAGTTTCGCAGAGACAAGAACTGAATCTGGTAGGTTCATTGGCTGCAGCCCAGGCAATCACCAGACCAGTCTAAAGTCAGCACAGTCTTATCACGGGTGTAGAACAGCACTTTTGCTGAATTTACTTCATAAGAAAGAAAGTCATTGCTTCCATCTTTCTCTTACACGGGTACTGTTGCCACAGATTAGGTGACTGTCAATGGTGCTGTTCTTTCATTAGGAGTGCGGTCTACCCTTATACAGATAAGAATCCTTATTCCCTCCAGGGTGACCATGGTAGAGGTAGGATGTTCAGCATTGCCTGCTCCTATCACCTATTCTCCTAACGTTAATGTATTGGGGAATGTAATCAAAGGAGAAAGCAATTTTTTTAGTAAATTATGTTTCTCCAAGAATACTTACTCGATCACATTACTAATAAGCCCTTTCACACCACCCTGCAAATGCGAGCATCCTTGTTGAGGTATGGCTCAAGCAAAACTGGTCAACAACCAAAGCCAATTAGCAGTGGTAAGGGGAACGGTTGGGAAGAGTTTCTTCCCTTCGCTTGTATAGAATATAGATGGGAAAGATGAATTTATTTGTCTTTCCATGATTGCTGGATTCAAGAGATAGTGAAGCATCTTCCTAACATTAACGTGATCAGGTAAGCATTCTCAGAGAAACATAATTTACAAAAAAATTTGTTTTACTTTACATACTTCATAAATGTCATATCTGATTAATGCTTATGAAAGAGTTTCCATTTACAAAAGTGTGCATGATATAGACTGTTTACTTATTGCAAAATTTAAAACTATTTGTAGGGAGCATTTCAGATTTTCAAATTTATTTTCACTCGGTGCTTAACTTGAATATTTAAAAAATTTATTGACATTGATGCCAATATTTGTAAGGTGCTTATCTCTTTTTCTCAGATTTACAGAAGATTCCAGCAACAGGCTGCATTTATTGAATTCTCTCAACAAAACTTTGATGAGGCCAAGGAGTTGTTTAAAGGTGGACAGGTGGATGTAAGAGAGGTGAGCGAATATATTTGGACTTCATGAGCAAGAATATACCCCCTAAAATGGGTGAAAAGAATACAGCTTATATTAATCATGAGTAATGTTTTGTCCAGCTTATTTTCAAGGAAGACTTACTTTTGAGGCATACTTTTATACTTTTAGTAAAAATATTAGTACACAAATGGAAAATTGTTTTATTTTTGAAAGTCATCCTTTTAAATTCAGCATTAACAAAGAAGAGTTTAATTCTAATTCATTAATGCATGATTTTACAATTAGATTTTGATGTATTGTTTTGAATATCTTCTGTGAAAACATAAGTTTTTCCATCAAATACATTACCTGATCACATTAAGTTGGGAAATGAACTCCACTGTCTCTTGAATCAGGCCCACCTGGAAAGACAACAAATTTTCCTATTTCCTGTTAATATATTATATAGACAATGAAAATAGCATCTGTGGGAAGAAACTCTTCCTGATACCATTATAACTACCTCCCCTTGCCACTGCTAAGTGGCCACCCATATACCAGATGATATTCAGTTTAAACTTTTGCTGTGACATGGTCAACATTGTAGCATCACATTACATCACTTCTTGGTGTCCATTAGAATCATTATTTTTTAAACTTTACCTTTAGTTTGCACCATATATCCACTGTTGTGCTGAGGTGCTGTAAAACACTACTACATACATATCATCATTATTTCTACCCATCTGCCTGTAAAGTCAGGATTGTATTAATAATTAAGGTTACTTCAAGACATTGATAACTTTATTTTTTGTTTTTTCATTGATATTTTTACATATTTCTTTAAGTTTGTGGACTTTGTCTCTGACCTCGTATCGTATGTACTCGATTATAAGTCGACTGGACTATAAGTCGACCTCCTCTTTTTAGGGCTGCAAAAAGTCAATTTTCTCTTTGACCCTCCTATAAGTCGGGGTGTATTTTGCAATTCAGATCCGTCTGAAGGGGTGACTTGTCAGTGAGTCAGAGTTGCACTTTGGAAATATAAACAAGCCAAACTGGATAGATAGATAGATAGATAGATAGATAGATAGATAGATGGATGGATGGATGGATGGATGGATGGATGGATGGATGGATGGATGGATGGATGGATGGATGGATGGATGGATGGATGGATGGATGGATGGATGGATGGATGGATGGATGGATGGATGGATGGATGGATGGATGGATGGATGGATGGATGGATGGATGGATGGATGGATGGATGGATGGATGGATGGATGGATGGATGGATGGATGGATGGATGGATGGATGGATGGATGGATGGATGGATGGATGGATGGATGGATGGATGGATGGATGGATGGATGGATGGATGGATGGATGGATGGATGGATGGATGGATGGATGGATGGATGGATGGATGGATGGATGGATGGATGGATGGATGGATGGATGGATGGATGGATGGATGGATGGATGGATGGATGGATGGATGGATGGATGGATGGATGGATGGATGGATGGATGGATGGATGGATGGATGGATGGATGGATGGATGGATGGACGGACGGACGGACGGAGGGACGGAGGGACGGACGGACGGACGGATGGACGGAGATGGGTAGGTAGGTAGGTAAAATAAAGAAAAAAACTGTGTAAAATACAATTATATTATTGAGTGAAATATGTCACAAATAAATTGACAACTTACAATTTGTCCATCTTTGTGTAATAAAATCCATTGAAATCCATAATGCTTGACATTTTAAATCCATTTATATGATAAATCCATGAATTCAATTATAGGTCACATACCAGTATAAAATTAGTAGTTCAGAATGATCCAATTCACAATATCCCGTAATATGTTAATTCCACTCGTCTTACAAATAAACAATGAAAGTTAAGTCCACATTTTTGTGATTCCCAGTATCCTATAAATGTCACTATTTAATGTCATCTTGTACAAAGTCCAAGAAATAATCCTCATAGTCTGATAAAGTTCTGAAATCCTACATCGTCGTCTTGTCATCGTAAATATCGTCCGATTCCGATTCCTCGACTTTACTGTCATATGCGGGTGCTTATGCAGAGACTGAGCTTAGGCTCTCTAAGTAACACTTTAATTATAAAGTCTGAAATCTATTAAAGGATGCAACTGAACACTTGTTAATTGTGCGGCAAGATCACAGGGAATTCAAATAACCACCCTCTGTTACTTGGCACTGAACAAGTATCAAACTCGCGGCTTGATCAAAAGGGTTGTCATGTGGGAAAACAAAGGAGGGTGGTGCCTTTACAAGCTAAGGGATTAAGGTCAAAGTATATGCATAGGAAGTTGTAGAACTCTATTTGGCACTGAACAAGTATTAGATTCGCAGCTTGATCAAAAGGATTGTCAACTTGAAAACAAAGTGAGTGCCTTTACAAGCCAAGAACTTATCGGCCCACGTGCACTGGCTGATAACTTGGGAAATATCACCTGAGAATTAAATCGGACTTGTGGAAAAGGAAAATACAAATTAAATCAAAACTTTTATTGCATCAAACACAGTGTTTATGCAGGAAAACACAAATATTAATACAAATACAGGTTGTTCGGACTTGCACAAAAATGGAAGCAATATGCTTACTAGTAAACACCTACGGTAAGCAACATTGACAGGCACTTCACTTTGCTGTAGGTAGTATTTAATTTACCCGTAATATTTTCAAATTATTACAATCCAAATAACTGTCAATACAAGTATTGTGTAGTGAATATCGTCATGAAACAGATAAACACAGTGCATACCATATATGCATTACTGAATGGGAATAGTGGCATGAAAACGTAAAAATATTTGAATTGACATTACCGTATTTGCTGGCCTATAAGTTGATACTTTTTGACCTGGAAGTCTGGGCTTCATCTTATACTCCAAATCAACTTATATATGGATCATGTCATTGAAATTGCTTTACCATATTTAAATTTTTCTTACGTGAAAAAATAACAAAAAAAATATAGGACCTGACACTGAGAAGGATTTGAAAATATTTACATGATCGTCAGTATTAAATTTACATGGATCAGACGTATTTGCGCTAAAGCAGCATGAACTATTAATATACGTTGTTTAAATTTGCTTACATATATGTGAATTAGAATAGACAAGTTAGAAAACGAATAACCATGACATGAACATAGGTATTCCAACACATGTTTGTCTTCTTGCACCTTGTGATCGAAATAAAATATCCCCCGATATGAGAGTGAGAGATAGAGAGAGAGAGAGAAGTATATTTCAGCCCTTCTTCATGCTATTTTGCTTAATGTACCTTACTGTTCTGTTTAGCTGAAGCTTTTGTCAAAGAGAGAAAACAGTAATAGAATAGTAAATGGAAATTTTAAAAATACATACCATACTCCTTAAGTTTCAAAGATATATAATTTATATTTAAATATTCACAATATTTATATCCATATAGACTCCATTTAGTTTAAATCCCAAGAGTGATTATTTAGCATGCTGTGGTTTTTTTCTTTGCAACTACAATGACCTCTCCATTCCCACCAGATAAGATTACCCTTTATCAGTAAGTGCATGTACACTTCCTGTGATTAGGCAGCATCAGTGGTTTGATCTTTGCTCATGCTCTGACACTTCTGTCGGTGAGAACAAAATGTGTCACTGGTTGAGAAACTTAGATGAGTAAGCACCTGGCATTACAGGTCATTATACAGTACTGCATACATTAACATGCTTTACAGGATCGATTACAATACCCTATGGGTAGCCTCATTTCCCTATTGCTAGCCTCACTAATTTGATATCATCTGCCGGATCTTGCCTTCAAACAGGTGTCAACTGGAATGACATGGCTGAAGCTGTAGGCATATTTAATTAGCATACGAATAACATTGCAAGGCCATTTGCTTTTCTCGTGACAATCGTAATTAAAACAAGAATGAACTATTTATTCAGAGGTATTAATTGATAATGGAATATAGTAGTGCCCCTGTACATGAGTAAGATCACCATTGTCAGGTAACTGAACAATACATATTACAATTGCCCTGTAACCTCTCTCTCTCTCTCCAAAAGCTACAAAAAAAAACTGCTCTGAATACATACGTTCTTACACACTGACACAACGTTGTTTCCCCTCTCTCTCTCTCTATCTCTCTCTCTCTCACACACACACATACACACATTCACTAAAAACAGCAAGTCTTTATCGAGTTTTTTTATTTTTTGTTGTACATGTAATTTGATAATGAGGTTACTGTTGCTGTAAGAATACAAGTTGCACTTCACTTTATGACAACAGGGGTTCATCTCATTGCATACAATTTGCCAATAAATAATACCTATAAACAATACATGTACAGACCATCTTAATCAGTTTCCCTATTAATCTGGAATAGCATACAGTGATACCATTAATATTCATGAAACCGGAAGTTACTATCAAAAACAACGAAGCCAAGGTTTTGATCTGGCTTCGTCTTATACTCCACATCGACTTATAGATGGATGAAGAATGGAAAATGTTCAAAATTAGCAAATTCGACTTACACTCCACATCGACTTATAGGCCGGCAAATATGGTATTTTTATGTACTGCAAACATCTAGAGTTTCCAACATTACCCCTATTTTTCAATTTTTTTTTTTTTTTTTTTTTTTTTAAATGCCACGCTTATAAGACGACCCCTACTCTCCATGAATTGAATTTTAAGTAAAAATTGTCGACTTATAAGCCAGTATATACGGTAGTTGCATACAGTATCATTGGTACTCACTGTGTTATATATTTATCTTGTGGACACTGCTTTGATCTATACTTTTGTTTTAATTTGAGTGTAGTTATTTATGTAGTTTGCACTTTCAGGTTGTCATTTCTCGTTACTTTGTAATTTTCATTGTTGCTTCAGATATACATTGGCAACTAAATGTTCGAAGTGGAAAATGTTTGGGTCTTTGAGGACACATGAGATGTGACTTGCCGGTACCAAATGTACTTTATCTTCACCTTGCGGTGTCTGTACAAAATGGTCAGTGCAGACATGGTCCACCATCTTGCAGAAAAGTTTGAAGGGCAGGGAGAGTTGAGCTAAGTCCAAATCTCTGGACAGTGACAATTTGAACCTTCATCCTAAGAGTATGTCTATGGCCAGTATGGTAGGGGATGCAGCGATGGCCACTCCCCCCCCACCAAGGTTCCTAGAATCTTACCTTCAGTGACCATCACATCTGGCTATCTGGAATCAGAAGAAAGGTGTGCAGTGGATGTGTTCATTCTACACCCATCCCAGTCGATGCTTGAGTCAGTCTCAGATGAGATGACTTATTCAAGAAACTATGATGCATTTATTAACTTTGGGGTTATTTGAATCCATCTTTCATCATGACACTCCAATACTGACTCGGAGATGATGGTAGAGTTTGCTTCCACATAATGGCAGCCCACGTATAATCCGATACCAACTGCAAACTGCATAGACCCAGATCTGCTGTCACATAATGCACCAGTAGATCTGGGTCTATGTAGTTTGTAGGGACTAATCAGTAGAACAAACAACATAGACCCTGATCTGCCGGCGCATTATGTGATGGCAGATCAGGGTCTATGTTGTTTGCATTTGGACCTGGCTTATATGTGAGTAAGTTCCCCAGCATCTCTGATCTTCACCATCTGTTGGACAAAATCCAAAACCCAGGGAACTCCAAGGACTTCTTTTCAGAGTGCCAGTTGCCCGTGTCCTTCTCCTGTTGATAGCACATGCACTTGGGTGCATACCTTGCAGAGGTTCCAAGCTTACATAATGACATTGTGGCAGTGAACATGACCACTCCACAGTTTTGCAGAATTCATTGACATGTTTTTCATGCAAAATACAGACTTGTGGGGTACATAGTCGCCACTTCATCAGTGCTTGACCTGGCATCTTTAGCGATTTTTTTGTGTGGTTGAAAAATTGAGTAAAGAACATGCTTAGGAGTTGACTTGCTGCATTGCCAAAGGGATTAACAGGGGTGTGCACCACTCCATGGCTAATACACTGACAGCTTCATGTTACCTGGACTTAGTGAGATGAGATGCCTTTCTCTGCTCGACCTCACTTTTTAAGCCGCATCACTCACTGGCTCTGCGTTTATTACCAATTGGTTCTGCTCTGCTGTTTGGTGGTCATATTGAGGCTGTGTGGAAGCCGGCAGCACAAGAACTGCTTCTTTTGCACACCTTACCCTCACATTTGGTTTTTAGCTCACATCAGTCTCAGCTGCAGAGGAGAGATGATCACAGGCAGGGGAGAAAGCCAAATCCTGCTCAACCTCAGCAGTTTCTCCCACAATATAACTTCTGAGGGCAACAGACTCTTCAGTTTCAGAGGCAACGTAATAAATGGGAGAGGAAGATAAGTTTTTCCTTCTCTAAGCTTCACAATAACTATCAACGACTTCGAACCCTGGCCACTCTCTGACATCCTGCCTGTAGGTGCCAGACTCCTTCTTTTTTTCCGCAAACAAGTGGGTGATCCAAATTGTTTTGGAGTTGCTTTGGATTTTGTTCATCTAGCCCCCTCCCCTTCCATGATGGAGGTCATGACCAATTATAGATCTGAGCTGGCTTAATAGGTGCAGATACATAGCTGCATGAAAGTTCAGAATGGAGAAAGCACAGTTGGTATGGTTTCTTATCAAAAGGGACTAGTTTGTGATCAGTCTTAATTGACTGACACATACTTTCATATCCCTATCCATCTGACTTAGCACACGTTTCTTCAATTAGCATTTCAAGGATCCATATACCAATTTTGTTTACTCTGATTTGGACTCAACCTCAGCCCATGGGCATTTATGAAGACTAGTGACTGCATCATTATTCTGTTTAGGTCATGCTCATCAACAGCAACTGCAGCATATTTTGAAGACATCCTTCATGGTAAGTTTGATTCTATTGCAGGACATGAATAGCCTCTTCTCTCTTTTCTCCCAGTTGGGATTTCTTCTGAACTGAGAGGAGTCAGATCTCACTCCTTCCAGCACTCTCTCCATCTTGATATAGAACTTTTGACTCATCTCAACTTCGTTTCCCTCCCTCCCATGCACATTGTACAGATTATCAAGTTCTCAGAGCTGATTTCCAACAGGGAGTGAATTTCTTTGAGGGAGTTTTAAAAATCCTCAGTTTACTCAATTTGGCTGCAGACCTGCTCCACCTTGAGCACCGGTAGGTGGCCACCCATTTCCCGGATGTTGACCAGATTAAGCTTTAACTTAAGATTGTTAACATTGTCTCCAAAATTCAGCAAAATTTCTCAGTGTTTTAGTAAGTCAGAAGGTTGATATACTTTGTGTATACAACATTTGTGAATTTATTCATATTTCTGCCATTCGTTATTGTCCGTGATATGTCGATCATTAAGACTTGAATGTTGATTTCACTGTCATATTTTGAAAATTGCACTGTTTAATGTCAGTATTATATTTCTTTTATAGGCCATCTCGGTGAAGTGAGTTTGCCTAATTGAATATAATTGGTATATTTGTTGTATGCTTTTGTTTTTTTTCTCCCTATCATTTCAGAGATGTCCACTGAGTGCAAGAAATGCAAACACTTCAAAGTCGCAGAAGATAATCATGAGGTGTGTCAAGCATGTACTAAATGTTCATTTTCACTCACATGCATTATGGGCAGAATATGTATGGTCCAAGATTTTAAAGAGGCAGTTCAAGGGTCGAGAGAAGAGGGCATGTTCTAAATTGTGAGACTTGGACATGTTGAGTATTCATCTGAAATTGGAATTGATGTTGAGTGTTATTAGGGACTAGAAGATTCCCAGAACACCACCCTGAAGATTCCCAGAACACCACCCTGAAGATTCCCAGAACACCACCCTGAAGATTCCCAAAACTGCTAAAGCGACAGCTATGATCATTTCTGACCTCATGGAAGCTGTGGCAAGCAGTTCTACATGCACTGTGTTGGAATTGCGGATGCTACGTCTCGTACAAAAAGCTCTGTCCTCAAGGTGGTCATGGACTGATTGGGATGAAACTAGGGCAGATTTTACATCATTTTCACAACCCAGTGGGCATAAGTCCCCACCCCTGCCCATGCATGGCCTTAGTGCTATTCAAACTCGCTTAGCCTGCAGGTCATATACTATTTCAGCATACCTGGATTATATTCTGCAAAAACACTTGCTAAGTTCAGTTTTAGTTCAGGATATGAGCAACCTTCTCTCCTTCCTTCACAGTTTAGGGTGGATAGACAATGTGGAGAAGTCTGAACTTATCCCTTCTCAGCATTTCGTTCATCTAGGTATGGAGTTTCTGACTCAACCTGGTTCATCTTCCTCCCAAATGTATTGACTTTATCATCTATGCATCAGAGACATCTGCCAGGATGTATATTATGGCAAAGGAGTTTCTTCAACTCCTCAGCCTGCTCATTGTTGTGGTGGACCTGCTCTGTTGTTACGACTCTATGGTCTAGAAAAATGTAACAGAAAGAAAGTGAAACTAACAACTCAAGTAAAAATTTACAAGCAATTTATTTCTAGATAATTAAGATGAAAAATAAAAAAATTCACTTACAGTAATGTGTATTACTATCCAAATAATCCAATAAGAATTAGTGTTCTAATCACAAGTCCTAAATATAGAATATTCCGAATTTGCGGCTGTATCCTTGAATGTTATGATGTGCCAATGGTCTTCAAAGTCCTGATGTACTAGTAGTCTTTAATGTGCTGATGCCAAAATGAAGTACTCCAAAATATCTCTGAATAAGTTCACATAAATTCCAAAATCATCAATTAAAAATCCAAAATCCAAAAGTCTATGAGCACTGTTATAATCTAATGAATATTTAAATAATTCCTCTCTTAACATTTTGAATTACTTTCCACAACTGTAATAGCTCTTTACAAGACTGATAGTAATGTCGAAACTGAAAAACTGTCCACTAAACATGGTATATATAAAGATTGGTCACATGACAGAATGTTCTAGAATATGTGTCATCTTAATGGAATTTTACTTGTGTGGACATGTCTTTTTACACATAACTCTACGGATTTTCCAGTTTTATCTGTAAACAAAATCAACCTTGACCTCAAATTTAGAAAAATATTATGTTTATCAAAACTATGCTTGAACTCAAATCTGAAGTAAGCAACCTAATTCAAGGAAGAGTTTCTTTGCATAGATGTTATTTAAATTGTCTGTATGATATACAGACAGGAAAGATTAAATTTGTCATCTTTCTGGGACTGCTGGATTCGAGAGATAGCAGAGTTTATTTTTTAATGTTAATGTGATCAGGTAAATTTTCTTCGAGAAAAATAATTTACTATAAAATTTCTTTCCCTCTCTCTCTCTTTACATGTTAATTTATATCCATACAAGATATACATTCAGTATATTAGGCAGCTTACTTTAGAGGCTGACTAACCTATGAATGCAAACTATCATAGCTGTTGGATGGCTTATTTTAGAGGCTGACTAACTTATGAACGCAAAACATCACAGCTGTTGGGTGGCTATTTTAGAGGCTGACTGACTTGTGAACACAAAACATTGCTTGCTGTTGGATGGCTATTTTAGAGGCTGACTAACTTATGAATGCAAAATGTTGCAGATGTTGGATGGCTTATTTTAGAGCTGACTAACTTATGAATGTAAAACATCATAGCTGTTGGATGGCTATTTTAGAGGCTGACTAACTTATGAATGCAAAATGTTGCAGCTGTTGGATGGCTTATTTTAGAGCTGACTAACATATGAAGCAAAACACTGTAGCTATTGGATGGCTTATTTTTGAGGCTGACTAACTTATGAAAGTAAAACACTAGCTATTGGATGGCTTATTTTTGAGGCTGACTAACATGAAAGCAAAACACTAGCTATTGGATGGCTTATTTTTGAGGCTGACTAACTTATGAAAGCAAAACACTGTAGCTATTGGATGGCTTATTTTTGAGGCTGACTAACATATGAAAGCGAAACACTAGCTATTGGATGGCTTATTTTTGAGGCTGACTAACATATGAAAGCAAAACACTGTAGCTATTGGATGGCTTATTTTTGAGGCTGACTAACATATGAAAGCAAAACACTAGCTATTGGATGGCTTATTTTTGAGGCTTACTAACTTATGAAAGCAAAACACTAGCTATTGGATGACTTTTTTTTGAGGCTGACTAACATGAAAGCAAAACACTAGCTATTGGATGGCTTATTTTTTAGGCTGACTAACTTATGAAAGCAAAACACTAGCTATTGGATGGCTTACTTTTGAGGCTGATAAAAAAATGAAAGCAAAACACTAGCTATTGGATGCCTTATTGTTGAGGCTGACTAACTTATGAAAGCAAAACACTGTAGCTATTGGATGGCTTATTTTTGAGGCTGACTAACTTATGAAAGCAAAACACTAGCTATTGGATGGCTAATTTTTGAGGCTGACTAACTTATGAAAGTAAACACTGTAGCTATTGGATGGCTTATTTTTGAGGCTGACTAACATATGAAAGCAAAACACTAGCTATTGGATGGCTTATTTTTGAGGCTGACTAACTTATGAAAGCAAAACACTAGCTATTGGATGGCTTATTTTTGAGGCAGACTAACTTATCTAAGCGAAACACTAGCTATTGGATGGCTTATTTTTGAGGCTGACTAACTTATGAAAGCAAAACATTGTAGCTGTCGGATGACTTATTTTTGAGGCTGACAAATTTATGAAAGCAAAATATTGTAGCTTTTAAGGTCAGTTTAATTTTGAATTTCTAGGGTATGTACATTAAGTAAAATAATTTAAAATTTTTTTTCATGTTGATCTTCATTGGTGAATTTGCATCTTAATTTACATTTTTGAATTTTTTTATATCTGAAACACATTATTTATTAATCTGTTTCCGTCTTATTTGTGTGTTTCATATTTAATACTGCATCCACTTTTATTCCAAACTTCGAAGCAAGGTTATCTATAATATATAATTGTTGCTACACCAGGGAGAATTTTGCCATCAGGTTTGAGATTTGGTAGCAAAATACACTTTTAATTATTAACCATTTATTTTTTATAATTTTGTAAATTAAAAAAAAAGTTACTCCCCATGTATATTAACTCAGAAAATAAATAATCAGACATAATAACGATTTTTTTCATTTTCAGGTGTAGTGTATTTAAACTATGTTCTCAACTACTTGTAAAGTCTAGATTAACATTATTTAAACTTTCAAAAAGTAAATTGTTCTCATATTCTCCTAGATTAAGTAATCAGGGCATTCTGTCTTAATAGAACAAGAATTTCATAGGAAGTTGTCTATTTATATTAAGTGTTGGAATTGGAAAATCCCTCTCCTTGGATAAGCAGCCACAAACACTCGCATGTGTCACTACCAGAGATCAAATTCAGGACCTCATAGGTGTAAAGTTATAGATTAGTTAGTTACAGCTTAATGACATCTCATTTTTCACTTTGCTTTACTTTGCAGTTAATAAGCTTGTACCCAGGCCTTATGCCATCCAGTTCTAACTTTACTAGGAGTATCCCAGCACTACATGAGATAGCTGACATCAACAACCTGTGTAAGGATAATGAAGACATGAAGAAGGATTATAAGAGGTTGCTCAGGAATTACCTTGAGGAGATTAGGGGAACAAAAGATGGGCATGGTTTTAAGCAGGTGATTTTTACTAATTTTTTTCTTATGTGTAGTGTGAAGCGATAAATATTATTTTTTCCTTTCTTTCAGTCTGTCTGTATGTATGCATTTTTCTTTCTGTTTTCTTTCTCAACTAAACTTTATTTGTCTTTGTACTACTTGATTCATAAATTCATTTATTTTTATTCAACACATAAAGGTCTGATTGGATAAAAATATACAATTTCCATGTTTATTTTTGTAGAACCAGCTGATGAGAGTGATTGTTAAGTATATGATTTTTTCATTTCATATATTTAACTTATATCCATTATTTTTATTAGCTTTGTTATTAAAGATGGAAATGATCATGTCATCATGTTGGACTATCACCTCATGCTTGGTCTTGGTCATTTACACCTTGTAGGATACCATTAGTGCGGCCAACTGATAATTAAGTCATTAAAAACTATACAGACATTGATGTTTCATTCAGAAGCAACTCAAGCCTTGCTGTGTTTCGTTTACCATCCTTTTCATTGCTTAAAAGCCATTTTGCTTTGCCTCCATTAACAAATAGTGAGACATACAGCTGTAGGTATCAATTTACCTCCAGCAGTGATTTCCACATTAAGCTTTTTTGTGAAGTCTTTTTTGGAAATCTCAGAAAATCATATACTGTAAAACTTCATTGAACAAGACACTGTTGAAACTAAAACATTTGGCCATTTGATAGAGGTGTCCAGTATATGGAAGTTTGATTTGTATTAGAATGGCCCTGATGGAACCCAGATATGTGACCAGACTGTAGAGGAAGGCTAGTCTCATTCAACAAGTCTCTCTTGAGATATCTGCCATACAAGGGTCTGGTAAAATGTTTATTTCATTTCTGTTACCTTTAGAAGGGGTTTTGGTCAAACTTTGTTGAAGCAAAACTAAAAAGACATTTCTCAATATCTCAAAATGTATCTAGAAGTACTTTCTGCAATCACACTCAATATAAAAAAATTTATCTAGAAGTACTTTCTGCGATTACTCAGTATCTCAAAATTTATCTAGAAATACTTTCTGCAATTACTCAGTATCTCAAAATTTATCTCAAAGTACTTTCTGCAGTTACTCAATATCTCAAAATTGGTCTCGAAGTACTTTCTGCAATCACTCAATATCTCAAAATTTATCTGGAAGTACTTTCTGCAATTACTCAATATCTCAACATTTATCTGGAAGTACTTTCTGCAATTACTCAATATCTCAACATTTATCTAGAAGTACTTTCTGCAATTACTCAGTATCTCAAAATTTATCTCTAAGTACTTTTTGCAATTACTCAGTATCTCAAAATGAATCTCAAAGTACTTTCTGCAATCACTCAATATCTCAAAATTTATCTGGAAGTTCTTTCTGCAATCACTCAATATCTCAAACTTTATCTAGAAGTACTTTCTGCAATTACTCAGTATCTCAAAATTTATCTCTAAGTACTTTCTGCAATTACTCAGTATCTCAAAATGAATCTCGAAGTTCTTTCTGCAATCACTCAATATCTCAAACTTTATCTAGAAGTACTTTCTTCAATTACTCAAGCCAAATTCTGTTGTAAGCTTAAATGGATATCATTAAACATCATATTGTAAACAGATGCTGGTAAAGGAAGTATGTCTCAATAAGTTAATGTAACTGTCCATGTTTGAAACGTGACGGCATTACAATGACGTATTATATCATCTCATTTCATCAGCCAATTAAATCACTTTATCAAAGTTTTGGGAGAACCTCATTCTGGCATTACAAAGAAAACTCAGAGATTTCATGGAGCCATGTGAGCAGTCTGGTTGAACGAGACTTGAGGAAGTCAAGTTACAAACCTGCCGATTTAGGGAAGTTTCACTGTATATCAGTGTATTGTTCACAGGCAAGACTTACGGTTGTGCATTTTGAAACCCTTGTTTGTAAAACTCAAGTGATGTGTTATACGATTAGAGAAAATGAAGAGCTTCATCAAACTTTTTTCTCTTTCAGGTGATAGATACAGCTTTATTGAAGCTATATGCAGAAATAAATTGGCCAGAGTTGATTCCCCTGATAGCGGTGGACACAGGCTGTGATTTAAAGGACAGTGTAGAATGGCTAGAGAAATATGAACGCTACCATGCCATGGGGCTGCTCTTCAAGTACCACGGAGAGAATGACAAGGCCATGCAAATCTGGACAAGGTGGGTTTCTTAATCCCCAGCATGCAGTAGATCCTACTGACCCAGCTGTAGGAAGGGCAATAACTGGTCCGTTGTGGTCTGAATCAGGCCCAGCCTAAGGATGTAAACAAATCTTGCAGCAGTCTGGGAGTCTGGTTGATTACAAACTTGTAGTTATAACAGACTGACCTTATTTTATCTAGAGTACTGAAAATACTGACCTTATTTTATCTAGAGTACTGAAAATACTGACCTTATTTTATCTAGAGTACTGAAAATACTGACCTTATTTTATCTAGAGTACTGAAAATACTGACCTTATTTTATCCAGAGTACTGAAAATACTGACCTTATTTTATCTAGAGTACTGAAAATACTGACCTTATTTTACCTAGAGTACTGAAAATAAGAACAAACTGGTATCTATAAAAACATTATTATTATATGGACTTGTAGTTATAACCGACTGACCTTATTTTATCTAGAGTACTGAAAATAAGAACAAACTGAGCAGTTGGTATCTATAAAAACATTATTATTATATGGACTTGTAGTTATAACCGACTGACCTTATTTTATCTAGAGTACTGAAAATAAGAACAAACTGAGCAGTTGGTATCTATAAAAACATTATTATTATATGGACTTGTAGTTATAACAGACTGACCTTATTTTACCTAGAGTACTGAAAATAAGAACAAACTGAGCAGTTGGTATCTATAAAAACATTATTATTATATGGACTTGTAGTTATAACCGACTGACCTTATTTTACCTAGAGTACTGAAAATAAGAACAAACTGAGCAGTTGGTATCTATAAAAACATTATTATTATATGGACTTGAATGAAATTGATACATGAGATTGATTGACTTATTGATTGACTGATTTATTGCCCCATTCAGTGAGTGATTTACAAACATACACCTTTGTGCAAAGTACTTGAATTTGTCTGTCCAATCATTCTTAATTTCAATCGCAATTCAACACTTTAGTAATGAATGTCAACAGCTTGTGGAAATCTTCATTTTTTACACCAAGAACAAAAAAAGAAAAAAAAAAGAAAAGGTTTTCTGTACTCTGGTGCAGTGCCATGGAATATTCTTCCTATCCATGTAAAATGTGCAGGAAATTTTACAGTTTTGTAAGAAAAGACACCTGGAGTATGTAATCACTGGATATTATTATTATTATTATTTTATTACTATTATTATTATTATTATTATTATTATTGTTATTATTATTGTTAAAAAAAACATTGAAATAATAATAATTATGATAATAAGAATGAAAGTTTTATGTTTGATTGGTTTACACTAGAATTGACAGTGTTACTGTATCAATGCAAACTTTATCATATTTGAGTCATGTGAATAAACTGTATCCTATCCTATATTTAACTGGTCAACACATTACATCCCATTTATTATATTAATACCTTTAACCCAGATGCTGTGTACAAAGGAATATGTTTTTCATAACCAATTTTTCTCCTTGGATTTCACACATCTTTCCAGGAAGAAACCAATGACCTCATGTTCCATTCACTTCTTTTCATTTCATTTTAGAACAACACAGCACACCACATTCACTTTTATCTTTAACAAACTTTAAGAAACTTCAATACTGTAGGTTTAGAATCAAAATCCTTCAGTTCAGGGCCTTCCTCCATCACCGTAATCAATTTTGTTACAGTTCTTGTTTTAAACATCTGCAGCCTTTTGTCCTGATATTATGT
This sequence comes from Margaritifera margaritifera, assembly GCA_029931535.1. Taxonomy (NCBI): domain Eukaryota; kingdom Metazoa; phylum Mollusca; class Bivalvia; order Unionida; family Margaritiferidae; genus Margaritifera; species Margaritifera margaritifera. The sequence goes on from JAQPZY010001230.1 coordinate 1,572,212, forward strand.
GACAAAAAACCTTGCTCACAAGCCACTGATGTTATGAAAGAAACCAGCAACACTTCAGCTAAAACAGTAAAGTCTGGAAACGAGCCAGAGTACCACCTGCCCAATGCCAAGCATGCATCGTGCAGACTCATTCCTGCAAGTGATTGAACTGGAAGAAGTCATCCTTCATTCTTTCAGTTGAAAATCGATGAAGTCATATATCTTCTCATAGATTAATTTTTTTCATCAGATGTAAAAAAAAATTCAGATTTTGAACAACACCTGTCACACTGTCACAAAAGGCAACTCTCATTTCTTCTGCTACTATATCACTACTTTTCGCACTATCCAGCTAACGAATTTATTCGATCCTTTTCCTTTAATGATAAAAACTGCCTCACTTTTGAATTTGACATATTGACACCTTTGAGTTACACTGATAGTGTGACTGGAGTATAGTGAGTAAAAGTGAGATAAGAAATGTTTACGCACCGATTCCCATGCTATTTCTTTATCTAAACAATGCCTTCCTCATCAAACAAAAGTTTTATTTGCACGCATAGAACAGTCACAGTCGACATGCTCCAATGACAGCTTAAAGCAAGAAGAAACCATTATTTGGTTAGGAAACACCTATCTGCTGACAGCAAAAAGCAGTGGACCATTATATACATGATCTTGTACAGGAAATTCGCCGAGGGAAATTAGAATGACCATTGTGACCTGGGGATGGTATATAAAGGTGACTGTTGGGACAGGTTTTTCTGTATCTAGGACAACAAAATAGGAAGCATTTAGAAGAAAAGATGTCTGTTTCAGATGTGTCTGAACAAGATTTTTGAAACATCAGCAATTTCATAATTAAGTTCCACCCATTTCCTTTTACTCTCCAGTCAGGTCTTTAACATGGCAATTAAAAGCCTGTGATGTAGACTGTAGTATATTTTTGTCTCTTTCATCTGATGCAAACAGTTGCTATTAAAACAGTTACATCGGATAAACCTCATTGTCAGATAAATGGGTTTAAATTAGAATGGCTTCAGGTCAATTATTCCCATTCATTGCATACATTCTCCCGATTATCTTAAAAAATACTTCACTTAATTAAGATAATAATTTCTTAGCAGCATGTGACCCCATTTTGTTTTGGAAGGGGAAAAGAAATTCCAGATTTTTTTCAGAATTAAAATTTGTAGCAGATGGCAGTAGATGCAGTGGAAAATTCTGTACACTTGACATCATTGTCGACAAAAGTTATCGTGGGTACTTTTCTGCAAGTCACTGTAGTTATGACTGGTACCATGTTCTCATTAAAGAATTTTTTACTGATTTTGTAGGTGAATCAATCCTAGAATAGCATATATAGGTACATATTATGGTTAATGAGAAACTCCATGGCACATTCTAAGTTATAATGTAATCATTTTAGTAGTTCATGTACTTTCCCATTCATTCAGCCAGTTTCTAATTCCCTGCTTCCTTGTCAATGGATCACAATTCAAAGATTTTGGTACCCATCAACGTACTATCTACAATCATATCTTGAAGATTGAAATCTGTAATTTTATGTTCTTGTTAGATTTGCATGACATTACATATGTGTTTCTGAAAGGGTGGTATGACATACCATATATACTCGCATAAAAGACAGATCCAAATGCAAACATCATAGACTCTGATCTGCCGTTGCATAATGCTCCGGCAGATCAGGGTCTATGTTGTTTGTTGTACTGATTAGTCCTTACAAACTGGCAGATCTGTGTCTATGCAGTTTTCAGTTAGTATGGGCTTATACGTGAGTATATACGGTAGTCTTCAAGTTTTCTGTAAAAAAAAAGGTATACAGTAAGAAAAAATATCTAGCCTTAGGTAACGTGTTGTAATTTTATACATTACATACAGTAAGAAAAAATATCTAGCCTTAGGTAACGTGTTGTAATTTTATACATTACATACAGTAAGAAAAAATATCTAGCCTTAGGTAACGTAATTTTATACATTATAAACATGCACAACATTGTACATAGATCACAAATTTAATACATGACATAAAATACAAGTTTTTAAATGTACTTTCACATGTCACAAATTTAATACATGACATAAAGTACAAGTTTTTAAATGTACTTTCACATGTCACAAATTTAATACATGACATAAAATACAAGTTTTTAAATGTACTTTCACATGTTACAAATTTAATACATGACATAAAATACAAGTTTTTAAATGTACTTTCACATGTTACAAATTCAGAAATATAATTTGTGAGATATATTTGTTAAAATTTTTCAGATTGGTCAATGGAGAAATACAAGATGAATTGTTTCCTGGTTTAGAATTTGTTGTAGAATTCCTGTCAAAGTAAGTGATTGTTTTGCGTTTTTTTTTGTTTCTTTGCATTTTAACTTTGTATTCATTAAATAACTTTTTGGACTGATTACTGTATTGTCAGGCTTCTGTAAAGCTTCAAGGCAATGTATATGCTTGTATCTTGCACATCCGCTATGTACTGTATTATTCTTTATTACATACCCATTTCATTTTACATGGATGAGCTGGCATTTGATGTGGATGTTCAGTCCATATTTCCTTATCACACACCCAGATTGGAACTATTCAGTGGATGTTTTCTTTGATGTCCATGCATTGATATTCATAGATGCACCAAATCAAACTTTTATCAGTTTCAAATTGTTTTAGATTCCATTCACACTAAATATCTGAAAATATTTGGAAAGCATAAAAGAGAGGGTATGGAATAAATACAAAACCGTATTCATGTTTTGTTTAGTCGGGAGGAAAGAACTCATTTGATATGGTGTACGAATACGCCTTGGCCTTATTGCCTTGACCTATCCCCACGTCACATCAAGCTCGTTCTTTTTGCTGACTCTGAACAAAACACATATGCAGTTTTGTGTATGTGTATAAAATATATGTAAGTGCCTATAGCACAGACCTATATCTTTCACTGCATAATGTACTGGCAGATCAGGATATACACTGGTCACTTGTAAACATAGAACAAACAGTGTAGACCTTGATCTGCTGGTACATGGAATTAAGGATGAAGGGTTAAGTTTAATCTTCCAAAGAGATTTATCAGAAAATGTTTCCATGATAAGTGAAGGTTGTGTTCATTTAAAATAATGAGTAGAAGTGGGTCTCACTAATCTTAGTTTCTTTAGGAAAACTTACAAAAATAGATGATGTCATGGGTGGGTTTTATCACAATGGTGTATAGAAATTATCAACCTTATCATAGTGGTGTATAGAAATTATCAACCTTATCATAGTGGTGTATAGAAATTATCAGCCTTATCATAGTGGTGTATAGAAATTATCAGTGTTATCATAGTGGTGTATAGAAATTATCAGCCTTATCATAGTGGTGTATAGACATTATCATCCTATCATAGTGGTGTATAGAAATTATCAGCCTCATGATATTGGTGTATAGAAATTATCAGCCTTATCATAATGGTGTATAGAAATTATCAGCCTTATCATATTGGTGTATAGAAATTATCAGTCTTATCATATTGGTGTATAGAAATTATCAGCCACAGTAATAAAAAATGACAAATTTAACTCATTGGAAATGGAATTCTACAATAGTTTGCACATCTTTGAGAAAAATCCCTAGTTTTATAATAAAATATGTAAAAAAAAACTCTTGCTTAATTTATTTTTGAGAGAGTTGATCTGATTACATATTGGTTGATTCAAATACCTGAAGGAAATATAAATTTTCATCCTTTGAAAAATTTGAAAATTAAAGTACTTTATAGCAAAGTGAATTTTAAAATATTTTTTTGTATGTCATATAGGGTCTGTTGTTTGTGAAAATAAGATAAAAATGGACCCTAACTGTTGTTTGTGAAAATAAGATAAAAATGGACCCTAAATGTTGTTGTCATTAGATACAAGAACTTTTATAGTATTGTTTATACTCGCTTATAATTCAAGTCCAACTGCAAACTGCACAGACCCAGATCTGCAGTTGTATTGTCAACCGGCAGATCTTGGTCTATGCAGTTTGTTAGGAGTAATTAATAGAACAAAAACATACACCCTGATCTGCCAGCACATTATGCGACAGCAGATCAAGGTCTATATTGTTTGCAGTTGGACTCAACTTATATGTGAGTATAGATGGTAATTATCATGTAAAAAATACAATATTCATCATTTTCTACCAATATTAATAATATTTTAATATCTTTTTTAATATTGCTTGTTTAAAATTGTTGATCAAATCATGCACATATTGTATTTTTTAAAATTATATGAACATTCTCTTTGGCACATGTATTTAAACACACTGACCTCTGTTATTATCAATTTGGGATACCTACTATTTTTAACATTGCCATAAGTCGGCCTATTGATGTCATAATCATTCTTGTGCATCATGGTTCTTTTGTACTTGTATTGACAAAGTAATATCCAAATACATAGATTGTATGTTTGTTTTTTTTAATCACCAAATTTTATGGAAATCTTCATTTAAAAAAATGCTGACTGAATGGATGCATAAAATAGTATGCGTAAATTACTCTTCCATTCCTTCTTAAATTATAGAAAAATAGAGGATCGTGATGTCATGTAAGCAATGGTTTCATGAAAGTAAGTCATAACAGTTGCTAATAAAAATCATGTGAGGTGGGATAGCAGTAAAATCTGTCTTGAGACTACTGCTATATGAGGTGGGATAGCAGTAAAACCTGTCTTGAGACTACTGCTATGTAAGGTGGGATAGTAGTAAAAGCTGTCTTGAGACTACTGCTGTGTGAGGTGGGATAGCAGTAAAACCTGTATTGAGACTACTGTGTGAGGTGGGATAGCAGTAAAACCTGTCTTGAGACTACTGTTACATGCGGTGGGATAGCAGTATAAACTGTCTTGAGACTACTGCTATGTGAGGTGGGATAGCATTAAAACCTGCCTTGAGACTACTGTTATGTGAGGTGGGATAGCAGTTAAACCTGTCTTGATACTACTGCTGTGTGAGGTGGGTTAGCAGTAAAACCTGTCTTGAGACTACTGCTATGTGACATGGGATAGTAGTAAAACTTGTCTTGAGACTACTGCTATGTGAGGTGGGATAGTAGTAAAACTTGTCTTGAGACTACTGCTATGTGAGGTGGGGGTGGGATTGTAGTAAAACCTGTCTTGAAACTACTGCTGTGTGAGGTGCAATAGCAGTAAAACCTGTATTAAGACTACTGTGTGAGGTGGGATAGCAGTAAAACCTGTCTTGAGACTATTGCTACATGCGGTGGGATAGCAGTATAAACTGTCTTGGTACTACTGCTATGTGACATGGGATAGCAGTAAAACCTGTCTTGAGACTACTGCTATGTGAGGTGGGATAGCAGTAAAACCTGTCTTGAGACTACTGCTATGTGAGGTGGGATAGCAGTAAAACCTGTCTTGAGACTACTGCTATGTGAGGTGGGATAGCAGTAAAATCTGTCTTGAGACTACTGCTATGTGAGGTGGGATAGCAGTAAAACCTATCTTGAGACTACTGCTACATGCGGTGGGATAGCAGTATAAACTGTCTTGAGACTACTGCTATGTGAGGTGGGATAGCAGTACAACCTGTCATGAGACTACTGCTATGTGAGGTGGGATAGCAGTAAAACCTGTCTTGAGACTACTGCTGTGTGAGGTGGGTTAGCAGTAAAACCTGTCTTGAGACTACTGCTGTGTGAGGTGGGTTAGCAGTAAAACCTGTCTTGATACTACTGCTGTGTGAGGTGGGTTAGCAGTAAAACCTGTCTTGAGACTACTGCTATGTGACATGGGATAGTAGTAAAACTTGTCTTGAGACTACTGCTATGTGAGGTGGGATAGTAGTAAAACCTGTCTTGAGACTACTGCTATGTGAGGTAGTGGTGGGATTGTAGTAAAACCTGTCTTGAAACTACTGCTGTGTGAGGTGCGATAGCAGTAAAACCTGTATTAAGACTACTGTGTGAGGTGGGATAGCAGTAAAACCTGTCTTGAGACTATTGCTACATGCAGTGGGATAGCAGTATAAACTGTCTTGAGACTACTGCTATGTGACATGGGATAGCAGTAAAACCTGTCTTGAGACTACTGCTATGTGAGGTGGGATAGCAGTAAAACCTGTCTTGAGACTACTGCTGTGTGAGGTGGGTTAGCAGTAAAACCTGTCTTGAGACTACTGCTATGTGACATGGGATAGTAGTAAAACCTGTCTTGAGACTACTACTGTGTAAGGTGGGATAGCAGTAAAAACTGTCTTGAGACTACTGCTATGTGAGGTGGGATAGCAGTAAAACCTGTCTTGAGACTACTGCTAATTGAGACTACCTGTCTTGAGAGACCAGATCCTCAATGCAGTTTTATTGATTATATAGTGTTATAACTTATTTGTATGAAACCTGTATACATGTACCATGTTTATCCTATGATAAGATGATGCTCAATGATAAGCCCACCCCCTTTTTTAAAATAAATTTGGGCAATTATTTACTAAGTATATCCTTATTTGATAATAAGCCCACCCCCAACTTTGTGACTAATTTATTAGGCTGGCCCCCTGGTCTAATCATGGAAGAAATACTGTATATACTGTGTTGGTGGTAATTATCGCCTAAATTGCCAGTGGTGATCAAAACTCTCTGATGGCAATTTGTTTTAACAAAAACAACATGTTTAGCAGCTAAAAGTTTAAGGCATGTACTGTTGTCTGCAGATTTTTGCCTTGAAGGCATTCATTTATGTTAGTGTGATGTATTTTTAAGGTTGTATAAATGATCTGTGGGATAAAATTTCTTAACAATGGAATAGGCAGAAATGCATTATTGAGCAATAAATCAAACTTGTATTAGTTTGAAAATAAACATTTTGGAGAAAGAGGGAATTATGATGAAGAAAACACAAGTTAATAATGGGTAGTGACTTAAAGTTGGGTAGGAGTCGGATCCAGAATGGAAAATATTACAGTGTAGCATGTAGCCCTTTTTTCTGGTACACTAAATAGTACTTCAAGGCAAATAATTGGCAGCTCCATGCAAAAATCTAGTACCAACCTTATATATATATATATATATATATATATGTGTGTGTGTGTGTATTTGTGTAACATGTGCACTGACAAATTTTAAAGCAGACAGATGCATAAACATCTTTGCTAGCCCAGTCATTGATGTACTTTGTTCCACATCAACCCTTGGCATATTTAGCTAGCTGCTATCTGATTGGACACAGCTGAAAAAAAAACTGATCCAATCAGATCCCTTCTTACATTTAAGTTAGGAGGTTGTCAGGAATAATTGAAGTGGCCTCCATATACAACAACACATATCACATGCAAGTTTCTCAAATTTAAACATTTTAAGCAACTTTTAATTCTGAGTCAATGCCTGTGGACATTACGGAAATCACCTTATATGCGCAAGAAGGCACTTCTACAGAGCACCATTATAGCTAGCTAAATATGCCAAGGGTTGATGTGGAATAAAGTGGATCATTGACTTTTGGCTAGCAGAGATGATCCATAAAGTTCATAACTGATTTGAAGGATATGAATGAACAGTAAAGAAGAGTTAAAAGTGGAATACGAGCTCAACTCAGGTTTGATCATTTATGTTAAAGGATTTGTCTTCTATAATCCACTCATTTTATTTTCAGCATCAATGACCCTGAATTGGTCTGGAAGTATGTAGATTGGGCCTTAGAAAAAGACCAGGAATTAAGTGTAAAGGTTTGTGTGTAATTTTACTCAGTGACAGGGAATTAAGTGCAATGATTTATATATAATTTTACTTAAGGACCAGAAATGAAGTGTAATGATTTATAGATAATTTTACTTAAGGACAAGAAATTAAGTGTAAAGGTTTGTATGTAATATTACTCAGGGACCATCAATGACCCTGAATTGGTCTGGAAGTATGTAGATTCGACCTTAGAAAAAAACCAGGAATTAAGTGTAAAGGTTTGTGTGTAATTTTACTCAGTGACAGGGAATTAAGTGCAATGATTTATATATAATTTTACTTAAGGACCAGAAATTAAGTGTAAATGTTTGTATGTAATTTTACTTAAGGACAAGAAATTAAGTGTAAAGGTTTGTATGTAATATTACGCATAGACCAGAAATTATGTGCAATGATTGATATATAATTTTTCATAATTACCAGATATTAAGAGTAATGATTTAATACAATTTTACTTAAGCACAATGAAATTAAGTGTAAAGGTTGGTATGTAATATTACTCAGGGACCAGGAATTAAGTGCAATGATTGATATATAATTTTAGAAATTAGGCATACAGATTTTAGGTAAGTTTACTAAGAGACCAGTGTAGAGATCTTATAAGTAATAGAACTGTTGGATAAGGAATAAAATGTGAGATTTAGATTTGTAGGGATGTATGTTTACATAACTATGTATATAATTATATACACATGATAGGTAAAGAATAAGGTTTCAGATGTGTAGATATTATAGAGTTGGCACAGTTTATGTGTCTCTAGTGTCTTGGCTGGTAAATGTGTGTAAATCTATCACTTTCAGATTCTGAAGCAAGGTATTACCGTATATACTCACATATAAGCTTATACCAACTGCAGAACTGCATAGACCCAGTTTGGCGGTCACATAATGCGCCGGCAGATCTGAGTCTATGTGGTTTGTAAGGACTAATCAGTAGAACAAACAACATAGACCCTGATCTGCCAGTGCATTATGCAACGGCAGATCAGGGTCTATGTTGTTTGCATTTGGATCTGGCTTATACGTGAGTATATATGTTAGCTCCATACTAAGCTCTGTTTAAAAGGAGTAAATGAAGTCTTAAAAATGACCTTAATATCAGGTGTTTTAAATGAAGATGCAAATAGTATTTATTTTCTGCTTGTGCATTGTTTTTAAATTTTTTCTGTTTTAAAGTGTGACTAGATGAAACCTGGATTTTTTTTGTTTCGGCTCTCCCATAGATCCTAATCAAATACCCAAGGTATGAAAACTAGTCTATTCATCTCTTTTTTTTTTCTTCATGTTGCATGATACCAGTGCTCAGAAAAACAATGTCGAGCACATTTAATGTTGTCTGTTGTTCACCCAGTGTCAGTAGTTTGATGATAATACTGTACATTTAAATTGCTCTATCTTTTTTCTGTGCATCAGATGGAATGTCATCAAGTTTGGTTACTTAGATTTTCAAGAAATATAAAATATACCAAGCGACTGATGGGCATAAGGATAAAGACAAAAGTCATACGGTAATCGTCTCAATTTTTTTTCAGATATTTACAGAGCGCCCTTCTAATGAACCTCCCACAGAGCGTTTTCGTCCTGAGACTGTGATAGATTACCTTCATCGGTTTCCAAAAGCTGTCATCACTTACTTAGAGTACCTTATTTTCCAAAAGAAACTTGAGGTACACAGCACATTCTTTTTTATGACTTGCCACAAATGTAAAGGATTTTATAGTCTTACCCTTGTCCATCTGTCTGTCCAACTATCAGCCTATCTCACCTTGGTTAGGTTTTATATTTAGGTCATTTTTCATGCAATTTTGACTGCATGGTCACACAACTTTGTATGTGGATATCTGTTGGCGAGTGCAACTCTCTTACATCAAAAGTAGACCAGTGTGACCTATATTTAATTCTTCAGTTAGTTGTGTTAATTTTGGAGGTTAAGTCAGTTTGCATGAATATGTCATGTACAGCACTCTCCTATTAAACGTTGGTCACTGTGACCTATATTTCATGTTTCACTTCAGTTCAGTTTTGCATTTAGATCAGTTTGGCACTGAAATCATATATTGCAAAAGAGGAGTTGGTTGGGCATTTGTGTTCTGTGAATCTACTTATAGTTTCTTTATGGTCCTTTTGAAAATATGTAAAAAATTCAGTGATTGACATTGCAGAATCAGGATTAGAGAGTCATGAAATTTAATCCACCTGTATATATGATGTTGGCACTTCAAGCCAAACATTTAACCATTAAGTGTTGCATCCAACTCAGCTGTAAAAGGGTATTTTAACCTGTGATGGACTGGCATCCCATTTAGGAAAGGAGCTTCAGTGGTTCAGTGGTTAACATGTTGAAATCATGACTAAATGAGTGTGGGTTCGAATCCGGCCCAGGCCATGTGAGGTCTGCTTCTGTGATGTTTCTCCTTTGAATAAATTCCCATATCACATTAACGTTAGGAAAAAATTCCAGTACCTTCTGAATCCAGTCCTCTCAAAAAGACACAAATTTGTCTTTTCTGTCTATATACCATATAGACCAAGCAGAGAAACTCTTACCATTACCGTCCCTTTACCACCTCTGGGTGGTGCTGCCGTATATACTTGTGTATAAGCCGATCCAAATGCAAATAACATAGACCCTGATCTGCCGTCACATAATGTGCCTGCAGATCAGGGTCTATGTTTGTTCTACTGATTAGTCCTTTCAAACTGCATAGACCCAGATCTGCTGGCGCATTATGTGATGGCAGATCTGGGTCTATGCAGTTTGCAGTTGGTATCGGTTTATACGCGAGTATATACGGTAGTTATGGCTTTTCGTTCAGTACTATCAACATAGTCCTGCAAGACCTCCAGAAATTCTATGAATAATCTTCATGATTTCAACTTGTCCATCCAGAAAGTCAGTATATAAGTGTGTAGTAAGGTTTTTATGACATGTGGTAATCATTATTTCTTACTTTTAATCAGTATTTATGTGAATTTATTTGCATTTGTGGACTTCATTTATTCTGACCTTGTGCTCCAATATGGTATCATTGGTTCATGTTTTTGGCTGTTTATATGTGCTCACTGCATATATATTTCTGTTTGTTTAAGTAATGAGTGTTGCTATTGTGCTTTGTGAACCCTTTTGAGTTGTTATTTTCAAATTTTTCTTTTTGTCATTTCTTGTCATTTCAGTTAAACAATGGCAATGAAATGCAAGAATTTAAAGCTAATAAGGACACACATGAAACATGTCTCAACATGCAGTGTGTGTGCATTATGGTAAAAAATGTCTGGTCCGTGGTGTTGTGGAAATACATCAAAAGCAAGGAGAAAAATGTGAAGTCTCATATGGAGCTGTGCGATGTCTTGAGCCTTCACTTGAAGATGGCATAAATTGCTAGAATAGTGGGAGATGTCTTGATGGTTTCCACCCCCAACCAAAATTCAGCGTATGATGCCAACTTAAATGATTACATCCAGCGAATTGGAGGAGTAAGGGATTGCAGAAGTGCCATCCTCGCATTCTTCCCAGATGCTGTTAGAGCTTCATATGCATTAACTGGTACAGGAAGCAGCAATGAAGTTGCTGACCTTGTGACTGTTGATACCAATATTTCTGTTGCAAAGCTCCATGGATAGTTTGGAGCCTATGAGGGAGCGTCCCCTCATATCTAGGCAGCCCAGTGGGCATAAGTCACACCGTAAGTCCGAGGATGGTATTCAGGTCAGTAAGTCAGGGCGCATGAGGTTTTTCTTGGACCTTAGTGATCCATTTCAACATGCTTTGATGGTGCATGATGCTGCTCTGGTTGCTGACCAGCCAGTTCCGCTGTCTGGCTGGTAATGTTTTTTGTCCAGTGACTGGAGATCTTTCACTTCGGTGAGCCATGGGCGGTTATGGAGGGGACCATTCAACCGACTATCCAGCTGACAGCCATGAATACTGCTCAGCTGGCAATTGAGCCAACTGTCCAGCTGGCTGTCCATCATATTATCTGGCCATCCATATTGGCAAGGCTTGCCTGGCCAACTAAACTGGCAAGTCATTTGTTCATGGTTTATCCTTCGGAGTGATACCGTGATACAATTAGGGATGACGAAAAATCAGGCACTGGTCATACTTGGGAATCTATGGCTAGGATCGCCAAGGTCATTAACAGGTCTGCACACCATTCTATGGCTAATGCCCTACAGCCTCTGTTAACTTCAATTTGGTAATTGAGATGCCTGTTTCTGCTCATCATGACTCAAGCTGCATCATTCCTTGGCACTCTGTGCAACACCCTTTGGGTCAACGCTTCTATTTGGCATTAGGATAAAGGAAGTGAGGACACAGGCAGCACAGGAACTGCCCTCCAACTGGCCATGCTTCCTGTGCAGGAATTCAGGCTAAATCGATCTTGGCCTGAATGGAGAGAAGATCATCGGCAAAGAGATAAGAGGCTGAATACTGCTTAGCAACAGCAACAGTTTTGACCTCTATCAAATTTCAGGTGGCAAAAGACTCCTTAATTTAGGAGGCAGTTTAATAAACAGGATAAGAAACAAGTTCTCTCTTTCCCCAAGCCTCCTAACAACTGCCATTGACTTGCCATCCCACCCACCTGGAGACAGTCTACTGGTTGGTGCCATACTCCTTCATTTACAACAGTGTTGGCTATTTTTGCAAAATAAATGGGCAATCAAAGTTGTTTCAGAGGGGCTTCAGATTTTATTATCCAGCCTCCTCCCCTTTTGTCTTTCCTCTGTCATGACAGACATGCTGATAGATTTGGAGAAAGTCGAAATTATGCAGAAAGAGATCTGGTCGTTACTCAACAAGCAGCTGGTGAAAATTTTTTGGAAACTGAACTTTCCGGGGTTTTATTCCAGGCTCTTTCTAGTGCCAAAAGCCAGTGGAAAGCTTGGGATGATCATTGACCTCAGCCTTCTCAACAAATACATTGCTGCACTGAAGTTCAAGATGGAAACAGCACAATCAATCAGGCTTTCCATCAAGAGGGAAAAATTTGCAATCAGTCTAGACTTGGCATATTTCCACATCCCTATTCACTCTGTCTCGTGCAAGTTCCTTCGGTTTGCCTACCAAGGAAAATTATACCAGTTTCCTGCAATCCCATTCAGTCTCAATATCAGTCCATGGGTGTTCAAAATAATTATCAACTCCATCGTCACCCTGTTCCTGTTGACTTTGTCAACATCAACTGTGTCATATCTGGATGTCGTCCTCCCAAAACACATGGTAAGTTCTATTCTGGTGAAGGGCAGGAATAATCTCCTGTCCCTAAGGTTACCTAGGCTTTGTAGTGAAATGGGAAAAGTCGGTTCTCAACCCATTCCAGCCTTTTGTCCACATGGAGTTTCTCACCAATCTCATCCTCGTCAGTCTCATTCACATATGTGTGGTATGGATTATTGAACTTGTTGAGCTGGTTTCCAACAGGGGGTGAATTACAATGAGAGAGTTCCCACGCCTCAGTTTGCTCACTGCAGCAGCGGATCTGATTTTGTTTGGTCTCTTTTCCGTGTGTCCTTTGCAGATGGCCCTGCCGGCCCATTGGTGCCCCTTTTCCAGTCTACTCAATCAGAAAGTCAGGATCACAACAAGTACCGGTAGTACTGTTCCTGTGTCAATGGTGCTATCAATGTTGGCTCATGGCAGGAATTCCTCTCGAAAAAAACCCAACTGGAAATTACGGTATATATGGATGCCAGTTTGTATGGATGGGGAGACCACCTGTTACAAATGGAGTCCAGAGGAATTACCTCTTTACATCAGACTTCTGGCAATGAAGACTATAATCAACGCTTTTCATGTCTGGAAGGACCAGCTCTATGGGAAAGTAGTCATTATCATGTCAGACAACTTGGTGGTGGTGGCCTACCTCAAAGAAGGGGGGACCAAATCACCTGACCTATGCATTCTGGTTTGGAAGTTTATGTGCTGGTGCTTCCAGTTAAATATAACTTTGCAGATTATAGACATTCCTGGCAGGCTCAATGTCTTGACTGACTCACTGTCAAGAAGGGGCCAGATCTTTCATACTGAGTGGTCCATTCATCAATTGGTCTTTCATCACATTTGCACACTTTGGGGGCGACCAATGATAAACCTTTTTGCGACAAGGTGGAATCACAAACTGTCCACCTTTGGATGCACTATCTTGTCAGGAGAGCTCTGCAAAGATAGGAATTTCAACCTGCGATTGTGGAGAAAATCTCGCGAGCTAGTAAGTCCTCCACTTTGAAAGCTTATGAGGGAAAGTGGTGTGTGTTCAACACTGGTGCAAAGTCAACAACATCATCCATTTGAGAGCCTCAGTCCCACAGCTGGCTGTTTTTTTTCTCTAGCTGTTTGATGAGAAAAGTTAGCCCAAATTACTATCAAAGGCTACCGCTCCATGATATCGGACACTTTCAGGCATCATGGCACAGTGGATTTTGGTCGTTATAGAGATCTATCAGATCTGCTAGCCAGTTTTGACTTGAACAAGCCAAAAGCCCTCACCCTGTTTCCAAAATGGAACCTCTCATGGGTTTTGACATGGCTCAATTCAGATCAATTTGAGCCTTTAGCCAGAACCTCGATGAAGCTACTATCATACGAAACATGCTTTCTGATAGCCTTAGCTTTGGCATGCAGGGTGAGTGAGCTAGATGCCCTTTCAATGGACCCAAAACTAATAACAGTTCAGATCAGATGGTTCCACGGTCCTAATGATGCAGCCAGGCTTTGCTGCTAAGAATAGGTTGCCATCAGTGGACAATCAGAGAGTCATCATACGATACCCTCTCTGCAATAGGTACATCGAGTGAGGTGACCACGCAAGACCCTGTCCATGCCCTCAAGCATTACTTGAAGTGCACAGAGAAAAGTCGTGGAACACAAAAGCATCTCTTTCTTCTGGTGAAGGCTGATAAAGAGGATGTAACCCCTCAAGCCCTGTTTTTGTGGCTGAAGTGGATAATATGTTCGGCATATTCTGAAGTCTCAAAAGACCAGAGTTGCCTCATAAAAATTTCAGCTCATGAGATTAGGGTGAGCCTTATGAACTATGAGCATCGCCTTTGAATGTAACATTTTGATCCAAGACATATTAGAAGCATTTTGGCTGCATGCACAGTCAACCTTGAGTTTTTATCTCCAGAATCTAGATTTGCAGAGACAAGATTTGAATCTGGTGGATCCAATGGCTGCCGCCCAAATGACCACCAGACCCAGTTGACATCAGCACAACCTCCTCATGGGCAGGAGTGTTTTGCTTTTGTTGAATTTGCCCTGAAAATTTATTGGTAAGAAGAGTTCATTTATTTTCTTCTTAGTAGTGTGTAGTCATCACAGATCATGTGACCATCAGTTGTGCTGATCTCAGGTTTGGAAACGGGTTATCCTTCATATAGGGAATCCAGCGATTCTTCCCTCAAAAGGTGCCTGGGGTATAGGTGGGATGCTTAGCATTCCCTTGTCCTATTAACTGTTCTTCTAATATTAATGTGATTGTGGAATGTATTCAAAGGAGAAAGCTAATTGTTTAGTAAGTTATGTTTCTTCGAGAATACTTACCTGATCACATTACTATGAAACCCTACCAACCTGTCCACGAATGTGAGCATCCTATTTGATTTATCGCTCAGCTTAAAACTGGAGCCACATGGCGGTGGTAGAGGGGAGATAATGGGTGAGAGTTTCTTCCCTTGGTGTATATGGTATATAGACAGAAAAGACAAATTTTCATCTTTTCAGGAGGGCTGGATTCATGAGGTAGCTGAGTTTATTTTCCTAACATTAATGTCATCAGATAAGCATTCTTTGTGAAACGTAATTTACTAAATAATCTGCTGTCCCTGGACAAGGCACTTTACTGCAATTACTTTGGCACAAGATAACTTTGTATGTGTTGGGTGTTGTTGTTGTTGTGTGTTTAACGCCATATTTCAGCACATGATAGGCTATACATGGCGGCCAGTTTTATCTGGTGGAGGAAGAACCCAGGAAAACTCCGGGAAGAACCACCGACCCACGGGAAGCTACTGGCAAGCTTTCTCACATATCCACATTAGCCGAGCCCGAGACTCGAACCCATGCGGACAGAGGTGAGATGGCAGTGATCGGTAAAGGCGAGCGCCTTAGACCACTCGGCCACCCGGGGCCCCCTTTTATGTGTTGGTATGCCATTAAACATCAGTCAATCAATCGTTCAACCCATTTAGGAGGAGTCTTGTACTCTCATTTGCTTCATGCCAAGGAAAGCAGGATAAACTCAAAAGCTTTGGTTACACCACCATGATTCAGCCTTTGTAGCAGTTTCTAGAAAATATAACATCTGATTGAAAAATAATCATTACCATCCTTATTTTCTGAATATATTTGTAAAGGAAAGGTTTCTGATTCATTACTGATTTGTTAATTTAACAGATGACAATTCAATGTACGAGATGTCACCATTGTTATATCAGTATCAGTAAGTTGACTGGTTACAAGCTGTAATCTACTGGTTCTTTTGGAGATACCAGTCTAATAATAAAAGGAAGAAGAATCAGTCAGCATACAATGACAAAGCAGAAATGACATCTTATATGTTGGATTTTTATCAGCTAAAAGATCAAATTGGTAATAATAAGCAATTTTCCTCTGAAAATATAATGATTTTTTTTCATTTGGGTGTTACATTTTCTAGAAACCACTATAAAGACTGAATTATGGTGAGGTGACAAAAACTTTAGCCTTATGAGCAACTGGTATGCTTGGTAAGACTTCAATCTTTAATGTATTGATAACCAATATGTATCGGAGATTGAAGTGAGGTTGATGACTTTATATATTTTTATGTATTTTAAAAGAGAGAAATGACAGGGAAGCAGTCTAAATTTTATTTTTGTCTAACAGGACTCTTGCATAATTAGCATACAGAACAGATTTAATATGTCAATTAAAATTATTCTGTATTTGTTATTTCTTCTTAAATCACAGGATATTCAACTTGTTTCCTAGGTTACCCTTGCAAGTTAGGCATTAATTTGTTCAAGGAGAATAACTTGCATCATTTATGTGGCTTTGCAAATGATCTATTTAGAGTTCAGTTAGAGTTTAAAATCCTTTTCATCATCCATACACAAATTAAATTCTCTGTTTATTTGATAATCATCTATAGAGCATTACTATATATACTCGGTTGGGTCCAACTGCCAACAACAGAGACCCTGATCTGCCATTGCATAAGGTGCCAGCAAATCAGGGTCTGTGTTGTTTATTCTACTGATTAGTCCTAACAAACTGCGTAGACACAGATCTGCTGGCACATTATGCAATGGCAGATCTGGGTCTCTGCAGTTTGCAGTCGGATCTGACTTATTAGTGAGTATATATATATATATATATATATATATATATATATATATATATATGAAACCTCTCATTTCATGAAAAATTGGCAGCATACTGAAATCAGCACCAGCCTTTTACTGATTAATGAGAAATTGCTCTTATAGTTGTTACAATCATGACTTTGCCCTTTTGTATCCATTTATACCAGATAATGCAAGAGCAAGATTTAGTGTTAAGTTTTTGCATTAAATTAAAAGGCTGTGAGATTGATTTTGAATCAGAACATCTAGTTGAATAGTTTATTATCAGTTCATGATGTCAGTTACTTTTCATTCATAAAATTTTGGAAGATTGATAGGATATTTTAAAATCATAATTATGCATGTCTGTTTCCTATTACAATAGGGCCAGTAGAGAGAACAGAATAAATTAGATTGATTTCTAATTTGAAGAAAGTAAATGTGACTCAATTGACTTGTTTTCCAGAAAGAAAAGTATCACACACATCTGGCAGTGCTCTACCTTGACTCGGTGCTACAGTTGATGAAGAACAACAATGTCAAAAAAGAACACCTTGACAATGCTAGGTAGGTTTTTGTGTGGAAAGAATGTTATTTTTTCAAAATATACAATACACAAAAAACAATGATTGAAGAAAATAACAGAAGGAAAAATAAAGAAAGTGAAAAGATGGATATATAGTTTGCTCAGATGTTGCATTTAAATAATTTAAATCGTGTATTTCTTACTAAATGGATAGCAGTATCTAAATATTTTATAGTTTATTACATTGGAGTTTTGCAACAGTGAATGTAGCACTCCATCACTGTTTTTTCGTTCTGAAAAGTTTGCTGGTAGGAACTTTCTAGTCTGATTCATGAAAAATAGAAAAAAGTTTGTTGATAGGAACTTCCAACTCTGATTCATGCAGAAATAGAGAAAAGTATGCCGGTAGAAACTTCCTGGTCTAATTCATGCAGAAATGGAGAAAAGTTTGCTGGTAGAAACTTCCTAGTCTAATTCATGCAGAAATGGAGAAAAGTCTGCCAGTAGGAACTTCCTAGTCTAATTCATACAGAAATAGAGAAAAGTCTGCCAGTAGGAACTTCCTAGTCTAATTCAAACAGAAATAGAAAAATGACTGCCAGTAGGGACTTCCTAGTCTAATTCTTACAGAAATAGAGAAATGTCTGCCAGTAGGAACTTCCTTGTCTAATTCATACAGAAATAGAAAAATGACAGCCAGTAGGGACTTCCTAGTCTAATTCTTACAGAAATAGAGAAAAGTCTGCCAGTAGGAACTTCCTTGTCTAATTCTTACAGAAATAGAGAAAAGTTTGCCAGTAGGGACTTCCATGTCTAACTCTTACAGAAATAGTGAAATGATTTTGCAAGTGACTAATTCCGATTATATTTGCTAACAATGAACTTCATTTTCCATAACTTGTTGGCTTATCACTGAAATTTTTATTATAGTTTATTTGCATTAGTTTGAACAAGGGTTTGCCCAGTTGAAATCTTTCTGATGCAATTAACACTTACATCTGTGACTTGGTATGTCAGTATGAATCTATTTGGTTTGGACTATGTTATTTGTCCAGGTGGTCTGTGGTAGAATCTGTTGGTTTGGACTATGTTTTTTGTCCAAGTGATCTATTGTAAAATCTGTTCAGTTTGGACCATGTTATTTGTCCAGGTGATCTGTTGTAGAATCTGTTTGGTTTGGACCATGTTGTTCTTTCATTTGATCTATTGTAGAATCTCTTTGGTTTGGACCATGTTATTTGTCCAGGTGATCTATTGTATTTCTGTAGAGATCATTCATGGTATGATCTGTTCAAATGTATGTCAGAGCATGTATGCCAGAGCATAAGGTTTGAGTTCGAGCCCAAGTATTTGATGTGTTCAGATGTATGCCAGAGCATAAGGTAAGAGTTTGAGCCCAAGGGTTTGATGTGTTCAAACATTTGCCAGAGCATAAGGTAAGAGTTTGAGCCCAAGGGTTTGATTTGTTCATACATTTGCCAGAGCATAAGGTAAGAGTTTGAGCCCAAGGGTTTGATGTGTTCATACATTTGCCAGAGCATAAAGTAAGAGTTTGAGCCCAAGGGTTTGATGTGTTCAAACATTTGCCAGAGCATAAGATTAGTGTTTGAGCCCAAGGGTTCAGAGTCATTCCCGTGTGTTCTGGTAAACCATGTATAATCATTATTCTTACCTGATAAATTACTTAGTATAGGATTCGCGCAGTCAATAAGGGTCACTGAAAGGCATTGAGAAATGTACACCACATTTCAAGGCCTTGAAAGTCATTGATTTTTCACCTAGGTCATTGAAATTTCTTGAATTTGAGAGATTTTGTCTAAAAATAAAAGATGATGGAAAATGTTGCTTTTGAGTCATTTTTTTTTATACGTTGTGCGAGGATTGAAAATAATGTTTGAATTTCCATCATCTGCTATTTGTTTTGCCATTATCAGAATCCATGGGAAGTAGTCAGACATGGTGTATAGCATCCCTTTAACATGATGTCATTTAGGCATGCACACCTTTTCACTTCACCATGTTTTTCTGCCAAGCAAGGACAGTTCATTTGTGACAGAGTCTTTTTAATAAGAGGTCATCACAAAATGCCTGGAAAGTGCACATTCAGTGATAGTTGGCTGTAAGACAAAGACTTGATTAGGTGGCTGAGAAAATATATGACCTCGAAACACAAAGCACTTTGTGGTGTATGCAAAAAAATGTAGATATTGCAGGAATGGGCATTGCTACCCTAAGTAGACACACAAAAGGAAAGAAACACTTGGAACTAATGAAAAAACATGAGCCTGCTGTTTTGATGTCAGCGTTCATAGGGTCAGCACAAAAAAATGTCATCAAATTCTTAGTCATCGCTGTTGTCTGCATCAGAAGTAAAGTTGGTTTCAACTTCATAAAGCAAATTTATACAAATTCATTGACTGACAGTGATGGAGGAAATCGATAACTTAAAGTGCAAGCAATGCAGACTGTAGGAAGATGTCACCAGCCTTTTCCAGGCAAGAGACAAACTGGCAGATAAAGCAGAAGAGAAAGGGACAATCACACTAGTGTCTCAGTCCAATGACTTAGAAGAAAAGGAAAAGAAAAAGAGCAAGTGAAAGCACTTGAGTTGCAGCTGTAGGAGAAAGTACAGCAGTTGAAGCGTAGTGTTTAATATTTGGGTCCAGTTACAATGACTTTATTATCATTTGCCTTTCATATTTCATTACATGTATTTATTTCTTTATTGTTTTTGTTTCTTGTATTGAAATTAGTAACTGGAAGTAGAACACTTGATACCGAGAGTATAGTCCTTTTCAAAACTGGTCATTGAAAAGTCATTGAATTTCAGTTCACCTGATATGTATGAACCCTGTAGTACATAAAATATATACCAGATGTATACAAAAATGACTTTTTAAATACGAAAAATACTTGAGTAGCAGCAAATGCAATGTTTGAAGTTTGAGCACAGCTGACATAACAAAATTGCATGTGTGAGACAGACAACCATCTTGTTCATGAAAGAATCATTGTTGTTTTATGAAAAGAAGGGAAACTTTAGGCCAAGAGTGGGCAGATTGGTTGCTAACTGTTGTAACTTTCTTTGCTTCAGGTCTAAGTTGCGCCACATGCTCCAGTTATCCAATATGTACCGTGTACAGTTGATTCTGGGCAAAGTCAAAGAGCAGGAGATGCATGCAGAATGTGCAATATTGTATGGCAAGGTAAGAAATGGGCATAATTCATAATCAGAAATTAGAGGTGAAAACGTTTAACAGTTTTCTGCAAGTTCAGGAATCTTTCATGCACATGAATGCCTTGAGATGTCTTCACTGAATGTCATTGAAAGGAACAAATTCTGACTGGAAGAGAGTTTGGTGCTATTCCATTTTAAGTGGACATAAATGCTTTATGTGGACAGCTACTACATAATTTTTAGCACTACTGGTCATAGACTCTAAGAGCTTGTGGGATGGCCTGTTGTCAGATGTCCAATATCCATCCATCCAATAGCACAAGTTTGTTATCACTACTCCTCCTAAAGTACTTGGAGGATTGCCATGAAACTTTACACACACATTCATTCCAAGGTCTAGTTGGTCCTGATGAAAATGGTGATGCTCCAATATCCAGTATGGCCACCACAGCAGCCATCTTAAAAATCTTGTTTTTGCTACTTCTCCGGAGTCGATGGTCATGTCAAGATGGGCCCTTTGCTAAAAGACTTCTTATGATATCTGCTTGGTCCTAAATGAAAATGGTGGTGATCTGTTGTTCAGTATGGCTGTATTGGCAGGCATCTTGAAAATCTTCTTAGCATTACTCCTGAATGGAAAGTCACATACAGTACCTGATCACATTAACATTAGGAAATAACCTCTGCTGCTTCCAAATCCAGCCAACCCAGTTTATCCATATTATGTAGATGAAGGGAAGTAACTTTGACAGATTAACTCCCCTTGCTCCTGCTACATGGTCACCTGTATCTAAAATGTTTACCAGTTTAAACTTTAGATACTTTAGATAGCAACTGTGAACAGTGCTTCCAAGAATCTATTGCAATTTATCTTAATTTGAGACCATCCAACATATTTTTTTCAGTGGTTTAGTAAGTCAAAAAGTAGAGATATACCTGGTGTCTACAACATTATTGTCTTTTCCGGTGAATTTATTCATATTTATTCTTATTATTCCCTGTCTTATTGTCCATATGATATTGATCAGTAACACTAAAGTTTTCACCAGTATATTTGTATTACGCTGTTAAACTCTATTTATTATGCGCTTCTTAGGTCTTCTCAGTAATGCGAGTTTGCCTAATTTAATAGTTTGTATATTGTATGCACTTGTTTTGTTTTTTCTTCACTCTTTCATTTCAGAGATGTCAATCCAGCACAAGAAGTGCAGGCGCTTTAAAGTCATTGAGGACAATCACAAGATGTGCCTTGCCTATACACCTCTTCCTCACGTGCATGCAGTGTGTGTGCATTGAGGATGTATGGTCCAACATCTTAAAAAATCAATTGAGGGGCTGTGAGAAAAGGGCACGTTCAAAATCTTCAGAACATGAAGTGTTAAATGTCCATTTTTATTCATAATCACTGGCAAGTTTTGTGGGGGACATTGAGATGCCACTCCCACCCTCTGTGAAGACAACCAAAATGGCACCAACAGTGACGATTACTTCTGACCTAGTTAAAGCTACAACAAGCGATTCCAGACCAGCTGTGTTGGAATTGCAGATGCTGCATGTAATACAACAAGCTTTGTCTTTGAGGTTGTCGATGAGCAAATACGGGATTGCATTCTAACTTTGAGGTTGTCGACGAGCAAATATGGGATTACATTCTAACTTTGCCAGCCGGCAAGGCCTACAAATCATAGATCATTCACCATACAATGTCTCAGCTGCCGAGCAACTGGTCCAGCCATCTGGCCAATAAGTGTATAGTTTTGGTGGGCATGAATCATCTCAAACTGGCGAACTGCATGTTACTTGACAGTTCAAACAGCGATGGTGGGCTATGCCCAGCAGACTGCTTTGGCCAGCTGACCGACCAAACCAACCATATCCATGATGCCAATACAATAGATCAAAATTAGGACCACCTGTCCAGCCATCTGGCCTGGTCCAGTCGTACGCACCAGACCCCCCCCCCCCCTTCTCAGCAGACCTACATTCTGTACTGGACATGACACGGCCAGCTTTACTAGCATATCTGGCAAGTAGTGACAATATTACACATGGTGATGACACAGCGTCATCACTGCCATATGGAATGTTATACCTCCAGACACAGAGCATACAGGAGGAGGACAAGCGCCCAGTTGACAATGGAGATGACATGGACTTAACAGAACAATCCAACCACGGAAAGGACGGAGTTCAGTTTTTAAGTGGCAATCAAAGAGATCTACAGAATTTTGTTTCTTTCGGAATGCCCTCCTCCCCTGACAGTCAATACAGGTATAAGGTCAATGCCTCAGTGGAAGTTGATGAAGATGATGCACATCTGTCCTTTAGGATTTTACCGCAATTGGCAGAGATTGCCGAAAGTACCAGGTGTCTCTCAGATAAAATTTGCAACCACTGTAATTTGAGGGTCTTCTTTTTGGTGAGTCAGTTGCCTGCAACTTTTTCACACCAGTGGTATAAATCACATACCAGTGTCTGCCATTTGGATGTACCTAGTCTAGACAAAAGCATTACTGTTGTTAACATGTGTGCTCTGCTCTGTTATAAAGTGGACAAACAAGTGTTTCATGTCACATCTAAGTTGGCCAGGAATGTCATGTCAGGTTCCTCCTTACTTGGTCTGGCATCTCTTGTGATCTTTCGCCTAGCTGAGAAGGCAGGGTGTGACTATGCCTGGGAATTGGTATGCCTTATCACCAAGGTAATCAATATGGTGGCTCACCACATTGATGCCCTAATGGCTTCTTGTAACCTTGATCTGATAAGAAGAGATTCCCTCATGCCATCTTCTTCTCTTAAACGAAACCATGCAGCAACCCTGTGCTCTCTCCCTTTCTGTTTCCCCTTGTGTTTGGGGGCCAAATTTAGGAGGTGAGAAAGAAGGCGGCACAGGAGTTGCCTCTTCAGCTCTCCTTGCAAGCCCCTATCTCTGTGTGACCTTGTCGGGGGCCATACTAGAGAAGGGGTGATTATCAGCAGAAAGACTGCAGGGGTACTTCTCAGCAAAAACGACAACCTTTTCGTGGCTGGGCAGATTATAGGCAGCCAAATGCCCCAAACTTTTGCAGGCAGACCAGTGGAGTTTGGTGGAGAGAGAAAACAAGGTTTTTCCTTCCTCAAGCCTCTGTTCCAACTGACAGTGTCTTCCTGTCTCTGCCACTTGCTGGCCACCCTCCTTTGGGTGCCAGACACCTTCAATTCTGCCAAACTTGGATCAGCTTCTTTCCGATGAATGATTGGGTGATTCAAGTTGTTTCAGATGGGCTCAGGATCTTGTTCATCCAGCCTCCTCCACTTTCGTTGTCCCCCTTCATGATGGAAATCCCAATTGATCCCATGAAGGTGGACATGTTACAGAAGGAGATAGAGCATTTGCTTGTAAAGTGGGCAGTGGAGGCAGTCTGAAAACCAGGCTCCCCATGTTTTTATTCCAGACTTTTTCTGGTTACAAAAGCCAATGGAAAATTGAGACCAGTTATAGACCTGAGCAGGCTCAATCATTTTATTGCTGCCCCGAAGTTCAACATGGAGACAGCAAGGTTGATTTGCAGGTCTGTGTGATACGATGAATATACAGTCAGTCTCAATCTGTCCAAATGTATTTCCACATACCTATTGGCATGGTATCATGCAAGTAATTTCGTTCTGGCTACTGCGGGGTAGTGTGCCAATTCTGCACCTCACCATTTGGCCTCAACCTCAGCCCTTGGGCGTTCTCCAAGACATTGGACTGTGTCAGATCCCATTTCAGTACATCCTCCTCCTTGACAGTGGTGGCAGCATACATGGACTACATGCGGCAAAAATATTTGTAAGTTTGTTTTAGTTCACGATATGAACAACCTTCTGTACCTCATTTGCAGTTTAGGTTAGATAGTCAATGTGGAGAAGTCAGACCTTGTCCCTTCACAACATTTTGTTCTTGTAGATATGGAATTTTTAATGCATATGAACCTGGTTCATCTTCCCCTCAAATGCATCAACTGTATCGTTCATGTTTCGTAGAAGTCATCCAACATGACGTTCATTTTGATGAGGGAATTTCCTCAACTCCTTGGCCTGCTCAATGTGGAGGTAGACCTGCTCCTCCTCTGCCATCTTTACATGCACCCAGTGCAGAAGGCCTTACTGGCACAGTGGCAGCTGATCATGGGTTGTTTAGATCCCCAGATGATTATCTCAACCAAAATCAAACACTTCCTGCTTCAATGGCAAGTCAGAGTGACCAGCAGCGGCAAGCTACCTTTAGAAGCTCCCTAACCAGAAATCAAAATCTGTACAGATGCCAGTTTGTCAGGTTGGGGGTCACACTTGCTGTTGGACTTTGAGATGGTCAGTGGCAAGTGGATGTTGCAAGAGAAGGCTCTTCACATCAATCTCTTGGAAATGAAAGCCATTCTTCATCTCTCCTGAGCTTGGATGGAGTGCATCTAAGGGAAGACAGTTCTTATAATGTCAGACAATTTGGTTGTGGTGAACTACCTCTTCAAACAAGGGGGATGAAATCACTGGACCTCTGTTGGTGTGCCCAATAAATTATATATGCATACAAGTCCAACACATACTAGGCAGGCTCAATATCCTGGCCAATTTATTAATAAGGAGAAGCCAGCTGCTCTATAAAGAATGGTCTCTCCATCCATCCATCTGTGATGGAGTTTGTGATCAATTGGGCCAACCAATATTGGACCTATTTGTGATGAAATGGAACAACAAACTGCCCACCATTGTCTTACCATTCACAGACCCAGAGGTATGGCCATCGACGCCCTTTCAAAATCAAGGGATACCATTCCATAATTTCAGACACATTCAGACATCATGGAAAGGATTATATCGGCCGCAACAAAGATTTTTCTGACTTTTTGTCCAATTTTGACATATCCAGGCCATAGTTACTCACCATTGTTCCCAAAACGGAACCTCTCCTGTGTCTTGACATGGCTCAACTCGTCCAGGTTTGAGCCCTTGTCTTTGACCTCTCTGAAGTTGTTATCATACAAGTCTTGCTTCCTGATAGCACTAGCCTCAGCTTGCAGTGAACTCCATGTGCTCGCCATGGATCCTAACTACATGTAGTTCAATCTGTTGGTTCAGTTGTATTAATTACACAACCTGGCTTCATTTCTAAGAACAGGTTAATATCTATAGGCAATAAAAAAATAACTATCAGCCCTCACTCCTCAATTGACCCATTGAGAGAGGCAAAGCTGCAAGACCCAGTACACACTCTTAGATGTTATTTGAGGCACACAGAGAACATCCATGGTGGCCATCAAAGACTCTTCCTACCTGTTAAGGCAGGAAAGCAAGACATAACCCAAGAAGTACTGGTTGCTTTAACCCAACAAGTACTGGTCGCTTGGCTAAATTGGGTTATTAGATCAGCGTACTCTGAACTCTCACAGGATCAGTACAACTCCTGAAGATTTTGGCTTACAAAATACAAGTTATTTCCATGAGCCTGGCCTTCAAACATAATGTTTCAATTTGAGACATAGGGGAGTCATTTGGCTGACACACTCTATCAACTTTCTCCTGCTTCTATTTATGTGACATGACCTTGCAAAGAAGAGAGCTGAATCTCATCAGGCCACTGGTAGCTTCCCAGATAGTTACCACATCCCATTCATGACAGCACAGCCTCAGCCCTTGTAGCTTTCACTGGATTTGTCTGGGAAACATTTGCATGTAAGGCAATAGACAGGTGCGGGATCTCACAGGGATAAATGCATAATCCTTAGTTGTGCTGTGTTAAGTTCATCCTTTCAGTAGGGCAGTCATCATACTCCTCCAGGGTAGAGGTTGGATGCCCAAGCATTTCCTTCTCCTCTTGCCTATTCTCCTAATGTTAATGTGATCAGGTAATGTATATGATGGAGAAAGGAAAGTTTTCAGTAAATTATGTTTCTCCAAAAATAATTACCCAATGACATTACTATCAATCCCTCTCACCGTTTCCCACAAATGCAAGCATCCTGTTATAGATTTCGCTCTTGCTTAAACTGGTAAACATTTGAGATATGGGTGGCCACCTAGTGGGGGTAAGGAGAGTTAATCTATTTTAGCTACTTTACTTTGTCTATACGGTATATAGATGGAAAGGTGTCTTGTCTTTTGGGGAGGGCTGGATTCAGAGGTAGCTGCGGAGAAACAATTTATCTAAACATTTCCTTTCCTTAGCCTAAAAAAGGACCCTCTTAATTAAGGTGCTAGTAGCTCTAAGGTCAAGGTCACTGTTGCTTAAAATAGATTTTGCATATGCATTTAATTTCTCAATGATAACTTAAGTTCTAGACAACAGAATTTCACAGAATTCAACAAAATTTACTTATAATCATGTCTACAACAGATGTATCTACATACAGGATAACATCTCAATTCTTTAGAATGTTTAGGCCAAGAATAAATGTAAATCCCAGGTGAGGAGTATTGTTTGAATCAGGTATGTACATATCTTTTCATGTGTACTCGAGTATACTGCAGAAAATATATTCAAACAACTAACCTTATATTTGCAGGTATCATGTGACATTTGTTTTACTCTTGTTTCTTAGATCTGAACTTGCTCTATTCACATTATTCAGACTCACTTTATTGTGTAAGGGAGTCTCAGTTTTGCTTTTTTAACACTTTATTGTGTAAGGGAGTCTCAGTTTTGCTTTTTTAACACTTTATTGTGTAAGGGAGTCTCAGTTTTGCTTTTTTAACACTTTATTGTGTAAAGGAGTCTCAGTTTTGCTTTTTTAACACTTTATTGTGTAAGGGAGTCTCAGTTTTGCTTTTTTAACACTTTATTGTGTAAGGGAGTCTCAGTTTTGCTTTTTTAACACTTTATTGTGTAAGGGAGTCTCAGTTTTGCTTTTTTAACACTTTATTGTGTAAGGGAGTCTCAGTTTTGCTTTTTTAACACAATACCACCAATATCTTTTATTGTGTAAGGGAGTCTCAGTTTTGCTTTTTTAACACAATACCATGAATATCTTTTAGAAGCAAAGTTTCATTTTTGTCACATACACACAGTTTAGTAACCTTTTATATATATATATTTATATAATATTTTCTTTTCCTAAGGTAATACTGGATATATTTCATCATGTGGTACAAAGAACATGATATTTTAATAAGTGGTAAATCTGTGAGTTAAAATATATAGTTGTTGTACCGCACAGTGAAATATATCTGGTATTTAGGCAGAAGAAGAATTTTTTTTTATATATAATATACAGTAAAACCCCTCAAAACTGAAACTCTTGGGACCCAATTTTTTTTCCAGTTTTGAGAAGTTTTCGGTGTACTGAAGTTTTTGCAGATGTGATTAAAAAATTCTTCTTCTGAGCGCTTATGTGACAAGAGAGAGAGGGAAGAATAGAGAGAGAATAATTATGAGAGCATCATTGTGTGTAAGAGTGCACAAAATTAAGAAAGCTGTTATTTATTTTTTTTGTTTAAATACATGTATTTAATGAAGAATTAGCTGAACAATATACGTTCTTTCCGAAAATCACATCCTGTCACATAAATAAATACAGTTGTTCCACATAGAAATACAGTTCTCATCACACAAAAAAAACATCTGAGAAATGAGATACTTTTATAACTTTACTATAAGTCAGTTAGAATTATGAATGTTTAAATACTCCGTATAATTCTTAATGTTCACAGTTCAAGAGAGAATTATGAATGTTTAAATACTCCGTATAATTCTTAATGTTCACAGTTCAAGAGCCTGGCTTGAAGAAGCTGTGGAGCGTTGTCTATTTTTTCTTACATCTTTCTTTAACTACTGAGGCTCGTGTTAATGACTCCATTTATTGTGCCGTAGCCAAATAACCCTCATCCTTAGCAGTCACAAAGTTTTTAATATCTGTATAAGATCTAAAACTTCAGGGTATGTCATTGAGTGAATCTGACTTCTTTGTCGGTCTCCATCGGCCAAACATCAGAAGTGAGGCCACATGCCTGGTTAATAAAGCCCTGATATTTAATATAAAAAAATCAACCAAACAATGTTCTATTGATCATGTATACAAATCAATAGCATCAATCACAATTAGATAATAAGCAGATAAACATAGTCTTTCTTAAATGGCTTACCTACAAGCATTTGGTTTTTAACAATTCGTCTTAAAAGCTGGCTCTTTTGTTTGGTGCAAATACTTTAGATTAGCCTATTATCAGGCATAATCTGTGTTGGCACACGTGTCAATTATTGTTTTGGCCTCACATGCCCTTGGGACATTTTCTGGGTCTTTGTCTCACATATCTGCCCACTACAGTACTTGCTAACAGTAATTAATCTGTTCCAGTGTGTGTCAGGAATTTAGCAGCTAAGATATATTTCCAAGTTTGAATTCAGTTTTGGTTTGGGGTGGGGGTAAGCATAAAATTGAAATTTGGGATCAAAATTGGTTTCTATATTCGAAGTTGAGGGATTTGGGTTTACTGGGAAAAAAAAATTTGATATTAAAGAAGGAACAATTAGGACTAAAAAAAAATTCGGTTTTGAGGGGGTTCCAGTATAATGAGGTTTCAGTTTTGAGGAGTTTCACTGTATATCAAACTTGCTCCTGAATCGAAACTTAGAAGATTAAACTCGCTCTTCAGCACACCACCCCCATCAACCTTTTTGTAACTTCACCTCACTTTCAACCATTGTTCATAGGCTGATCATAAAAGTATCATTTATTTAAGAGAGCGGTAGGTTTGGGATGACCTGATCTGTTAGAGTCAATTACATTTTTGCCATTTTAAAACTATCTTACCATATCTGACTTCAAAGCAAGTCTGATTCAGCAAATGATTCACACAGGGTTTTTAACATTGTTGTCAAGGTAGTACAGGGGAAATAACTTCATAGAGACGAGAATGGCATCAAGTCAGATTTCTTTGGCAAATAATAATTTCCATGCCTGAAGATAATGCAGTTTCCATTAATTTGTTCTAGCTCACATAGTACTCATTTTTCTTTGTGCAAGTATAACATCTGTAGGCTTTTCTTTTTTTTTTTTGTTTTAATGGCACTTTAAATACATTATTGGCTATATCATGCCAAGGAAAAGGGAGGTAAGTGCCTTTTCCAAAGACACACCAAGGCAGCCAACCTGGGCTGGCCAGGGTGGGTATTGGACCCTCGACCCTTGGATTGCAAGTCTGATGCTCTACCAACTAAGCTACTGCAGCTTCCTTTTCTATAGGTACATACATTGAAGTGTTGCATGGCATGATGGGAAATCTTGTATTTTCATATTTGAAAAAATAAGGTTATATTTTTCAGATGTGAAAATATAGGAATGATAAAGATAACAAATATTTCACTAATAATTGTCCATATTTCATTCTTTTATATATATATATATATATATATATATATATATATATATATATATATATATATATATATATATTAAACAGCAAATTGAGTTTGCATTATCAGAACAAATGACTGACAATGCACATGGGCATGATCAGAAAAATGTTTAACTATGCACTTATCTAGAATATATGGTACAGTGATTTAATTTTCCTTACAGTTGGAGGAACATGACAAGGCCCTGAGGATTCTGGTACACAAGTTAAAGGACTATGTGGCTGCAGAGAATTACTGCTTTGTTAACTCTCAAGGCAAGGATCTTACATACAGGAAACGATTGTTTCACATTCTGCTTGGTGTTTATCTGGATCCAAACAATGAGTGAGTGATGTAGTAATCATACTGTATTTACCTGTGTAGAATGTAAACCCAGATTTGTCATTGTATGATATGCGGGCATATCAGGGCCTGCACTGTTCACTTAAAATCATAAGTATATCTAACCAAGAAAGAAATGCATACAGTAATCTTAGACAGACATAGAGGGTCACACACCATTTAATATATATTTCCTGTGACTTTGGAGCTGCCATGGCACAGTGAGTATGGTGTTGGACTTGTGACCAGAAAGGTACAGATTCGATACCTACCATTTCATCAGCATGGATTGGCTGTTGTGGTATGTTCTTAAGCAAGGCTCTTTACTCTACTTATTTTAACACAATATTGCCTTAAAAATGTTGTGCTTTAACAAAAACCCAACTTTTTATAGCCTTAAAAGTGTTGTTGTGCTTTAACAAAAACCCAACTTTTTATAGCCTTAAAAGTGTTGTTGTGCTTTAACAGAAACCCAACTTTTTATTGCCTTAAAAGTGTTGTTGTGCTTTAACAAAAACCCAACTTTTTATAGCCTTAAAAGTGTTGTTGTGCTTTAACAAAAACCCAACTTTTTATTGCCTTAAAAGTGTTGTTTTGCTTTAACAAAAACCCAACTTTTTATAGCCTTAAAAATGTTGTTGTGCTTTAACAAAAACCCAACTTTTTATTGCCTTAAAAGTGTTGCTGTGTCATAAAATAACTTTATGTCTCCATCCACTTTTCTTGCCATAATGATGGACTTGCTGTAAATTTTGTCATATTTACTCTGGATCTTGCTACTAATCCTGAATTTGTAATTTACATGAATATTATATAACATCATTTTTACATGCCAAACTAGTGCAAATATTACTGTGTCCATTGCTCTCTTGGTATAAAACAAAACTTCATCAGGTCTTTATGCTTATCTTTAAATTGAGTCTTATTATATACTTGGATTTTCCTTGCATCATTTTAAACCATCTTGAAAAAAAATTGAAAACATAGATGTACTTTCAGTTGTTTGTTGATTTGATACTTTTAAACAAACAAGAAAAAGATAAGCTGAAATATCTTTCCAGTCAGATGGATAAATTAAAGATGTTTAATTGTAATATTTCCCTTCAAGTTGCCATCTGGGTTAAATGATTTAATACTTGTTCATATCATGGATGCATTGTAGAGAAATTAAGGGTATAAAAGGACTACAGCTCATTAAAGATTTTGGTTTTTCAACTTGTGTCTGTAAGTATTCCTCAAAGATTTGTTATACCCTCCTAAAAAAATCAGCAGGGAATAGAGAAAATGGGTTTCATTTTTCCATCTGTCATTCTGCCTGTAAAACCATCTGTCTGTCACACTTTTTGTGTCTCCATCAAATACATTGCCCAATCACATTAACATTAGGGAAATTACTTTCTGTTACCTCCAGAATCCAGCCCTCTCTGAAAGACAAAAAAAACGTCTTTCCGTCTATATATGATATAGACAAATGGAAGTAATTCTTACAGATTAACTCCCCTTGCTTCCGCTAGGTGGCCATCCATGTCTTGGATGTTTGTCAGTTAAAACTTTTGCTTGCAACTGTCAACAGTGCCTTCTAGGAATCTGTTGAAATGTATCTTTTATTTTCACCATCCACCAATTTATTTCAGTGGTATAGCAAATTAAAATGTTGATATAACTGGTATATCAACATTTTCGTGTTTCACAGTGAATTTATATTTATACCAGTCATTATTGTCCAGGTGATATTGATTGTAACATTCATTGTCACCATTATTATTTTGTGTTGTTTATTTTGGTTCATAACGTGAGGGCGCCGATTTGTGCAATTTGTGTATTGTTCTATGCACTTGTTTGTTTTCTTTTCATTGCAGAGAAAGATGTCACTCAAGTGCAGGAAATGCTGACATTTTAAAGTTGTAAGGGATAACCATGAGACATGCCTGTCATAGACATAATGCTCTTCATTACACACATGTAGTGTGTGTGTATTGTGGGTTAAGGATGTTTGGTCCAGTGTTTTCAAAAAACAAATGAAAGGACGTGAAAAATGGACATGTGCCAAGTCTTCTGACTACAACATTTTAAGTATTCATCCTAATTCCAGATCAGTGGCCAGTTTCATGGGGGACATTGAGATGCCACCCCCACCACCCACAAAGATAGCTAAAACAGCTCCAATAGCAACCATTAATGCAGATCCAGTCGGAGCTACTACTTCAGGCAATCCCAATTCAGATATTTTAATATTGTGTATGATACACATTATACAGAGAGCTCTCTCTTCAAGAATTTTGATGAATGAGTTAGATGAATTTATGACCTTTTTGAATCCTACTTGGCAGCCCACAGGGCATAAGTCCCTATCCCCACCCATGCATGGATTGAAAAATGTGGAAGCCGGATGTTTGGGATTATCTTCCGACTTTGCTGGCTGGTCCAGCCAACAAGTCATACATCAATCAATGAGCTCCATTCAGGCTGTCAACCAACGTATCCGGCTGTCTGGACAGTTAAGCTTCATTGGTTATGAGTCTTCTGTTCCCTCAGACTGGCAAACATCATGTCGATTGACTTTAGTGACTGTGGCCTACAACCAGCAGACCACCATATCAACCGTCTAAGTGATACCTGTATATGGTGAACCTGTATCACATTTATAGCCATCCATCCAGGCATCCCGTCCGGCCCAACCAACCGCACTGGACCAGCCTTCTACAGCCACGTCACATTCCAGGCTAGATATGACATGGACAGCTCTACTAGCATATCCAATTGGCAGAAATTTGGTTATGCATACAGATGATGAGGCTTCATCGTTACCATATGGCATGATGTACCCTTGAACTCAAATCGTACAGGAGGAGGACACTCACCCTGATGATGAGGGTGAAGATACTGATTTGCCTGATCAATCTGAGCCCACTGTGGAAAGGACAGAATTTAGCTTCAAGGCAGCAATTGAGGAAATATATAGAATTTTGCTGCCTTCAGAATGCCCTCCTCCCTCTACAGCAAATACTTCTTATAAAGTTGAGACTTCAGTGGAAGTGGATGAAGACGATGAACATCCATCTTTCCGAATTTTACCTCAATTGTCAAAGATTGCAGAGATTACTGGGTGTCTTCCTGATAAAATTTTTGATCCCAGTAATTTCAAGGCCTTTTTTTCAGTGAGTCAGTTACCAGCAATGTTCTTACCATACTGGTACAAATTGCATTCTGATGCTTATCATACTTGGTCAAAGATATTACTGCTGTTAATATATCTTCTTCACTCTGATGTAAGGTGGATAGACAAGTGTTCAGTGCTGCATCAGAGTTAATCAGGAACAAAGCATCGACTTCCTCCCTACTCAACCAGGCATCCATAACTATGGTGAACCCCCTAACAGCCTCCTGTAATCCAGAGTTGGTAAGACAAGACACACTCTTGTGCTCTTCTTCCCTCAAGCCCCATCTTGCAGTGATCCTACACTCCCTTCCTTTCAGTCCCCACTCCTGTTTGGTGGCCTAATTTAGGAGGTCAGGAAGCTGGTAGCACAAAAGTTTCCCCTTCAACTCTCCGTATAATCCCCTTTCTCTACACAACCCCCTTAAGGGAAGTATCATAGATGAGACACTCGCTACCAGAAAGATCGCAGAGCCAATACTCAACAACAATGGCAATTTTCCTGTGTCCATTCGAGTTATAGGCAGCCATATGCCCCAAACTTATGTAGGCAGGTTGGGAGTGGGGAGAGAAATCAAGGTTTCTTCTCCTCCTAGCCTCCCACTAGCCGTCAATGACTTGCCATTCCTCCTGCCCACTATTGACTCTCCTGTTGGAACCAGACTCCTTTTCTTTTGCCAGACTTGGATGAAGTTATTCCCCAAAAAACGAGTGAGTCATCCAAGTAGTTTCAGAGGGGTATCGAATTTCGTTCATCCAGTCTCCTCCTCTTTCATCGCCCCATTCATGACTGAGACCTCAAGCGATATCATGAAGGTGGACATTTTGCAGATGGAGATAAAGCTTCTGCTCTTCAAGGGGACAGTGGAGGTACTCTGAAAATTGGACTCCCCGAGCTTTTATTCCAGATTTCTTCTGGTTACAAAAGCCAACAGGAAATCAAGACCAGTTATAGATTTGAGCAGACTCAACCAATTTGTTACTGCCCCAAAATTCAAGATTGAGATGGCAAGGTCTATCCATCTGTTTGTCCATCGCAATGAAAATGCGATCAGCCTAGAACTGTCCAACACATGTTTCCATATGTCCATCCACATAGTATTACACAAATACCTATATTTTGGCTACCATGGGGAAGTATACCAATTTCCATTCAGCCTCAGTCTCACCTTTGGGCCTTCACCAGAACATTGGACTGCATCATATCCCACTAGAGGATGTCATCCTCCACAGCAATGGTGGCATACCTGGATGATATGCAACAAAAACATTTGGTAAGTTTGTTTTCGGTTAAAGATATGAACAACCTTCTTTACCTGATTTGCAGTTTAGGGTGGGTAGTAAATGTGGAGAAGTTGGATCTTGTTCCTTCCCAACACTTTGTACATCACGTTATGGAGTTTCTGACTCGTATCAACCTCGTTCATCTTCCTCCCAAACACACTGACTTGAGGTAGTGTTTATGTGTCAGAGAAGACTTCACCAAGATGGTGATTTCAGCGAGGGAGTTCCGGCAACTCCTTGGCCTGCTCAATGTGGCAGCGGACTTTTTGTATCTTGGCCACCTTTACATGTACCCTCTGCAAATGACTCTTCTGGCACATTGGCGCCTGTTCTTGGGTCATTTAGATTATCAAATTATGATCTTGACTGAAATCAAACACTCCCTGCTCCATTGGCAGGACAGGGAGTGGCTAATGGCAGCAATACCTTGAGAACCCCCACAGCCAGAAATAACAATCTGCACTGATGCCAGTTTGCACAGTTGGGGGGCATACTTCCTACCAGACTTTGTGACAGCCAGTGGCAAGTGTACACAGCGAGAGAGGGCTCTTCACATCAAACTCCTGGAGATGAGAGCCATTCTCAACACCTCCCATGCTTGGGTGGGACATATCCAAAGGAAGACAATCCTCATAATGTCTGACAACTCAGTCATGGTGAACTACCTCCTCAAACAAGGGGGGATGAAGTTACTGGATCTTTGTTCCATGCTTTGGGAATACATTCATTGGTGTACCCAACACCACATAAACGTCCAAGTCCAAAATATCCCAGGCAGGCTTATTGTCCTGGCCGACTCAATATCAAATAGAGGCCAACTGCTTCATACAAAGTGGTCTCACCATCTGTCCATCTTTCATTGAATCTGCTCCCTGTTGGGATGACCGATGATAGACTATTTGTGACAAGGTGGAACAACAAACTGCCCACCTTCATCTCTCCATTCCTGAAACCACTAGCATGAGCTGTTGATGCCCTCTTAATCAGCTGGGAGGGAGTTTGGGATTATGGCTTCCCTCCAGCCGTTCTGATACTGAAAGTAATTCACAAAATGAAGGGCAAGGACTGCAAGATAGTTTTGATTGCCCCTCTATGATGGGACAGACCATGGATCAATGATCTCCTCAATCTGGAGACAGATGTACCCAATATAGCTTCTCAAGCAGCCAAGGTCACTATTATTCCATCCATGTCCAGAGAAACTCCTCCTTCATGCCTGACTCTTGTCAAGGAGCTTTGCACAAAAAGTAGTTCTGCCTTTTGATCAGGGAGAGGATGGTGACAGCTAGAGGGCTCTTCACTTTGATGGCAAACAAGGGGAAATGTCATATTTTCAACGACTGGTGCTGAGTTAACCACTTCACACCACTCCTTGCCTCCATTCTCCAACTAGCTAACTTCTTTCTATTTCTCTTGGAAGATAAGAATCTAGCTCCTATTACAATCAAGAGATACTATGCCATGATCTTAGATATTTTGCAACATCGTTGACGTGACAACATGGGCTGCAACAATGATCTTTCCGACTTGCTGGCCAACTTTGGCATATCTAGGCCTCGCTCTCTCACCGTTCTCAAAATGGAACCTCTCATGGGTCTTGACGTGGCTCAGTTCATTTAAGTTCGAGCCCCAGTCTGCCACCTCACTGAAGCAATTATCATACAAGACTTGCTTTCTGACAGCACTGGCTTCAGCTTTCAGGGTGAGTGAGCTGCATGCGTTGTCTGCGGACCTGAACTAGATGCAGTTCCATTCTGATTGCTGAGTCATATTAATGAGTCAGCCTAGTTTTGTCTCCAAGAACAAGTTACCATCATTAGGCAATCAGGAAATAACTGTACACTCTCTCTCCTCAATTGATCTGTCGAGAGAAGTGAAATTACAGGACCCGGTATGTGCTCTCAGACTGTTAGACGCTCTTCTTACTGCTGAAGCCTGAAAAACAAGACATAACCTCAATCCCTGGCATGACCTTGCAACTTTCGCTGGATTTGCTCAGGGAAACTTTTAAATGTAAGACAATTACCAGATGTGGGATCCCACAGGAACCACCTTGGCATGTGTATAAATGCATAATTTTCAGTTGTGCTTGGAAAAGTTCATCCACTCAGTAGAGCAATAATCAGGCTCCTGCAGGATGATGCAGGTAGACATTTGATCCTGAAGCATTTCCTCTTCTTACCTATTCTCCTAACATTAACATGATTGGGTAATGCATTTCACAGAGAAAGGAAATGTTTTAGTAAATTATGTTTCTCCAAAAATACTTACCCGATCATATTACTATCATTCCCTCCTACTCTTCCCCACAAATGGGAGCATCCTGTCAAAAGTGCCACTCAAGTTTAAACTGACAAACATTTGGGACATGGGTGGACACCTAGCGGGAACAAGAGGGCCGGGTCAATCAGTAAGAGTTACATCCATTCATCTGTATCATATATAGATGGAAAGACATTTTTCGTCTTCAGGGAGTGCTGCATTCTGGAGGTATCAGAAAGTAATTCCCCTAATGTTAATGTGATCTGATAAGTATTTTCAGAGAAATAAAATTTACCAAAATTGTTTCTTTCTTAAAAAAAATACAAAATCACATGAGAAATATTTATGAAGCTTGGCAAACATAACAAGTTAGTGGCTTAGAGATGCCATTTGTTATAAAGAATTTTTCAATGTTGATTCTCTTGATGTTTCCATGGAAACAAATTATAAGTTACTTTTATTGAACCAGTGTTTCTGAGCAATAAGTTTTCAAACACTGAATGCATTTCAACCAAATTTGTTATGGAGATTTCTATTAGAAGAAATCTAATTCAAGTATGGTTATCACCAAGCACCAGTATTTAATATTGTTAGGGCCCATGTTTGCCTTAGATTTCTGTCCTGTCAGCAAGAAGGGATGCTTCATTTCAAACAATATGTGTCACATGTCAGATCAGGCTATCACAATGGCATTCCTTCTATTCAATTAACATTCTTCACACTTTCCTGTATTTTTTGTAGACAAACTTATGTAGCCAAATTTATCTTTTTAACCAGTTATTTTAATATCAGTAATACAATACCTGTTGCTATTGTGTTGCTTACCTTTCCAGGATGGAAACACCCTTGTCCATATAAGAAAATTCCATCCTTCCATTAGATGGAAAGTTCTTGAAGTCCAGAACTTGAAAGAGGACAGACCCAGTCTGTCCCCCACATCATAGGCCCATGCACACTAGCCGTCATCTTCGTTCGGATGAATTCAATCAGGTTCTAGCGGAAAATTTGCCTTTTATCGCATCAAGACCAGTTCTGGCATTTAAATACAGGGTTTCGTATTGTTAGAGTGTTTACACCATCAGTCCATTGTATTTGTAATTGTAGTATAAGCTCTCTTGTAGAGTTTTGAGGCATTTTTTGTTCTGTTTTATCAGCAGTGCCTTATATGTTACCCATCCCCATCAGCACCTATCCCCATCAGCAATAGGGTATGCCATAACTGCTCCAATTTATATCATTAATTCATTAATTTTTTTATGTTTTCAGACTTCTAACATAGCTAATTGTCTTTCCCTTCATATCCAGAACTTTTTGTGACCTCCATTTTTCATCTACATATATTTTGAAAATATCCGGTTTGTTGGTCCATTGACTAATATTACTGTATGAATTTTAGACAGTCTTAGAATGTCTCACACCAGTCATTATCATCAACAGTGAGTTTCACTGGTCGCACACCACTCTTTATTAACCATTATCAAAATAGTGTCAGTGATCTCCCCAGAAATTTTCGATAGCATCGGGGTAAACACGTTAACATAAAATGTTTTAAAAAGCGCGCGTTAACATCATAAAAGTGAAACAAATTAATATCAATAAAATAAAAAAGAAGCGTATATATTTACATAGTATTCTTTATTTACCTAGGTTATAACAAGGCTTAATGTCTATCTCATTTGTTTCTTAATTTAAATAAATGATATGCGTCTTTTCTTCTTTTCACCATATATACTGATTGCCACATCAAAATTAAAGTCTTTTAAGGATTTTCCTTCAGTACTGATTGTCATTAGGTAGTTCAGCACCTTCTGTGTCAACCTGTTCCTTAAAACACTCTTAATTCTATTCATTGAGGAGAATGACCTTTGACAATCTGAAGAAAGAAAAAAAAAATGGAACATAAAAGTTATTAATGGATGTACAAAAAAAGAGACAAAACTACCCGAATCCTAATTAAGTGAATTATGTAGGACAAATTCTTCAAGAGTCAAGACAGTGATGTGTTTTCAAATAATCATCACAGAGTAAGATAATACATATTCCTTTCCATTAGGAACAATATATCAAAGTGTTTGTTATTGTTTAATTTCTTCACTGAATCAATGTTAGAGAGCTTAAATATTGTTCAGAAGTTTAAATTAAATTAAAAATGACTTTACTGAATAATTAGTAAGCATATGGATGAAACTATTTAAGTTATATTTATGAAGGAATACTTTTTATTTATATCTTTTTAAAAGAGGTAATACTGGAAGATAAAGATTGTTTCGTTTATTACTTGGATAGATAGAAAGGAGAAAGGAGAAATTAATAGGGCAGCACCCACTGAAGTTACGGTTTACTGACCAAACTATATTTCTCTTGCTCAGAGTAAACTATGTAAACATAACAACAACTCCTGAATAAAATGTAACTTTCATTCCTCGTCACAACTTAATAAGAACGACAACAATTGCAACTTCAACTACTGGTTACTACTATAAAAAAAAATATATTAACCCCCCCCCCCCACCAGTAGACCTGAACCAAAATTTAGCAATATGGAAAACTTACCATCTGATCCAGCAATTTCCACCCAAGGGTATAACGTCTTCCATTCATTGTTAAATCGCGTCCTTCATTACTTGATCTCTTTCTTTGTGGAAATTATGCAGACGCTATCAGAATCGGAATCACTGCCACTATTGGTGACGCCAATTTCTGATTTTCGTTACCAGGCCAACATGGGGCTAGCCGGACGCTGGGTAATTTTATGTTTCTTGGAAAGTGGTGTGTTCATTTTTCAAATGAATTTTTAATGTAATATGTGTAACTGCTTTGGCTGGTAGTGAAAATGACTGAAATATATATAACACACTACCCGTAGACTCCATCGTCGCTGGCCAATCACGTGACTATCTCTGTGCAGACGAAACCCGCACCAAAGGTCGCTCACTGGCAGTCGTGCAAGCCAGGTACAAAAGATAATGGTTAAGTGAGTGAGTAATTATCCTGGATTATCTTAATAAAATACCCAAGAAGAGGTAAGAACATGTGTCATTTGAGTAATAGGGCTTGGAATTAGGTGACAGGATGTTTGTTTAACAGATTAATTTTATAAGTGTAGTGGGAAACATTTAAGCGTAGTGGCACAAGAGCATAGCGTAGCGGCAGGTTCTAAAGCATCGGGGGTTATCAGGGTTTGAAACGATAGCGTAGTGGGCCCGCTACAGTAAAAGGCCCTGGAGAGAACACTGAGTGTGTTTTGCTGGTCGCACACCACAAATTATCATCAGTACCATATTGACAGGTAGTGTATTGCTGGTGTTAAATTGTGTTAAATGGAGGTCGTACATCATTCATCACTATTATTTTTGATAGTTTTTTCTTGTTTCAGAATTTTTCTTTTTGCAGTAATAAATGTCACAGAGTGTGGGCAAATGTGGGCATAGGAAAGCCCCTTGGAATACACACCCCACTTGCCTTTCTTGCAAAAGCTGCGAACATTTGGATGGTTGTTCATTCTGTTGCTTGTGGTCAGACAAGGTATGGGACCTAGCAGAAAGTAGATGAACTTATAAGGGGAGGAATAAAGGCCCTTCTTCCTCCTTGTCTCAGGAGCACACGGGATCCTTCTCTGAGTCCCTCAGGACTCAGAAGAAGAAGATAACTTCTCGATCCCAGGAAAATATGGGATCCTTCTCTGGGCTCTTAAGAGAAGAGCAATCCTAGATCCCAGGAGGACATGTGATCATTCTCTTTGGAGAAATATAAGGCTCTTGGACCCCTGATGGTCAATCCGACTCAGTCAGTGCCGGTGAGGGTTCTGTCGAGGGTCCCTCCCAAGGGAGAAAATACTAGGGTGGTAAGTAAGTCATGCCCCCCCCCCATGTTGCGAACTGTGTGAGGGAGGAGCAGCACCCTCTCCAAGCTTGTAGCCCTGGGTTGGTGACAAGCAGATCAAGCCACCCAGAAAGGGGAGAGCAGCAATCTCACTCTTGGAGATCTGAGGAGGGCTCCTCTATCAGATTGGAGTCACCTGACCAGTAATGGGCAGTGCACCAGTCACTGGGCACCTGACATAAAACACGGGGCACCAGGCATTGGTCAGCAGGTCCCGGTCTTCAAGTACTGGTCACTGACTATTAGCACCACATTGATATGGGGAGATGGATTGGGTTGAGATCCCCCCCTTTTGCCATGCTACAGACCAACCCTGTTGGGAACAGGGAGTCTGCATACACATGCCAGACTAAGGAAAAGGATCGAATCGGCATCCCGCCTTCCGCATGATCCTTCTTAACCCCTATGGGATGTGGGGGTATCCATTTCAGGAAAGTGAATTGTCCTTCCCATTTATGGTGCCATGGACGCCCAGGCCTTGGCCTCATAGCAGTGCCGATATAAGTTGTGGACACATATCACCTGCTTGTGTGGAGTCAAAGAGGAAGGAGGGGGGCTGGCCTTCTTCCCCCAAACTCTCTAGATGGTTTTGAAGCGTTCTCATCCTCCTGCCAAGTCTGCTACATGGGGCAATCCCATCACTCTGCGTGAGGAGGTACAGGACAGGGATACTCCTACCCCTATGTCTCCTCTTTAAAATAGTGACATGGGTTCGGAAACTCCTGCCTCCCAGGGTCAGGAGCAGGATGAGGATATCCTGTCATTCCAATTGGACTCCAGTGAGTTCACCAATGAACAGACTGAGACAGTGCCTCCTCCCTTTGGGTCCCCTACCTCCTTTCACCTGATGAGGAGATCTGGTCTTCCCCTGGATTAGTGACCCAAGCCCTCAGGCTCAGAGGACAAGAAAATTCTCACCAGTTTGGAGAGATTCTTGGGGGCTGCTTCACACCCAGATCTCCTGTTACTTCCCCATTCCATTATAGTTAGTGAGCTCTTGTACAGGCCATGAATTTGCCAGGCAGTGTAAGGGGGAGGGGGTCTGTTCCCCCCTTTACGCTGAGATCTCAGGTCTCTGTGATTAGCTACAGAGTGCACTCCCCTTCCTGACCCCTTAAGCCTCCCCCCTTGGACATGGGGGCATTGCAAGTGGAAATTTAGACAGGGAACTGGGCTTGCCTTCCAGTTAAGACACTTGAAACATTTCAACTTAAGGCTAGGTTGCTCATCACCATAGCCTTGCACGCAGATCTTTTTTTGGCAGAGGAATCCTTGTCTTCAGCCCAATGATCATGGTTCAACGATTTTCAACATGTTGGTAGACCTGTCCAGGACATTGCCTCAGAGAGGGACCTGCGGTCACAGCACAGGGGGTCTCTTCTGTACAACAGACCACAGATTCTCCACCTTCATGCTTGGCTCATCTCAAGCGATCTATCTACCAAGACAAATTTTCAAGCAGGGTTGCCAATTGCATCATTCAAGCCAGGAGATGGTCCATATTCAAGGTCTATGATGCAAAGAAGAGAATCTTTTGCAATTGGTGCAGTAGAAAATGCATTAATCCTAGCTGTCCCTCTATGAGCGCAGTGGCTGACTTTTTTCTATTCCTGTTCAGAGAGAGAGAGAATGCTCAGTTTCTACTATTAAGGGTTATATGACAGCCCTTTCCAACATGCTGAAGTTCACAAAAGGCACATCCATTGGTTTGGATCCTCATATTTCCAATCTTATCAGTGTCTCGCTAATTAATGCCCATATGGAATCACTCATGTGTTGTGGTCTTTGTCAAAAAAATTATGAACCATTGGATGAAACTTCTTTAGAGAACCTTATCCTTAAAACAGTTTTTCTGCTCTCTTTAGCATTTGCAAGATGAAGGAGCGAGCTTCATGCCCCGTCTATAGGAAAAGGTTGTTTACAGTTCAACAGCAGTTATGAATCTGTTTCTCTCCTTTGTCAACCAAGTTTTTTAGTAGAAAACCAGCTTCTTTCAGTAGCTCCACTGCCTATAGAGATCCCTCATTTCAGTTGTATCTGTGCTGGGGACGATCAGGATTGACTCTTATGCCCAGTTTGGGCTTTACAGTTCTATTTGGTTGCTTTGAAAGGGAGAAGGAAGGGAAAAAATGCCTGCTGATCACATTAACATTAAGGGAATTACTTTCTGATATTTTCCTCCCTCTTAAGGGCTCTGCTGATATTTCAGCATCAACTGTTTTCTAGGTGGAATGTGCTCACTATCAAGGGGGTTTATGAGTCTCTTACT
The DNA here is from genome assembly GCA_029931535.1 of Margaritifera margaritifera. Taxonomy (NCBI): domain Eukaryota; kingdom Metazoa; phylum Mollusca; class Bivalvia; order Unionida; family Margaritiferidae; genus Margaritifera; species Margaritifera margaritifera. The sequence continues at coordinate 1,615,524 of JAQPZY010001230.1, forward strand.
GAGAGGGACCTTTCATTCATGAAGATTAAAGCCCATGGAGTTTGAGCTATTGCTGCATCATGGGCCTATCAAACTCATTCGTTATTGGAGGATGTTATGAAAGCCACATTTTGGCAGGCACACATTACTTGCACCAGAGCGAAGGCATATTTTCATTGGGCCAATAGTTGTGGCACAAAAAGTGGCCCAAGCTGATACCAACTTACAGTAGTGGACATTCCTGCCATATATCAGTTTTTGAGGCTGTCAGCCTCCCACCACATTAGAAAATTCAGAATCGCAATAGCAGCAGGTATTGTACATGTATTACTGATACTAAAATGTTGTTTTTTGGGTGGTATGGTAAAACTAATTTTATTGATGTAATACTTACCTGTCACTATTGCCAGATTCATTCCTCCCACCCTGCTCCGATGTCCCACAAGTAGTCTGTGTCCCTAAGAAAGATGACGACTACTGCGCTTGTGCCTGTGGGGGACAGACTATGTCTGTTTTCTTTCTAGTTCTGGACTTCTAGAACTTTCCATCTCATGGGAGGATGGAATTTTCTTATCTGGATGAGGGTAATTTTCATCCCAGAAAGGTAAGCAACCTAATAGCAACAGGTGAGTATTACATGAATAAAATTAGTTTTACTGCCCCCCAAAACTACATTTCAATACCCGCTTCATGTGGCTGTGTGTGTGTGTGTGTGTGTTTAGATTGATAGGCACTGTGGGGAATATATATTACTGTGTCATCTTGTTTTACTTAAGAATAACCATTTTACTTACAGGCGAAAGGATCTACTAGTCACACCTGCAGTGGAGCTTCTAAACAGAAATGTAACAGAATTTGATACTGCTAAGGTTTGTTATGCATATGGAACCAATGATATGTAAATTTATATTTATATATTTAGCTCACCTGGCTGTAAGGCCAAGTGAGCTTGTGGTATGGCCCTGCATCCATTGTCCATCTGTCAACAGTAACTTGTTACAACTCTTGAGTTCATATTTCTGATCTGATTTTGATCAAACTGGGAATATGGACTTGTATCATCTAAATTTCAGAGAGTTAGATAATGAGCAAGATCACATATACTAAAGAGGTGATTTTGCATCTGATTGGCTGACCTTGTTACCACTGTGGAGGCCATATTTCTAATCCGTTTTTGATCAGTCTTATAATATATGTTTATGTTATCAAGATCTTGGACAAGTTCTGTAATGAGCAAGATGCATGCATATTGATGACGTGATCTTGCATTTGATTGGCTGAGCTTGTTACCACTTTGAAAACCATATTTTTCATCCGATTTTGATCAGATTTGAAATATAGGCTTAAATCATCAAGATCTTGGATGGGTTCAAAAATAAGTGTGATCCATAGGTAATCTTGCATCTGTATATAATGTGTTTTATTATGAGCAAGATCTACGCATATTAATGAGATGATCTTGCATACAATGTTGGATGATTGTTATTATGAACAAGGCCTGTGCATATTTATTATATGATCTTGCATCTGATTGACTGATTTTACAACTGTAGGCCTATGTCATCAAGATCTTGAGTAAGTATTATTATGTGTAAAATGTATGCATGTTAATGACATGACATTTCATGTCAACACTCAAGCAACAATATCTCTGATCAGATTTTGATCAAACATGTTGATTGTTTTATATTATCAAGATGTTGGAAGATTTTGATTATGAGCAAGATCTTTGCATATTAGTAAGGTAATCTTTTCTCTAATCAGCTAAGCTCTTTACCACTCAGGAGACCAAATTCCAATTGGATTTTGCTACACCTTGAGATAGAATTTGTTATAAGGATACATTAAAATAGATCAGATCAACATGATATAAAAGTGTGTGAGATAGTTTACATAGGTTGTGTTCTTACAATACTACATAAACATTGTTAGTGACATGGTCAAGGACCACTTGGGTCTCTTGTTGATTATGTTATGGTAGAATTTCAGAATATATAAGCACAGTGCTCAGAACTGAAACAGAGCCATACAGTGGTCCCTCTCTATCAAGCACTTTAGTATAGTGCTTTCTCTCTTTAACATGGATCCCATGAAAATGATAAAATTTGTGTTATTATTGTTACTTTTATTTATTTAATTTGATTTTAGATATTGCCTGTTAAAAACCATATATGTGGTTTCACATCATTGAATACTTTCTTCTTGTGTTATGTGATCTTTTTTGACACAGCCTTATTGGAACATTCCTCAGTTTAATGCAAGTCACTATGACACAACGTTAACAGAACAGACTTTATGTTTTATCTTGTCATACTTCACGTTTGGATTTCTTTGGAAAGGTTTATCTTCTTTTGGTTATTGTGCAATTCATTTTTATATTTTTAGAACATCTGCATTTGGTTGGCACCATATAGCTGCAATTGTGCTGAGGTGCTGTAAAGTGCTACTACACACAAACAAACCACTTTTGTGACACAGCCTTGTCAGAACATACCTCAGTATAATGTGGGCCAGTTTTATGACACAGCCTTATTAGACCATAACTCAGTATAGTGTGGGCCACTTTATAACAACTTTATCAGAACATACCTCAGTTTAATGTGGGCCACTTTTATGACACAGCCTTCTCAGAATATACCTCGGTATAATGTGAGCCACTTTTTTAATACATTTTATCAGAACATACCTCGGTATAATGTGGGCCACTTTTATGACACAGCCTTATCAGAATATACCTCGGTATAATGTGAGCCACTTTAATGATACAGCCTTATCAGAATATACCTCAGTATAATGTGGGCCACTTTTATGACACAGCCTTATCAGAATATACCTCGGTATAATGTGGGCTACTTTTATGACACAGCCTTATCAGAACATACCTCAGTATAATGTGAGCCACTTTTATGACACAGCCTTATCAGAACATACCTCAGTATAATGTGGGCTACTTTTATGACACAGCCTTATCAGAACATACCTCGGTATAATGTGGGCCACTTTATGACACAGCCTTTTCAGAATATACCTCAGTATAATGTGGGCTACTTTTATGATACAACCTTATCAGAACATACCTCAGTTTAATGTGGGCCACTTTTATAACACAGCCTTATCAGAACATACCTCTGTATAATGTGGGCTACTTTTATGATACAACCTTATCAGAACATACTGCAGTATAATGTGGGCCACTTTTATGACAGCCTTATCAGAACATACCTCAGTGTAATGTGGGCCACTTTAATATGGGCCACTTTTATGACTGGGGCAGTAATGTTTTGCATCAAACAATGCCCATGCATTAATGTCACTCAAAACACCCACATGAGCTTGTTGGCTGATGAAATGCATGTGTTGTTTATTTATTTCTTATTGTATTATTTAAAGATCACTGCTTTTGTTGATAACTACATGAATAATGTTTATATATTTTTGTTGTAAGTTATGCAGGACATTTGGACAAAGACTTTATTGAAAGCAATTACAACAACCTGTCCCCTTAGTTTCAAAATATAGTTTGATTTCTTTTTCTCATGCTCTGTCACCTAAAGTTTCAAATCTTATACTTTCAGGTGCTGCAATTGTTACCTGAGAACTGGTCAGTGCAACTTGTGAAGCAGTTTCTGTCGCTGACTGTACGCAAAAGTATGAACTTTCAGCGCACAATACGCATCGAGCGTATGATGGCACGTGGAGAGAACCTCTGGGTCAAACAAACATCTATTGAAATGCAGAAAAGTCCTGTCCAGATGAATGATGATAAGTAGGTATAACTTTAGAAGGTTTTGGTATGATTTATGATCACAGTAACATGGAATATGATATACATCAGTTTGTCAGGAAACAATATAGTGTGTTGCATTGGATGTAATTTTGTGTACACTTTTAATTAATTATTTTCCTTTGACAAATAATTATATATATAAAATATTAGTTATAAATTACAGCTGATTTTTGTCAAGCCCTCTTTAGTGAGAAGTGAGATATAGTGGTTGCTGTTCATATGTCGGTGGCATCAGCGTCAACAGTTTGTTAAGGTTTTGGTTAAAGTTTTTTTCATTTTACATATATTTCCTAAACCCTTTGATAGATTGTCATCATATTTGGAATGAATAATTATGAATCTAAGACAATTCTTTTTATGTTGGGATAAAGGTCTTTATAATAGAAAAATGTGCATTAAGGTTTTGGTTAAAGTTTTTTCATTTGCTTACATTTCCTACGGCCTTGATGGATTTTCTTCATACTTGGGATGAATTATTATAAACCTCAGACAATTTATTCATTGACATGTAATGCTTGCGACTTTGACCTTAGGGTCATGGTCATAAAAAATTTGCATTAAGGTTTTGGTTAAAAAAAAAATTAATCTGCTTATATTTCCTAATTCCCTTAATGGATTTTCTTAATATGAATCATTATGAAGCTAAGACAATTCATTCCATGACATGCACTTTAGTCTCTTTGATCTTGGGGTGAAGTCAAAGTCATAAAATATTTGCATCGATGTTTTGGTTAAAGTTCTACATTTGCTTATATTTCCTAAACCCCTGAATGGATTTTGTTAATGCTTGGGATGAACTATTATGTAGCTGAGATAGTTCATCCTGAAACATGCTCACTTGCCCCTGAGATCTTGGTTTCAAGGTCAAAGCCATAGAAAATTTGCATCGCGGTTTTGCTTAAAGTTTATTCATTTGCTTACATTTTCTAAAACCCTTGACAGATTTTTTTTAATACTTGGGATAAATCATTTTGAAGCTAAGACAGTTCAATCTGCTGGACACTTGCTTGCCCTTTGGCCTTAGGGTCAAAATCACAATTGTAGAAAATTTGCATTAAGGTTTTGCTTGAAGTTAGCTCATAGTTCATTTTCTGTTGTGCGTTGTCCATCAATATTTGCTAGTTTCGACTTATTATCCAAAAACCATTGGACCAATTTCAACCAAACTTGGCAGAGAGGATCCTGGCAGGAAGAGGTTTCAAATTTTTACAAATGAATCTGATCTGTCATCATATATGCCCACTGTTACTAAAAATAGAAAACATTTCATTGACATCTTTTCAAAAACCACTAAACAGAGTTTGACTAAACTTGACAGAAAGCATTCTAGCATGAGGGGCTTTCAAGTGTTTGCAAATGATGCCAACACACCATCAATTATGGCCACCATTACTACAAATAGTAAAATCTTTAAATAACTTCCTCTCAAGAACCACTCAACAAAATTTGACCAAATTAAAAAAAAAGCATTCTGGCATGAACAGCTTTAAAATTTATACAAATTATACCAATCTGCCATCAGATATGACCAACATTATTAAAAATAGAAATACCTTTAATAACTTCTCAAAAACAGCTTTACAGAATTTGACCAAATTGGACAGAAAGCATCCTGGCATGAAGGGCTTTCAAAATTTGTACAAATGATGCTGATCCACTGTTAAATATGACTGCAGTTAGTTCCAATAAAAAAGCCTTGAAACGACTTAAGAAAAACTGTTCAACAGAATTTGACCAAATTTATCATTCTGGTGTAAAGGGCTTTCAAATTTGTACAAACTATGCTTCATCTGCTGTCAAATATGGCTGCCATTACTAAAAATAGAAAACCTATAAGCAACATCTTTAAACAAAATTTAACCAAATTTGATAGAAGCTATCCTAGCATAAAAAGCATTCAAGTTTGTTCAAATTATGCTGGTCTGTCACCATAACATGACCAACAATAGAAAAACCTTTAATAGACTTCTCAAAAGCTACTAAACAGAATTTTGACCAAATTTGACAGAAAACATCCTGGTGTGAAGGGCTTTCAGATTTATGGAAATGATGCCAATTTGCTATCAGATATGGCCACTATTACTTAAACTAAAAAAATATTTAAATGGCTTCTTCTCAAAAAGTGCTTTAACAGATTTATTTGCCACATTTAACAGAAAGCATCCTGGAATGAAGAACCTCTTGTTTCCCAAACCTCTTAATTAATTTTGTTCATACTTGGGATGAATCATTGAACAGTTCATTCTGTGACATGCTTGCAAAACTTTTTAGCTCTTCTTGTCATAAACCAGAAGAGTTTATGGTATGGCCTGTTGTCTGTAGTACATCTGTCGTCTGTCCATTAGCACAAGTTTATTATTGCTACTTGGAGGATTGCCATGATACTTTACACACACTTTCATCCCAAGCTCTAGTTGGTCTTCCATGAATATGGTGCCACTCTGACATCCAGTATGGACATAGCGCAAATCTTGTTATCACTACTCTGACTAAATGGATGATCATATCAACATGAGGTTTTCACCTTTTGGTGAACATAGCGCAAATCTTGTTATCACTACTCTGACTAAATGGATGATCATATCAACATGAGGTTTTCACCAAAAGGCTTCTTAGTCTTGAAAATATTTTTATCACTACATCTCCTGAATGGATGGTCATATCAACATGGAATTTTCAGCAAATGACTTTTTATAATGTCTAGTTGGTCCTACATGAAAATGGTGCAGATCTGATATCCAGTATGTCCGCAAATGGAGTCCATCTTGTTGTCACTACTTCTCCTGAATGGATGGTCTTATTGACATGTGGTTTTTCACTTAAAGACTTTTCATGATGTCTTGTTGGTCCTAAATGAAAATGGTTCCCATTGAACATCAGTGTGGCCATTATGGTGGCTATCTTGAAAATCTTGTTATCACTGCTCCTTCTTAGTGGATGTTATTTATATCGACATGGGATTTTCACTAGAAGACTTCTTATGAGGTTCTAAATAAAAAAATTAAAATGGCACAGATCAGTGGTGGCCATCTTAAAAATATTTTATTTCTGCTACTCTTGAAGGGATGGTTATATCGTCACAGGATTTTCACTAAAACACTTCTCACTATAATTATATTGTTAGTCCAAAATGAAAATGGTGCCAGTGAGACCTCCCAAAATTTGAACAATCCTGTAAGAGCCACTTCTTCTACATTGATGTCCATACCAACATAGGGGTTTTCACTATTATAGCAATATGTTGCTGGTTCTAAATGAAAATGGTGCCAATGAGACCTCCCAAAATTTGAACAATCCTGTAAGAGCCACTTCTTCTACATTGATGTCTATACCAACATAGGGGTTTTCACTATTATAGCAATATGTTGCTGGTTCTAAATGAAAATGGTGCCAATGAGACCTCCCAAAATTTGAACAATCCTGTAAGAGCCACTTCTTCTACATTGATGTCCATACCAACATTTTTAAAAACAACTTCTTTCATGCAATATATAGTTATTCCTATATTAAAATCAGTTGATTAAACCTACAAAATGGCTTGCTTGATGGCCACCCAGAAAATCTTAATATGGCTACTTCTTATGAACAGATGGTCTTAATGACATAGGGGTTTTCACTATTATAGCAATATGTTGCTGGTTCTAAATGAAAATGGTGTTCATTTGACCATCAAAATGGTACCATAGTGGCCATTGTGAAAATCTTGTTATCACTACAGGTTCTCTTGCCAAAATGATGTCATTGACATGGGGGTTTCACCAAAACACTTTTTGCAACATTTAATTGGTTTTGAATGAAAATGATGCAGATCTGACCATCATCAAATCTGCACTTTTGTGCAGGTGTTTTGAAAACCAGACCTAATTAACCTTGGAGTCATGTCAAAGATCATTACTTGCATGTTTGTACTTCATTGTGGTTATGAATACAGTGACTTGCACATAGACAAGTAAATTTTGACCAGACTTTGTATTTAGTTGCATTCCAGTGAACAAGTTGATAGTCAGTACTCTGACATTGATTTTAAGGTCAAAGGTCTTGAATCAGGCTTTTTTTGCTGTACTGGCTTGTGAGCATGATAACACAAACAAGTATGAACTGATTTAACACAAACAAATATGAACTGATTAACACAGCAAGATAACACAAACAAGTATGAACTGATTTAACACAGCATGATAACACAAACAAGTATGAACTGATTTATATCAAGTATGAACTGATTTATATCAAGTATGAACTGATTTATATCAAGTATGAACTGATTTATATCAAATCCTGTTTATGGATATATTTGATGAACACCTTGAATAATGCAACTTAAATAACTTTTTTTTTTCCCCCAAAAAATATTAATCTTTGATTTTTGGAAATTCTTTTTGGCCATTAGAGTGTCATTCCCATTGAGGGACATTTGTTTTCCATTTGGATTCAGGTCACATGTTTTACAGCAGTGCCTCAATTGTGGCCGTGATGTGCAGGCTCTGGCCTTCTTGACACATGTACCATCTATACTCACGTATAAGCCGGGTCCAAATGCAAACAACATAGACCCTGATCTGCCATCGCATAATGCGCCGGCAGATCAGGGTCTTTGTTGTTTGTTCTACTGATTAGTCCTTACAAACTGCATAGACCCAGATCTGCTGATGCATTATGCGCCAGCAGATCTGGGTCTATGCAGTTTGTAGTTGGTGTAAGCTTATACATGAAATAGATAGCTCTTTTAAAGTCATTTCTTTATTTAGTCCTTAAAATAGGATTTACAGAACTGTATACATTAAAAAAGAAAGTTGTTAGAAGTTGATATGTACAATTATTATTTTTAGACCATGTGTGAATTTTAGAGATATTAAGCGTTTTGTAGATAGTGGTGGATTGACAGAAAAGGTCAGATATCAGGGTCAGAGTGGAAGGGGCCATATTCTTTTCAAGCAAGAAAATATATTTTCAATTTCTTTTCTTCTTTGCAGAATGTGTGCAGTATGCAACAGGGCATTCAGTGATCCAACATTTGTTCGTTACCCTAATGGAATTATTACACATGTCCATTGTGCAAAGAACAAACATGTTTGTCCAGTGACTGGAAAATTATTCAGTATATGCAGTAAGAATTCCTGACCCCAGCTGGCTCTAGGATTTTCTTTTCTTATTCCACTATTGGATAACCAAGGGGTGTGGTACCCTTCAGTCATTGATAACATTGTGCTGCCCAGAGCATGCAAAGTTTCATCACACAGGTTGTAATGAACAAAGACATTGTGAAAATTGTCATGACAAGAAGAAATTTGACTTGTTTTAAGCATGGGAACAGGGTGAAAAAAGTCAGTCTTTAATCATCAGATCACCAATATTCACCATGCCATTCAAATTACATTATAATCACCCAGATTTTATGGGATGTGTTGTGATAATTTTGCTGACAATTCACTTTTTAAAAAGCAGTTTTTGTCAGTTGCCATTATGTTTATGTATGCTAAGGCATATAAAGCAGACATATTATATGAGTCAACAGGTCTGGCCCCAGTTTTGAATTTCTTGTCAAAACTTTCCCTCATTTTGAGTAAAAGCCTACAATTCTACACAAAAAAAACCAAGATTTTTTGCAGAAGATTTCATGCTGTATAAACCTTTAATTTCCAAAATATTAATTGCAGATTTCTTCAGTATAAGAAGTGATACGAGATATTCTCATCCCTGTGACACAGAAATCTGACAGAATGACATTTTTTGGCTTTTCTTGTCTTTGTCTGGTTGTATTAGATTGGTTATCTGTCGTGGTCATTGGTCACATAATGGTTTGATGATGTCGCAATACTACGAGTCACACTTTCATGATGTCATAATGTTCAACATAACTCATTATTTCAGTTAAGGAGAGGGGGTTCAGTTGGTTGTGCATACTTTTGCGCATTGAACTGATTTACTTTGTTGGACTAAGATTTGGTTGAGAAAATTTGATAGATCAGATCAGTAATTTTAAATAGAAATGTAGATTTTGGGGTCTAAATTAATCCTTATACATAGAAACATTAAACATATGTCAGGTTTAACTAACAGTCTACAAAGTTCTGTTGATAACAACAATAGATTGATATACAGGAATAACAACAACGATAGATTGACATACAGGAATAACAACAACAATAGAATGACATACAGGAATAACAACAACAATAGAATGACATACAGGAATAAAAACAACAATAGATTGACATACAGGAATAAAAACAACAATAGATTGATATACAGGAATAACAACAACAATAGATTGACATACAGGAATAACAACAACAATAGAATGACATACAGGAATAACAACAACAATAGAATGACATACAGGAATAAAAACAACAAAAGATTCACTTACCAGAATGTTTTAAGCAATGGGTTTTATGAACCATTAGAACAGTGATAGGTGCATATAAAAATAAACACAAAGTTGAATATCCATTTGATGTAAGAAAAGGAAAATCTTAAATAATATAATAGATATTATAGTATTTGCAACAATGAAATGATCAAAATAATGTTGTTACTTGAAAAGAATTATCAATTATGTTTTTTTTCTGTTTTGATGTTATAGATGGAATTAAAGTTCTTTTATTTACAAAACAGCAATTATAGGGTTTCCATTTTATGTTAAATTTGGATATAATTGACTCCAGTTTATATATGGGAAACATATTTTAAAATTATCTTTGGTAGAAATAATGCTACATTTTTTAAAAGTTTTCGAATAATGGCTTAAATTTTATATTTTCAACAATTGTTTACCCTATCCAGCATAATATCAAATCAGCAGTCTCAACAAATAGGTCATGGATAGTCTCATTTATGCTGTGGGAGCCCAGTTGGTAGATCATCAGACTTGTAATCCAAGTGTCTCTGGGGCTGGGAGGTAATACCAACCCAGGCTGACCCAGGTCACCTGCTTCAGCGTGTTCTTGGGAAAGGTACTTAACTCACATTTCCTACCCTCCCCCTCCTTCACACACACACTTTTATGCTATTATTGGAACCAAAGATAAGTAAAATATTAAAATATTCCCTTTGCAGGAAGCTGTGTAATTTTTTCATTGTTCTTACCAACGGTTAGAATGTGTGTTTTCGATAATCATACATGTCACTAAGACATTATATTGTTTGTGAGCTTCTTGGAGAAAATTTAGTCTGGTGACAGCCACTTTTTATTCATTATATCCACCATACATAACCTCTTCACGTGGAAAAACTTGTTTGATAGATCTAACTATATCCTCCATCCATGATGTGATGGAATTCAGAAAGAAGAATGACTTTTTTTTTCTCTTTGAGAAAAAAATGTTGGTGGTTAGCACTGGGACAAGGAGAATTCCAGTCTAAGAATTGCATTATTTGTCTTCTTTTTGGAAGAACCTCACAGAAGATTAATAATATAACCCCTTGACTTGGATTTCCTTGTCCTGGTTCCAAACCCAACATTGATTCCATTCATATCTATTTCAGAAAGACAACTAATGACTTGGTGAAACTGGGGCCTTGTCTGTGTATTTTTCATAGGCAACAAATTGAATGAATTCCCCATTGAAATCCCTTTAGATTGTCACATTTATTTTACTTGACACACACTTAATGACCTCTGCTTAGCCCTCTTGATAGAATGTTCAAGGAACATTTGAATCAGAATTGAAAAGAAAATCGTAACTTTAAGAGATTTTTATGTACTAAAAAGAAAATCGTAACTTTAAGAGATTTGTATGTACTAAAAAGATAGGGATTAATGTTTGAATATATTTTATTGTACTTAGGTCATGGATTTAGATTCAGCATACTCTAAATCAAGCAAAAAAAAAACAATGTATCCATTTGAATTATCATTTACTAAATCTGATTTTCTTGTCCAGTTACAAGAAGCATAAGCTGTTAAACATATGCATGTTTTGCACATATTGTTGATATATATTGCAATCAGGCAATGTGTGCATGTCTGTGTTCTGTTTGATCATTTCATGTGTGTGTGTTTTACATCATATGAAGAATTGATTTATTATGTTGACATATGGTTCAGATGTGTATTATTGTGTAAGTCCTGTATCTATATTATATACATAAAAAAGCACATTATGTGGGAAAATATGGGAACATTGGATTAGCCAGCAGGCTGGTTTGGAAAGAAATGGAAGCTGGGCTTGCACTGATAGATTGTGCTTTTATTATAGTGATGAGATATATTGGTAGGTATTTGTACAGGAGTAGGACATCCCTCAATTGTTTACAAAAGTACCCATAAATTGTATTGCCCTATAATGCCTTAAATGAACAAAATTTCTTCTTTAATTTTTCTGCTTATGAGCATTTTACTATGGACTTAAGAAATCCTACTCTGTTGCAGTAAAAGATGAGAACAGTCTTTATCGCTTTTTCCTTACAATCTTTTTCCTTTTTCTCTTTCTCTTTTCCTTTTTCTCCAATTTTATAGAATAGTTACAGAACTAGATCAGCTTACTCGCTGATTCAGCAACCAAAACAGACAGCTTTTTCCTTCAATTTTTGTTGTTGGTAAAATACAATTATTTTTATTCATTGTAACCTAATCAGAAAATCTACAGAATCTGAAAATTAAGTTTATAATTTCCTAATCTGATGCCAACATGACAGTCACTTATGTATCCATAGAGACTGAAAGGTATCTGTTAAATGAAAAACAATGCATATTCTTAACCTTCCTATCTCTCCGTTGGTTAATCGGGTAAATCTGTCCAAACATGGACATGGGGTAAATTTTTACAAGTTTATTTTTTTTTTATCTATTGTTAATTGAGGCTGCTGTTTACTGTTTTTCAAGGTCTATGTGCCATAATGATACTATTAATCAGAAAGCTCATTCTTTATGGTTATTCATTATATATCATGTAACACGCCCAGATCACTCCAGATAGCCAGGGGTGGTTTGCTCATTTGAAGATTTGCTATAAGATAGATCGAAAACTGTCCAAATTTCCCCATCCTTTCTCAGAGTGCATTCAACATTTGAACAGTTTTCAACCTATATTATTGGCAGTAATTAATTCAGCTGCACACACTTCAGTATTTAGCAAAGGAAGTGAGCATAATTTTTTGTGTGCATGATTTTATTATCATGTTTGTAGTCAAGATGATTCTAGGGTAGGGCTGACACAAGTTAGTCAACAATCTACCCCAAAGGTACAATTTATCCTGGAAAAACCACAGTCACTAAATTCATTGGCCAGAGTACACCAGGCAAACATCACAGTCACATGTTTTCAGAATTTGTTTTAGCTCCCAGATGTTTAATACTTTGATTAAAAAGGCTAACAGTGAAGGTTCACAAAATATGTGTATATTTTGATGGATCTCCCACAAATGTTGTGTAGACATTCTTCTGCTGGTATGAACATCACATAGCAGTATGAACATCACATTACAGTATGCAACAATCAGTTGGGATAAAAAATAATATTCACAATTAGAATTTTAAGCAAATCTCTGGTGTGCTTTTTTTTTTATCCAACCACCACTGTCACCTCGCCTGTCATCCACGGTATGTATTATGGTGGGTGGATGGGAATATAGCTATCATTATGTCTGTCTGTCTATAAACATTTTCGTTTCCAGAGCATAACTTGCGAACCATTCGAGGTATTTCAACCAAACTTCGTACACGTGTCAAGCAACTTGTGTAGACTTGCCTGTTTATACTTAGAATCTTCTGCTTTCAATGTTTTTTAATGTTACCATGGAAATAAAGTGTTGCATAAGTAGTATAACAGTTCGAGACCATAGTGTGCCAGCATAAATGGTATACAAATTTAGAGTGTTGGACCATAGAAATACTTTCTGTAGTATTTATATAATAAGCTGGGGGGGGGGGGGATATATCATCTCTAGATAACTCTTTTTTTCTAAGATACTACTTAAACTTTCATTAAAGTATGGTCAAAGTACAGAATTGTCATGTACTGCAAGTGAATAATTGAATTTAGTCATATTGGTTGATTTAAAAACCTCGGAATTCTTTATGTCTTACATTTTGGAAAGCAATTACCTAACACATCAAATGTAATGCAAATAGAGAGAATTATTTCATTGCTTTCAGTTTTTATGCAATGATTTGCAAGAGATGTGCATGATGGGTAGTAGAACCGCTAAAATCACGTAAGAGGAGATTTACAAAACAGATGTTTTCTGTATGCAAATGAGTAGCAGAGGGGGTTTATTTATGCAAAACTCATCAAGAGGACAAGAAGTTCAAAGTGCTTTTTGTAATTGTATTTCTTTTTTCCTTTTAGAATCATAATATGTTTTCATCAATAATCAATACACATTCATTTCATTGATGTGTACTTTAACATTTAAAACAGTTCATGTTACAGTTAATACACATTAAACTTTATTTACAGTAATCAACAACTGTTCACAAAAAGAATTATTATATTCACCAGTGCATAGTTGAGACATAGGGATAACTTTTCTGATGACATTATATCATTGATATTAGCATGGAGCATGGGTGTCAATGCCAAGTTTCTCTGTCACTGATGCATGTGCAGTTATCAAATTTGATGGTTGTATTCATCATGGACTGTACTGCCTATTGCATGCAAAAGAAGGTTACAGTGACCTTTTTTCACACTTTAGTGACTTTCCTGGGTACCGTATATACTCGAATATAAGTCGACTCGACTATAAGTCGACCCCCCCTTTTCATGGCTGCAAAAAGCCAATTCAGCTATGACCCTCCTATAAGTCGAGGTGTTTTTTGCAAATTAAATCCGTCTGCAAGGGGTGACATGTCATCACTGAGTCAGAGCTGCACTTAGGAAAAATAAACGAGCCAAACTGGATAGATAGACATATAGATAGATAGGACAAATAAAAACAAAAACCAATGTAAAAAAAATACAATTGTATTATTGAGCTGAATATGTACAAATAAATTTACAACTTACATTTTGTCCAACTTCGTGTAATGAAATCCATATAGCTTAACATTTTTAATCCATTAATATGATAAATCCAAGAATTGGATTATAGGTCACATACAGATATAAAATTGGTATCCTATAAATGTCACTGTCTAATGTCCTCTGGTTCAAAGCCAAAGAATTCATCCTCATCATCAGAGTTACCAAATAAAGTTCTAAATTCATCCAATGTCATCCCGTCATCGTAAACATCGTCCGACTCCGAATCTATTTATATGATAAATCCACGAATTCAATTTAATGGTCACATACCGGTATAAAAATAGAAGTTCAGAATGATCCGATTCACAATATCCTGTAATATATTAATTCCACACGTCGTACAAATAAACAATGAAAGTTAAGTCCACTTTGTTGTGATTCACGGTATCCTATAAATGTCACTATCCAATGTCATCTGGTACAAAGTCCAAGAATTAATCCTCATTGTCTGATAAAGTTCTGAAATCCTACATCGTCGTCTAGTCATTGTAAATCGTTGTCGTCTAGTCATCGTAAATCTCGTCCGACTCCGATTTTCGGCTTTACTGTCATATGCGGGTGCTTATGCAAAGACTGAGCTTGGGCTCTGTGAGTAACACTTTGATCATAAAGTCAGTAAATCTATTAAGGCTGCAACTGAACACATGTCAATTGTGCGGCAAGATCACAGGGAGTTCAAATAGTCACCCTCTGTTACTTGGCACTGAACTCGCGGCTTGATCAAAGGGTTGTCACGTGGGAAAACAAAGAGTGTGGTGTCTTTACAGGCAAAGGGATTAAGGTCAAAGTATATGCACAGGAAGTTGTAGAACTCTACTTGGCACTGAACAAGTATAGATTGGCGGCTCGATCAAAAGGATTGTCAACTTGAAAACAAAGTGAGTCCCTTTACAAGCCAAAGGCTTATCGGCCCACGTGCACTGGCAGATAACTTGGGAAATATCACTTGGGAATTAAATCTGACTTGTGGAAAAGGAAAATACAAATTAAATCAAAACTTTTATTGCATCAAGCACAGTCTTTATACAGCAAAACACAAATATTAATACAAATACAGGTTGTTCAGACTTGGACGAAAATGGAGGCAATATACTTACTAGTAAACACCCACGGTAAACATTGACGGACACTTCATTTTGCGGTAGGTAGTATTTAATTTACCCGTAATATTTTCAAATTAATAAAATCCAAATAACTGTAGATGCATGTATTGTGTAATGAGTACCGTCATGAAACGGATAAACACAGTGCATACCATATATGCATTACTGCATAGGAATAGTGGCATGAAAATGTAAAAATATACGAATTGACAGTATTTTTATGTACTGCAAACATCTTGAGTTTCCAACATTACCCCAAGATTTTTTTGATTTTTTTAATGTCGGGCTTATAAGAAGACCCCTACTCTGTATGAGTCAAATTCTAAGTAAAAAATGTCGACTTATAAGCGAGTATATACGGTATTTGAAATGTACTTCAGCACAGCAGGAGAGATGTAGCATGCTGTGGAATTCTTGTTAATTCATTTAGCTCGAATGACACATTTTTACATCATGACACAGTATCCATGTTACAGGGTTTGTGACATTGCAATTTATGATAGATCAAAGCAGTTGGTATTAGAGAAAAGAGAAAAGATGTAGCTAAGTAATGTAAACATTCTACTCCTATTAATATCTATAACCAAAAAAGCAAAAAGACCAGATTGTTTTCTTGGTAAAAAAATCACTGGTTTTGGAACTGGAGTTTGTATCCATATATTAGATTTCCTCTCATCAAATCAATAGGAGATTGCTTCAAATGCCACAGATGAATCTTTGCAAAAAGTACTGTAAGTTTGAGATTTAGATTTTAAAAAATAGAGCCTGGAAGCAAAAATTAGAGATTCAATAATATTTAAAAAAATCAAATTTTCACCCATCAGCTCGTGCACAGACAAAATAGCCAATCCAAAACAAGGTCTTTTACACATCTAAGCATTTGGCAATACAACAGTCTCTCAGAATCAGATGTTCCTGTATTTAGTTGGAAGTAACAAGAAAATTGTGTCTTCTTTAAAAATGAAAATCTCCCAGGTACAAGGAGTTAAACTTAAGCTATTAAAGTATCATGCCATTTCATTCAGTGAATTTATCTCCTATAGAAAATGTCTCACCTATATGCATTGCCAATGTTTTTCCTGGTGCTTAATGTTCAGTAGTAAATTAGCCAGAACATTGCCTTGTAGAATTAATAATGTTCTTTAAAATATTTTGCTGATTATAAATTGTTGAAAATTAAAAGATGAACCAAAAAATAAGATATACCATTGCCAATTTGGCCAATTTTCACTCACCCTTCCAGCATCTTCTGCGTATCTTTTTGGATACACATGTACCTGAGGAGAACTGGGATGCCTGATCTTTCCTATTCCTCAAATCATAAGATTAAGATGTCCAAGATTGAAGTAAAAACAAACTTCTTGAGTAGAAAAAAAATGTATCTGCACTTTATCTTCTGTAGTAATTGAATGATTTATTGTACCATATAGTAATTTTTGTGCTGAGGAACTGTAAAACAATAATTCATACAAACATACATGCATACATACATACATAGATATATACATACATACATACATACATACATACATACATACATAAATACATACATACATACATATATACATACGTATATACATACATACATAGATAGATACATACATACATACATACATACATACATACATACGTATATACATATACATACATATATATATATATATATATATACATAGCTTGATTTTTAAACTTTCACAACTACTGAATTGAAATTCTGTGTATAGTGTTTCAGGTATCAGGAAAAATCCTTTGCACTCAAAGCCATTGTAGGTCACAGTTGTCATTATGTAGAATTAAGTAAATAATTTAAACTGAATGAACCCTGTTTTAAAAGGAATACAGTAAAATCTTTTAATTATGTAACTTATGATAACTTTAATAAGGATTAAACTTTGGCATGACCTTATAATAGTGTAGATAACCCATGGCTAGATAAAATTACATATCAATAATAAAATATCTGTGCAAAAGATGCATGGAAATAAAAATGAAATTCTGGTGTACAGGGACTCAAAGATGTAAGATTTGTTTTTACTGTCATAACCACTTATTGTACAAACCTTGCAATGAAATGCCATATCATTACAGTATGTAAAATCAAATCTATATATGTAATTCCTCTTCAAATATATTATCTGATCATAATACATTAAGATTACGTCCACTACATTGCAAATCTAGCCTTCCCAGGCTTGTTGAGGAACAAAAATGCTAAAAAGTTGTCTGCTTGCTAAGTTGGAAGTCAGACAAGAGTAGTCTCTCCTTGGATAGCGTGATTGGTGCCAAAAATTCCATCAATTTGTCAGTTACTGCTTCAATTCAAGCTAGGAAGCATGCTCTTTCTTGAGGCACAAGATACATGGAATGAAATTCTGGCTTGGAGGGACTCAAAAATATCCGACTTAGTGCTGATTTTCTTACTGTCACAAACACTTATTGTACAAGCATTGTGGTGAATTGCCATTTTATTACAGTATCTAAAATCAAATTTGGAAATGTAATTATTCAGTGATAAGCCCATGCTTGATAATACATCAATTCCCCCACCCCCACTTAAAAAATTTGGCAAATGTTTCTCAAAGAAAGTCTTGTTCAGTAATAAGCCCACCCCTCACTTTTCAACAAATTTACATGATAAACCCTTGGGCTTATCATGGGATAATTAGGGTATAACTTGGTTCAGCCTGGACATTGTTAGCAAACTTGTTATGTTACTCAGAGGTCCCAGGTTTGAAACCCCATTATGGCACTTGCAAGGATAGATGCCTGCCAGTCCAAGTTTGATGGCCTCCTCTGTGCATTACTGTTCCCTCAGTATTGTGCATACATACTGTTCCCACCGCATTTACATTAAATGGGTGTTATACCAACATTGGAGTTGTCATGAGTATGTTCTACAAACATTGATAAGTTTTTGTACAATTGATACAAAATAAATGCAATGTCTTGGCTGTGAATGCATTGATAATTCAGGTAAGCAGCATGGCCCCATAACTTTCTGATGAAGAAACTCAATCCCAAGCTCAAACCCCCAAAATTCAGATATGATATTTAGGGTGCACCGGTATACATGATGGAAATTTGGTAGTATAGTAAGAAAAATCTAAAAGTTGTGCTATTCTAGCTTTACTTAAATTAAGGTTATAGACACACACAATTTTGGGACTTTTACTTTGAGCTTGAGTTTCTTGCATAAAATGTTTTGAGAATATGGGGACCTGGAATAGTGCTATATCAGGGTGCAAACATTAGTCATAAAATGTTTTGAGAATACAGGGACATGGAAAAGTGTCATATCATTGTACAAACATTAGGTGTAGAGTAATACTGTACTGAAGTGTCAGTCAAATACATTAACTAAATCAGTAAATATATAACATTAAAATAACTTGAACACATGACCTTGATATTGTTGATGATGACATCATTGTCGTCACTGCCAGAAAGCCATACCTACATGTATATATAATATAAGGTTTCTGAATGCTTGGGGACAATACGCCATTACTTAAGTGCTATGCACAACAATAAATCTGATGGTATGCGAATTCTGAAAAATTGATTGATGGAATTAAGAGATTTAAGATTGTGAACTCCGCTAGTGTCGCCGTTGCCATCACAAAGTAGTATTTACCTGTCAATATATCGATAGCAGGATATACAATGCAATGACTCCTTAAGCCTTGTGATTAATGCCCACAAAGCATTTCACCGTATTTTTAATTCTGCATTAAAAGTTGACATTTTCTCTATAAGCATAGCATTTATCTAAAAAAAATCAGGAACATATATTAAAGTCGCATGGTATCTACGGAGGTTCCGTAAATATGTCCTCGATCCACCATGTTTCGTGCCCTTAACGTGAATTTTAACGCTTATATTATAGTATTGTGAGAAACTATCAAAATCACCATAGAATGTGTTCAACTATATCTACTTAATTTATTCATCATTGAAAAATGTTTATAAAGCGTGTCAAAATTTGTCTATTTCCGGAAGTTCATCCATGGTTCGTGCCCTTGAAATAAAGGCCACGTGACGTAAGATTGAAATGTGACAATAAGGCCAAAGTGTGGAAATAGATCGTTTATAATGTCTCTGTATTTTCATGAATTACATTTGTAATATATTTTATTCCTTTTGTACGCATATATATTGAATGCAATAAAACCCATATTAAAAATGATGCCAAAAGTATAAAAAAATATATATAAAATGGGATGCATTTTTTAATTATTTTTTTCAAGCTATTTCGATATAATTGTTGTATTCAAAGATACGCTGAACTTTTAACAGATTTTTTTCTTCAGTCTATGTCACAACAAAGATTTTTGCCCACCCCCATCCCCCGCATTACAATAAGCCAACAAAGAATTTTATACTGCATACTCTTCCATTAGATTTATTTTTTCTGACATGATATAAGAAGTGCATGTTATAGAAACGAAGTTTTTACATTGCCTTTGTCGTCTGAGAAATCTTTGTTGTGGATTTCCCACTAATAAAAAGGTAAAGAAAATCAACACGTGAACAGCGGCCCTGGCTTGAACAGCTAACACTCACGCCAGGGCCACAAACTTGAGGCAAATATGGCATTAGTAAAATTGGCCATTTTCATTGTGTTTTTTTTCAATTTGAATTGTAGTACGTATTTAAATTTAATTTCATCAAATATTTCTTGATCAGCACTTACTGCATTGTCAACAAACGCTAGTGACTCAGTTGATGAAGTCAGGAGCTCAAAACAAGCGCGCGAGGTCGCGAGAACATGGCGTACTATTCAAGGATGAACGAGAAGTTAAGAGGATCGACGGTACCTAATATTTTGCATTTGGTTGAAAATTCCTAATGAATTGTATTCATGTATTTGCTTGAAAAAGACACATTTGGAACAAAAATAAAATATTCTCATACAATTTTCATTTATGACAATTTATATTCATGTCTCGCTACAACATAATCAGAAGAGAAAAGAAAATGGACTCACTAAACCTCAGGGGTGAATTATTATACTGATTATTATTACGTACTCATACACGTGCCTTAAAAGTATACGTTATGTCATATGTTACGACTCTATGGCTTGAACAAACGTAACAAAAAGAAAGTGAAAACAACAATGTTTGTAAAAATCAACAAACAATTTATTTTAAATAATTAATGTGAAAATAAAAATACACTTACAATTTTGTGTATTAAAATCCAAATAATCCAACAATTATTAGTGTCCTAATCACAAATCCTGTATACAAAGAAACTATAAAATGTTCCAAATGAATGTTCCAAGTTAATGTTCCGAATGAATCTTCGTAATGTTCTAAATGAATGTGTCTTCGTAATGAACGAATGTTTCGAATAGATGATGGTTCCGAATGAATGAGTCTGTAATGTTCCGATGTACCAACGATAATGTAATCCATATCATCTTTAAGAAAGTTCAGAGGCATCTGAGAAAGTCCTAAATATATCCAAGTAGCTCTGTTGAATGGTCCAATAAATAATTCCTTTCGAATTATCTATACAGCATGGCATTACAGCAGCACGGCTATTATTTCAAACAATCTGATGATTCCAAAAGCTGATCATAAAAAACAGATCTTTTCAACTCAAGATCTAAAATGGAATGGAAATAATTTGTATATTCAGGTCTTTTATACAACTTGCAAATGGAACATTTCACAACAGGAAACGTGTCATATTACGACCCAGAATGCAATACTAAATGCGTCTATTTCATGGAAATTTACTGAAAGAATGATCATAGCTCTGACCTTGAACAAAAGGTCAGTAAACATGTTGTCATTTGATTAATGCATACGTAATATGTAACAAAAATAAACGTGAAGGTACTCGAATTTTCAATAATTGATCATTGTTAACGCCGCTACTTTAGCCGTCGCCACCGGATTATAATCGTAACCTCTTCATATAGCTATAGCATGCTAGACAATACAATGACCAATGAAGCCTTGGGATTAATGTTGGTAAAACTCTTCACGGTATTTTAATCGTTCAATATTGTATCATATCGTTCAATATTGTATCATATATTTGCTTTTTTAAAAAATAGGACGAAAGATATATTATGTATTATGGCCTCAAATAATTCGGATTTGCATCTACAATCCAAATGACTTGTAGAAAATTTACTATATTTAAGCATATGAAACTAATGGGTTAATCACACCAAGTACTATTGTAGCAACGAGCATTATTCTTAGTACAAATAGCAGAAAAGTTGCTCTACGCTGTATGAAACCGAATTAAAGGTAAAACAATTTGTAAAAGCAGACAATAAGTTGAAGAAAAATCACAACATATGATAGTCCCATAAATATAGGGTAGCGTTTCTTCTTATAAATATTATGGTGACTAAAACCAAAAATAGGGATTCTTAGCAAGGGTAGGCGGTACACTCTGTCATGCCTGCCGTAGTGTTTACTTGTACAGCAGCGTGTAGTGAGATTAAAAAAATGTAGTGGAATAATAAATGTAGTAAAGAAAGAAAAATGTAGTGGGTATGAAAATGTGGCGGATAAGAAAATGTAGAGGGTCACAAAATGTAGCCGATAAGAAAATGTAGTGAGTTTAAAATGTAGTTGACCAATAAATGTCGTGGAAAAGAAAAATCTAGTGGGTAAGAAAATGCAGTGAAATAAAAATGTAGTAGATTAATAAATGTAGTGGACAAAAAACATGTAGCGTATAAGAAAATGCAGTGAGTTTAAAATGTAGTTGACCAATAAATGTCGTGGAAAAGAAAGATCTAGTGGGTAAGAAAATGCAGTAAAATCAAAATGTAGTAGATTAATAAATGTAGTGCACAAAAAAACATGCAGCAGATAAGAAAATGTAGTGAGTTTAAAATGTAGTGGAAGAATAAATGTATTGGAAAAGAAAACATGTAGTTGGTAAGAAATGTAGTGAGTTTAAAATGCAGTGGACAATTAAATGTAGTGGACAAAATAAATGTAGTGGGTAAGAAAATGTGACGGATAAAAACAATGGAGACTTTCTACACCAGTTACCGCACGATTGTTACTTAATCCTGACTACGTGCCGTATATTTTCAGCGAGCAGACGGAAACAAATACAAGGTACATTTTGTCTCTGCAACTTGCAAAAATACATCATGGAATTTAGAACAATTACCAATCGTGCTTTAACTGTTTCCGTGCGGCAACTGGTGCAAACCCTCTCGGGAGTTTAAAATGTAGTGGACAAATAAATGTAGTGACAAAAATGTAGCCGGTAAGAAAATGGAGCGGAGAAGAAAATGTAGTAAGTTTTAAAATGTAGTCGACCAATAAATGTAATGGAAATGAAAACTGTAGTATATACAAGTCATACAGGTCATGTAGGCGTTCAGTAGCGACTATTTTCAGTAATGGGTGTCATTTTTTAGAATTTGATTACACATACCTTTAAATGGCAATTATTAACTTTATTTTGATCCACATACATCCATATTCCTTTGGAAGGTCCTTATTTTTACACGCCCCGAGAAATACATATGGCAAAATCAATGTTAAAGTACAAGGACATTTTTAGACGAGGTCAACCTAAAGGTGTGATCCAGTACAAATCGGATCGAATGAAAGCTGCACGTGTAAAAAAAAAAAAAAAAACCAAAACAAAAAAAACTATCCGTACTGCCCTGTTATTTGTTATGATAGACCCGACATCCTCTTTTCTTCACCCAGTTAGTATCTGGCTACCATTGTTGTTTAAAGTGCAGAGCATTCAACAATCAGGACTGAATAGACTTTGGTTAAACTATATTAGTATTAAATTTTAAAACAACAATTAATCAATTCATATTTAATTTAACTTGAGTAAATGTGCCTACATGACCCACATTGACATACACTTTAGAAAATGCAGCGGATAAGAAAATTTCGAAAAATGTAGTGGTAAGAAAATGTAGTGATAAAAAATGAAATGCACAAGAAAAGTAGCAACAGATAAATATTTAATGGAAATTTATAATTGTTTAAAAATGTTGTGTCCATGGTTTGATATTGTTCTAATTTCAGCGAAGACATTTCACTACAATATATAGGCCCGAGGCAATTGTCCCCAATATCGAGGCAGCACGAAATATCCAAAACTAGTCCCAAACTACGCAAAAACTAGTAAAATATAGCCCTAACTACTGGGATGTTACCTAAATCTAGATGTCGAAACCAAAAAGTATGATATATGTAAATCCTGGGATTAATTGCTAGATCATATGAAACAAGAACACTATATCGGTGTGGTGAAACTTGTATAATCGTAATGCATGTCAACAGTATTTTATTAATTTTTAGCAATTTTTTTTTTGGGGGCGCTGAGGGGCACTTGGACAACTGAACAAAAATCCATTTGTGCAAGAAGTAATTCTTACTAAAGGAAAATAACCTGTAATTATTTTATATAGTGAGGAGCAGCTCTTAGATTTAAAGAAAAACTGTTTCGGTACCAACAGTGTGGACTTTGGACATGCATTACGAGGACAATTTTTATTACGTTCTCTAAGTTTTATTTTTTTTTCTTAGGTGGCTCATCTGTTTTATCATCCTGTTTGTTGGATTCTTCATCTTCCTTCAGCTGTTGTCTATCCAAGTGACCTCACAATATGCAGAATATCTGACCTGTCAATGTGCAGATCATTTGACCTCACAATATGCAGAACATCTGACCTTGCAATGTGCAGAACATGTGACCTCACAATATGCAGAATATCTGACCTCACAGTTAGGAAATCATTTGACCTCACAATATGCAGATCATCTGACTTCACAATATACAGATCATTTGACCTCACAATGTGCAGAAAATCTGAACTCAGAATATGCAGAACATCTGACCTCGCAATATGCCGACGACAGTTCACTTCACTTTGCAAGCTTCAGAAAAAAAATCCTTGAAAATACATCTCTCAATCTTGTAACTTTCTATGCAATTTTCTGGTTTAAGTCTTAATATTAAAAAACATAAGGTAGTTTGATTGGGAAGTATCCGGATGGAATTGGGGATCAACTTATATTATTATATTATATTATATGAAGAATATAACATTTGCTGGAAAACCGAAACTTGTAAACTGGAAACTAAAATCAACATGCCCTTTACAGCTGATAAAGTCTCCTAAGAATAAAAGTCCTGTCAAAAATAAGAGGTAAAATTCAAGAGGTCTCTGTGTTTCCCTGGTGAAGTGCCCTAATGACGGGACCAGAGATGTAATGCAGATGCAAACTTGTGGTTCATTCGATTTATTGACAATCATAAAATCACATTACAGGTAATGTTCTAAAAATTCAAAACTCAAATCTCAGTTTCATCACTTTTAGAAAGAATGACTCATGGACATTGGGCCCCTGGGTGGACGAGTGGTCTAAGGCACTCACCTTGACAGATCACTGACTTCTCACCTGTCCATGTGGGTTTGAGTCTCAGCGTGGGCAACATGGGTACCGGTATGTGAGAAAGCTTGCCAGTAGCTTCCCGTAAGTCGGTGGTTCTTCCCAGGCTCTTCCTCATCCAAATATTCTGGTCACCATATTTAGCCTATAATATGCTAAAAAGTGGCATTAAACCCACAAAACCAAACCAAACCAACCAAACTCACTGACATGTTATCATAAGTGGTAGTGTGTAATTGGACAAAAATACTTAATTTAGAAATATCAAAGATTTAATCTAACGACTTTATATTTATTAATTATTTTGTGATAGATTTAGAAACTTGGACTGCACTTTAATTATATTCATATGGTTTCAACTTTACATGATGCCTTGAGAAACATACCATGGTTATAACAATAATAACTGACAACTTGCATACAAAGTCTTGAGAACACTCAATCAGTTTTGCAATACAAAGAATAAATTATCAACAGATCCTTGAGAAATACTCAAAGGCTTCAAAGTCAAATTTGCACTTTTTATTCTTATGTTTTGTTCCAGATTTCCTATATCAACTGTGATAATTACACTGGTCTACAGCCAAAATGCTTCCGCAATAAATGTTGTCAAACTTTACTAATTCTGGGTCACCGAGAACGAAAATGATGCTTAAAATTGTTGATTGGCTCTAGTTTTAAAGATATTATGCTGGATCAGTATATACGACACCTGACTTGGGAATGGCAGAGGATACGTGAGTTATAAAGGGAAGGGATCTCAATTTAAACCAGAAATGACTAAAATACATCTATGACTGGGTTTGGACAGTACTTGCTTTTTAGGCAAAACAATGAATGATGCAATCTGAAGCTGGTATTGTGTCATACATGATGTGAATTTCATCATGTTATTCCTAGAAGTCATGGATGATGCAATCATAACTAAGCTTACATCACTCTGCTGAAGAAATTGTCCTATATCAGCTCTACAAATCATACAGTGTCGTGCTCTCTTATTTGTCAGTGTTTGATTTTGCAAGGGAACACATTTCTGTTTAGCCAAAGTGAGCAGAGATGCCTTGTACTTGTGTGAACAATGCAGATAACTTCTGCTATGTTTGTGGTGAAGTGACTTTTGCATCACAAAAGCGCAGTATAACCACTATGGTTAAGAAAGCCTATCACCTTTATTTTGGCTGCAAAATTGGAGATCAGGACAAGACGTGGGCACCACACATATGCTGCAACACTTGTGCAACAAATCTTCGCCAGTGGTTGAACAGGAAAAGGAAATCTATGCCTTTTGCAGTGCAAATGATTTGGAGAGAGCCAACAGATCATATCAGCAATTGTTACTTCTGCATGGTGCCTCCAGTTGGAAAAGGTGTGTCAAAGAAGAAAAAGTGGACTGTGCATTCTCCAAACATTACATCAGCTATACGCCCAGTACCCCACGGAGAAGGACTGCCGGTTCCTGATGCACCAGAATCATTCTCACTTGAGTCAGACGAGGAAGAGGAAGAGGATGAAACTTCTAGTCCTGAACCATCAATGTCACATGACCCATATTTTCTCCCATCCTCCTCCTCTGAACCACACATCATAAGAAAAGGTGAACTGAATGACCTTGTCAGGGATTTGGAACTACCCAAGAGTAAGGCAGAGCTATTGGGCTCCAGACTACAGCAGTGGAATCTCCTGGCAGGTGATGTTAGGGTTTCCATGTTCCGTGACCGTCAAAAGGATCTTGTCCCATTCTTCTTCATGGAAGGTGATCTTGTAGCCTGCAACAAAATCGATGGTGTGATGGCAGCCCTCAACATCATTCATGATCCAGACGAGTGGAGACTGTTCATTGATTCTTCGAAGACGAGTCTTAAAGCTGTTTTGCTGCATAATGGCAGTGTTTTGCCATCAATTCCAGTTGGTCATGCAGCCCATATGAAGGAAACCTATGAAAACATGAAACAACTTTTGAGGTGCATAAACTATGACCAACATCAATGGCAGCTTATGGGGATTTCAAGGTTCTTGCTCTCTTGCTTGGTCGTCAGACTGGATACACAAAGTACTGCTGTTTTTTCTGTGAATGGGATAGTCGTGCGAGAGATTCCCACTACATGAAGAGAGATTGGCCACTCCGACAGTCATTGGAACCTGGGATGAAAAGTGTTTTCATAATCTGGAATTGGTATATTGGTCTTCCTAATTTGTTTCTGAGGGAGCTGTGGTAGCTCAGTTGGTAGAGCATCAGACTCGTAATACCTGAGTCATAGATTTCATACCTTCACATGCCAGCCTGGTCGGTTGCTACATGTAGGTGTGTCCTTGGAGAGGCACTTAGTTTCCATTTCCTTGGCATGATATAGCCAATAAGTGTTAAAAGTGCTGTTAAAACCAAAAAACAAAGCAAAAAAGAAACTAATCTGTTTCTACTGAATGTCCCATTTTTCATGTATAAATATTCATTTGATTTTGACTGCACTGCTTGCATTAGCATATACAACAAGACTTGTCCATGTCTCTCATATAATAAGGTGCTTGGAATGACAGGGATGTCTTATGAAATTGTTCTATATATAGATGTTGTGAATGTTAAATGTGCACTAGCTTTCTTCCATTATCAAATATTTTTCTTTTAAATTGCAAGTTATTTTATTTAAAAGACATTATAGTAAAATTATTACTATTTCAGTGTGGTTTTATAAATAATAATTTCATGGTTGTGTCAGATTTTAGCAAATAGTATTTGCATATTCCAATGCACTGCTCAGGAGAGTTGACCCAACAAACATATACTCCTAATGGGAGTTAACCCACAGAACCTAAACAGGAAATGGCTGCCATTAAAGGCTGATTGAAGGTCTCAGGTAACCAGGAAATGGCTGCCATTAAAGGCTGATTGAAGGTCTCAGGTAACTATCTGAAGTTACTATGTAATCACACAACTTTTTTCAAGATTAAAAATTGAAAGAAGAAAAAAAATGTTAACAAATCTTTTGTTGATTTTTTCCTTTATCTCAATTTGTACAGAACCATGGTACCTTAGTTCATACAGCATCAAAGTTGTAATTCAAGGGTTGTGGGTTAGATACCAGTCTAGGCCAGCCCAGGTTGGCTGCCTTGGTGTGTCCTTGGAAAAAACACTTAGTTCCCATTTCAGAGGCATGATATAGCCAATAATGTGTTAAAAGTATCATTAAAACCAACAACAAAAAACCCCAAAGAAACTCAATTTGTAAATTTTTCCAAGACACATTAGAGTGTAAATGGCACAAAACACATAAAAACATGTGTTGTGAATAGGGCCATTACATTTACTCAGGTAAATGACATTGATTCATATTTGTTGTGTAAACATGTATAAAATCCATATTCCATTTAAATTAATAAAACATTTGACCTATTACATGAACAAGTTTGGAATGCTGACAACAATAAAATGGCTGAAAAACAAGCAATCTGAAGTTTTATTTCACAGAGGTAGAAAAAAATGGGAACGTAAAATACAATGGAGTTTGCCTACTCAGATGGTAGTTAAGGCACAATGTCAAAGCATCTAAAGCACAAACATAAATCCCTTCACTGAAATTGGTGCAAAAAAGATAATCAGCCTATAACATATTATAACTTTTAAAACTCCGCACTTTCTTCTTGAAGTAAAATGGCAAAAGTGCAATGAAAAACTAGTAATGATACGTACACGTGACCGGAAACTTATCAGCATAGTGAAAGATATGGAGTTGTGGGAAGGTTTCAAAAGTTTCTGCTTCTAGTTAAATCCCTCCCATGGTTTCCTTTTTAGTTCTTATTTTGAACATTCGTGTTGATAACAGGTAAATTATGATAAGCTTTATATAGTAATGTCAGCTTTGCCAGTCTTATATATGAGCGATAGTAAATTGTCTTAGCTTTGTGTGCTTTTTTTCTATTGTAACCACCTGATACTGGTAGTGAGTGACTGCCTGATGCAACACTGTTGATGCTGCTCTCAAATTAACCTCCCAGTATACATGGAATGTCTTTGTGCCATGTGGCATGTATATACATGTCAACAGAGAAATCAGATTAGTAAATTTTAAACCTAGTGTCAATAAGTTTATGACAAAATATAAATTTAGCCTTGTTATTGCATTGATAAGCTACTTATGTTGCAGTTACCTAGATACCAATTGAAAACTAGCACCATAATGAACATTCAACATAAGTCATATGCCACCTATGTCTGTAAAATGTATGAAACTTATAAACACTTTTTCTAAAAACAAGATACTTGTATATTTTAGCAACAGATATAATTATTATGGAACATCAATGACAAAGAGACTGATTATTACTTTGAATTTCTTGTTAAAGACTAGTTGTATTCACAATATTTTGTTATACACTTCATCATGTTCCAAGCAGTCATAGCAGTCATATTCAACATTAGATTGGTACCATCTTAATTTAGGACCAACTAGGCATCATATGAAGTATTGTAGTGAAAACCCAATGTCGATATGACATCCATTCAGAACTAGCAATAACATGATTTTCATGATGGTCACTGTGGTGGTCATACTGAATTTCCAAGCAAATCCATTTTCATTAAGGACCAAGCAGACATCATAAGAAGTCTTCTGGTGAAAATCCCATGTCGATATGACTTTCCATTCAGAAGGAGTAGTTATAATAAGATTTCAAGATGGCTGCCATGGGACTTAGGTCCCATTTCCTCTGCATGATATAGCCAGTAATGTGTTAAAAATCCTGTTAAAACCAACAAAAATGAAACAAACTGAGCAGCACCTTTTTCACTGAGGACCAAGCAGACCATGGGATGAATGTGTGTGTAAAGTTTTATCGCAATCCTCCAAGTAGTTTAGACGGAGTAGCAATTGCAAACTTGTGATAACAGATGGACATATGTCCAGCAAGGGACAATAGGTAATCCCAAAAGCTCTTCTGGTCCATGACCAACAGAGCTAAAACAAGCAATAACACTAACAAAACTCTCAGGAGCAAACTGATTTGTCAATATTGGCATCTTTAGATGATGACCATAATATGTAAAAAGCTTTAGTGATCCATCAAAACCTATGGGACAAATCGTGCTCACAAGCTTCCATTACACATTGTATTCAGCTGCAAGACAAAAAGGGCAATAACTCTAACATAAATTGCATGAGGACAGTTACTTGTCAAAATGCTAATTTTAAAATCATGACCATAACCTGTACAAAGTTTCACAATGATCCACTGAAAACTGTGATACGAATTGCATTCACAAGATTCTGCCATACGCTACATCAGTCTCAAAGTAAACATGGGGAATAACTCCAACAAAAACATCGTAGTAGGACACTGACTTGTCGATATATGCATAAATAGATGAAAAACATAAACCTGAGCTGCATCCATAAAAAGATTCTGTCATACAATACATCCAGCTGCAAGTTAAAAGGGCCATAACTTTAATAAAAACTGCTGGAGTCTTCAGATGATGACTATAATCTGCACCAAGTACAGTGACCTATTCAAATCAGACTAATTGTGTTTTCATGATTTTGTCATACTTTGTAAATGCTAGACAAAAAACGGAAACAACTCTAACAAAAGTAGAACTGATTTGCAAATTCAAGGGACTACAGGAACCAAAAATGAGGGAGTTGAGAAATCTTGTTAAGCTGTATAGCTTCTATAGGTATATCTATGTTTTCCCAGTCTAAGTAAATCATGAATAAACTTACACTGCATGACACTATGGAGATCTGTCATGATGTGATGTTATAATTGCCAAGTCATACTATGTTACATGAAAAACATGATTTTAAACTGCCAGACAAACTAACAAGATTGTCATTTGCAAAACACGAATTGCTAAATATGCATCCATGCCCAATAAAGACAGGGGTGGTTAAGGGTGGGGAGAGTGGCTAGGCATTATCAAACACTATTAAAATAGTATTTATTGAAGAATATCCAAATTTGGGAAAGTGTTTGGAGCTTAGTAATGCCTTCAGCAAGGTATCAGCAAGTAATTTACTGGTTTTACTGCAAATTATATCCTGTAGAATGCATAGTAGCTGCTACTGAAAGTACATCTGGTTTAGCAATACATGCAATTTTGCACTAGAAGTATCCATGTATTATAGTTTAGAACACAGTTGGAATTACTGATCCGGAAAAAAGAAATAGCACAGAAGAAAAAAAACCAGAATTGATATCTAGAACTAGATATGTGGCATATCTCCTTTAGAAATAAAATAGAATGAACAAGATAACAATACAAATGATGTTAGCATTCACAGAGCCATAGTTTGTTTGTTGTCACATCTTTTATTACCATTTAAAGGCCATAACAGTTTTATTGCCAATCAATTATCATTGTAACAGGAGCAACTCTTTAAAAACTTATATTTAGGGCTTTCTCTACCTCAATAAGCAGTAAACATAGGGGTGCTGATGCATGTCAGTAAAGTCAATAGCTTATGGGTGTATGAACAGATGGAGTCAAGCCTTCAGATAATCCCAATGTATTTAAGCTATTCTAACCCATGTTTATTTCTATTAATAATGGTATTTGGCGATCAAATTTAGATATTGGAGAAATATGAGGACAGACAGTTTAAGGTCTAAAAGTAGAATAATAAATAGAGAGAAGAAAAAGAAGGATAGCTCATTTCCTTAAACTCAAGTTGCTACCTAATGAAATTAAGAGGCAGAGATTTAATTCAATAAAAATAAGAGGTTTATCTGACGTAAATAATTAGTTAAATAAAAAGTTATAATGAGGGGCCTGGTTTTGATGGATGGAGACGAAGCTTATGAGGGAAATTATAGGAAACAAAAAAAACACCTCACAAACACTGGAATAAATGAAACCACGCTGCATTGCTTACTATCTAGACATCACACAGATCATTATGTCTTCTTGGTTTGTTGAAATGTGATGGTAGCTAAGGAATGCCGAAGTCAGTTGAAGTAGGAGAAAGTTTCTTTAACGAAATGAAGCTATCTAATCATGTTTGTTAATATTAGTGTGCTTTCCTTCATCTTGTTAAAGAAACTTACCCCATCTTCAACCAACTTTGGCATTCTTGGGCTAACATCACAATTCAACTAATAGAAATGTGTGTCAATGGAACTTGAAAACGCATTCACTTGCTTGTGTCAGGATTTGATTCCATTAGGAAAAAGACATCAGAGTAAGTATTGTCAGAATAAAGCAAATCTATTACACTTTAATCTGTGCAACAGTGTCAATATGGGCTGCCAAGTGTGCGAGATACATGTATTCTTGAAAATGTAGCCCCCGGTTCCCTGGTCAGTTAATTGGGGACCATACGACACAACACCGTTTGTGCTGGAAGTAAGATGTCAAATTCCCACAGTATAAATACCAGGAGGGACATTGTACATTGTTGGTAGCAACAGGGGACGATTTTTTCAAAATTATAAAATAAATGAGAATGGAATGTTTTCTGCATAATTTGAGTGTGCAGAATGAAAAAATTAACCCATTTACATGATATCTTTTGAAATAAATTCACAGGAAGCATTGAAACACATGTTCCATCCACCATTTTTTATATTACATGCTGAAATTTGCATATTTCTTACATATGGTTATATAGAAATCTTTTGTGAACATTCAACTTTAAGAATATGTTATCTTTTTGTGTGTTCCAGGTACTTCTGAAGCTTTTCTGTGCTTTTTAACAATGCGCCACACTAATATTTTTGAATGAAATACTATATTCTTGAGTCACACACAAGCTGAAATTATATGTTACTCTTCAAACCAATAATGCATACTCATTACAATGCTCTTGCACATATATATGAACTCTGTGTAGAATAAAGAAACATATAATTTCATTTCAGAGTATGTACAAGAGGCTGTTCATGCAGGAAGGGATGGCCTTCAGGCTGAAGCTATTATTTTTTACAACAGCAGTCACAGGTCTTGAGAAGAACATGAAAGGATATCTAACATTGGAAACTGGCTGCAGATGCCAATTTTTGAACGATTATTTTAACTGTACATTTGCGGTTTCTGAATTTGCATGCTGTGACCTTTGCAAAATAAGGCACCTAGTAGTGCAAGTGGTATGAAATTTTTAACTGGACAAAATCAAACAGATAGATACCTTGTGCACATGGCTTCAAATGAATATGTCAAAGCTGATGTATCTGGTGAAATTGCTTTTCACCTGACTGATGATTTAATTCAACGCATAACAGAAACATCTGATATTATACCTATGGACATGAATGAAATTATACAATATTACAACATACCCAGGTACATTTCTGATTCACTTCATGCAGTATCTGTTACCTTTAGGAAACAATATTAAGTTATTCAGACCAAGTAAGTAAATCTCTCACCTGCCCCTTTGCTATATACAAATCCATTTTAATTTTCTAGTGACCATAACCTTACCAACTGGGCAGAAGAAAGGTGGGCATCTAGGGAGATAAAAACACAATTCCAAAAATTACACCAATACCTAATACCCCCACCCCCACCTGCAGACACAAAAAAATTTATAGGACTTTAATCCCAACAATTATTCAAGATTCTCAAATGACCTTGAGCTTGCTTCAAGAGCAGAGAAAGGATAGGGTTGTGTGGAGAGACAATGGAAATGCTTACTTATCCTCCAGTCCAAATATGAAACCAATTGCTTCAGGGTTTGGGAATTGTATCAAAACAGAAAAAACTGACTGTTTAAGCCCCAACCTTAACAGGTGGAATGAGTAGACACTACCACTAGAGGTGGAATGTGTCTTGCCTCTACCAAAACTGACAAGACAACTAGACAATGTGCATGTTGCTTACTTAAATAAACCCCAACTTCTCCAACATCTCACTTATGTGCATGTGAGGGAAATTAATCTATAGTTACTGTAGAGTCTCCTTTGATTAGTTGCCTGCTGCAAGTAAAACGGGGGGAATAACTATTAAAAAATGTGTGTCAGCACAGTGAATAGTCCATGTTCACATCAACATAAGATGACTATAGATATAATACAAACCAAGAATGACTTATTTCCATCAATAACTGTGAGAACAACTGTAATGGATTCTATTCAGCTTTAATTTAAAATTGGCTGCTATTCCTATGTATTGACCTCCACCTAACATGCAGTTTCACTATGGCAGATAATGGGTTCTGGGCAATATCAGAAAGTAGGCTTACAAAGTTTTAAAAGTTTCTGAATATTGCTTTCCAGATTTAAAATCCAGTCTAAATTTGTGATAGTCAATCCGGGACTCAAATTCAAGAAAGCCGTTTTCTTAATCTGCTGGTGTCTGAACACTTCTGTGAGAACTGAAAACCTGCCTGGATGTGGTACAAAAGGTTTGACTTGTCACAGATCATGTATCATTTTCAACTCGCCAGTATGAGAGTTTCTCTGTTTGTGGTTGCCTGCCATCACCTTTACATCAGCTACACTGTCAAAATTATCAGAAATGTTGTATATGACAGCTAATGCTTTAGATCTGGCCAGAAGGTTTTTGTCTTTGTTCATTGGGCCCAGTCCTTGAAGAATCTTTTTTTGTCCTTTAACAAGGTGTTTTATGAGTAGGTCTGCTGGTATATGACTATCTTTTTTCCCCCCGATGTTGATATAAAGGCCATATATACTTTGATATGCAGTGCACAAACAACATGATGCTTGCTGATGGCATAATAAGTGCAAGATCTCTAGAGCACATTTACTTCTGCTGTTATGACTCTTGCCACCTGAGGTATAGTAGCTTATGTAAAGCCATCTCTCCAGACTGATTGTATGCTTCAAAGCATGTAACATATTATCTGCTGAAACAAAATAAAATGGTATTTTAAGAACAGTCTTATGTATACCTTATGTCCAAGACAAGTAAGGCAGGGTCTGTTTGTGTAGATACTGTGCAAGTATAAATATCATCATACTGAGTTGATACTTCTTTTTTGGTTGAGCTGTTGGACACATCACTAATGGTGGTGTTTTCATCATTGGCCAAACATGCAGAACGGAAAAAGCATTTCACCCTGGCATGCTGTGATCTGCACCAAGCTCCTGAGCATATAGAAAAACTCCCATTATATAAAGATCTGTAAAAACACACACCATACCTATTCTATATAAAAACAGAAAAGGATTACTGTTACGGAATCATACCTTTTTACCTTTTTATAATGATTTAATTTACTAATTTATGATTTCTGTTTTAGTCTGAATAGGGGTTAGCATATCAGTATAGATACGACTACTGCTCGATCAATAAGTGGTCACATGATCAATTGCGCGGGAAATGAAGTCGACCTGGCTTTGTACTTTTTAGAAATCAACATTGAAAGGTCACATTCCATACTACACAATAACATTATGTTTACTCTTTAAGATTTTTAGTACACTAGACCTTTGGGTAAATGACGCGTAACCTAGTTCCTGATTGGTTCTTAGAGGGTTGTGTTATTTTGAAATACCATAGTATTAAAGATGAAGAAAGGATATTCCCTTTTAATTCTACGCACTTAGTAAAGATATATAGGGAATAATCTTTGGAATTATCATTCTTTACAGTTGCTTGATCGAGGGGAGGTTATTGAAATTATTCAGTTCTGTGTGGAAATTATTTGATTAGTAATTCATCTGAATTACTATACAGCTCCGTGGAATTATCGGACATTATTCTAAAACTTGTGAGATTCCAGACTTGCAAGGATTGTTTTGGATTACATCAGAACTTATCAGTTTCAGCACATTACAGGCTTTTTCATTCGGAATACCACATCCGGATTATTCTGATTAACAACAGGAAGTGAACTTTAAAACATTTTAGGACTTTTTAGGATATTCTATACTGTAAGTTATTTTAATTCTTTCACTTTGATTGTTTGTTGAATTATTTTAATTCTTTTAATATTTTAGGAAATTAAAGTTTTGCATTTTAATCTTGAAAGCTTGTTTGTGTCTTTTATTCTGTTACATTACCCCTAGAGTCGTAACATTACATATCTGCAAGCTATGTGGTTGTACGTGATACATCTCAGAAGCTAAGAGTTAAATACAAAAACCAAACAATCCAAAAATTATGCAAAATAGGTCATTGTGATTTTCTCCAAAGAGTTTTTGCTCAAAATAAATGAACCAAACAAATTTCAAAGCCAAAATTTTCATTCAACTAGTAGCCAAAGAGCATTCTGGTGGACCTATTGTTTGCTTAGAGGTGATTGACTAGATAGGTGTTGTTTCTTTATCATGACAATAAAATTAGGCATATAAAAACTTTTGTTAATTACTCAATCATGTTGTGTTTTGCACTGTATACCAACTAACATATCAAATATGCTATTGATTCAGCAAGCCATGTGTGAATCACTTAGACATTTATCAGGATGTACCAATCAATAATTCCTGAAACAACAACAAAAAGAACAAATCAAATGGCTAAAGTGATGTTAACTTGACAGAGGACTGCATGGAAATAAAACCAGATGCAATTATATGACTTCTGTAGCATGGCCTTGGCTTTAATGGCTTAGCATGCACTAATAAAGTTTAATTACTCAACAATATTAGAGAATTATCCCTAAATGTCAACACTTATAATAATAATACTACTTTATTTATAGAAGGCAACTCAATTAGTATAATACTACTCTCTTGAAGCCTTTTGTTTAAAATGTGGAAAAATTATATACAATATTTAAAACATAATATAAAGTGTCTGTGTATTATGACAATAATCAGATGTTGTTAAACATGTAAGAAAAATTGAAATTTTCTTTAAACAACTTTAGATTATCACTTTTTTTGATGTTTTGGGGAATACTGTTCCATATGAAAGCATGTGAATATTGCAGAGACTTTTTGAATGTCTAACTTTGGCTTGGGAAGTTGAAGATTCCCATCACAAACAGATCTTAATCCATATTCAGATGAGTTTGCTACAAATAATTCCTGAAGATATTTTGGAGCAATTCCTTGAAGAGACTTGTACACTAAAATGCTTTTTTGGTAATCAATCCTTACAGATAAGTCAAGTCATTTCAGTTCACAGAAGAGAGGCTTGCTTGGTGCATCCAATGGTTTTCCAAGTATAATTCATGCTGCTTTTTTTTTGTAGTTTTGAAAGTCTGTCAATATTATGTTTAGAACAATTTCCTCCAATAGTGACACAATAGGTGGAGACAATTTAAGTATTTCAGGTCCAATTCCATCTAATCCTGTAGCTTTGTTTACATTTAGGTTTTCCAATGTTTTGTAAACTTCATGCCCTGTAACATAGTCCAATTTAAATGATTCTATATTTTGTAGTTTATCATTTAGGTTCTCATTTAGAACAGTAGGATCAAAGTTCTCACTTTTTCTTTGAAATTCACCAGATACACTACTAAAATACTTGCTGAATGAATCTACAATATCCTGCACAGAAGTCGCTTTATGACCATTATATTTGATAATACTGGGAGGAACAGGCGACTTTTTGGAATTTAGTTCATTTAGATATTTCCACACATTACTAGATTTTTTATTTTTCTCAATGGCTTGTTTGTAGTATGTCTGTTTGACTATTCCAATCATATCTGTAACTGCATTCCTCCATTTCCTGTAGTTTTCCCCATCTTTGATTTTATGAAATTTGTCTCTGATTTCAGGTGAAAGCCAGTTTAATTTCATTTGCTGTTTTACTTGCTTTGTTTTTAGTGGTGCATGAATATTCATGATTTTCTTGAAGAGATTATAAAACATTTCCACAGCAACGTTGAAATTGTTAATATTTTCTAAACAGTGGTTCTTGTCGCAGGTCATTTAGGAATTCTTCTTCATTAAAATCCTTTGAAGTCTCTGTATGTAATTTATTATGGCACATATGCCTTAATTCAACATCAGTGACAACAAGAATGAGCTAATAATGCCTAACCTAGGCTTCAAAGACAAGGAAAAAATATTAAATGTGGTTATGTCATCAACACTTTGGTTGAACTATATACTTTTGGACTGGTAATGATCCGCAAAGAATCAGACATTTTTTGCCACACAAACTAAAAAAAGATGCACCACCCATTATACACTAAACTATCATGATACACTAATTTTACACCCATTATAATACACTAAACTATCATGATACACTAATTATAGTATTTACTAACTTGTCTACCTCTAAAACAATAAGACTTGGAAACATATATCAACATTGAGGTAAAATTGATCAAGGAATCAATTGTAAATAGAATTTTGTAGATGACAGTCTGAAATGTGCAATATTTGCAAAACAATCATTATCCTCACCCCCTCATAGAAATGGGTTATTATAATAATAATAATAATAATAATAATACATTTGTTTAGGTAGGATCAGCAAATAACAAGTAGTAATACATTAATACATATAAAAATTAAATAACATTGACACAGTACATTATAACAGCATAATAAACAGTTGTGATACATATTTACATACATACATACAAAGAAAATAGTGTCCACCAAGAATGACCCATAACAGTTTGCAAAACTTATTTCCAATGGGTCCTGAGGGATCAAGATTTTGGGGCAGGGTATATTTTCCAAATTAAAATGATATATTCGACTAAGCTAAGCAATTACAATTAAGTGAAACAAATTTAAAAGATGATTTCAGAATTAAGAAGTACCGTATCAGTAAAAACAATTCATTCTAGTAAAATATCGTTGAACTCCGTTCTCTTGATTTGCTTTGTTTTAAAAGGTATGACTTACCAGCGTTTGAAACGACTTAGCCAGAAAGGTCAGATTATTGATGAGGATGTTGAAATAGCAAATACATTCAATGAATTTTTGTCAGCGTAGGTTCCAGAATTAAGGAACCCACTGTAAACTCCAATCACAATGAACTAAGAAATTTCCGTTCATAAAGAATTCCAGCTGACACAAACTTTTTTAGCTCTGCAATACCAAATGAAAAAGTTTTAAAATTTTTGCAAACTACTGCAACAACGAAATCAACAATCCTAGATAATATTGGACCACATCTACTGATGTCTGCTGCAAACTTAATATCTGATAGCATAGCTTACATATGTAATCTAAACATATCCACCTCAGTGTTTCCCCAGATATGGAAATTGTCAAAAGTTGTCCATTTCTTAGATATGATTCAAACCATTCAACAGACATAACTCCTAATCCTACCAATTTATTACAAAATATTTCATGATTCACTGTGTCAAATGCTTTTTCTAAGTCAAGCATGATCATTCCACTGCAGAAACCTTTTCCCATTTGTACCTTAATATAATCAAAAAGATGTATCAAGCATGTATTAGAAGAGTACAATCCCATGAAACCTGAATGTAGTTTATAAATTAAGTTATTCTTAGTGAAAAAGTTTTGAAGTTGAACATAAACTGCTCTTTCCAGAATCTTGGACACAATACTGAGTATACTAACAGGCCTGTAATTGTTTGCATCATCTTTACTACTCTTTTGTAAAGAGGTCTAACTCTAGCTAATTTCAGTTCATCATGCACAATACCACTTGATGCAGACAAGTTAACAATGTAAGTAATTGGAATGTGAAGATACTGACATAATCTTTTATAAACTATGCTAGGATGTTGTCAGGGCCTGAATTTTACATGGATTAAGGTTACTCAATCCTTTGTAAACAAAGTCCTCACTTACAGTTTGAAGTTGGCATGTGTAATTATAAACATTTCTTGCCCTGTAAAACTCTTTAAAAATGGCTGAATCTGTTGCAAGTGTATTTGAAGGTTGTGGTAATTTCACCAAGAGAATAGTTAAGAAGGTATTACAATGATTTGCAATATCACAGGGACTGTGGCAGTTGCTATCCTCAATAGTCAGTACAATATTAGCATTATCTTTTGATTTAGAACTGTAACTGAGTGACTTTAACTGTTGCCAGTTTCTTTGGATTGTTTTTATTCTCTTCAACTTTTTTACAAAAATAATTAGATATTGCCTCTCTAACATTTCTATGCACTTGATTTCTAACTTTGCAAATTTTTTTTATACACAACATTTACTTTTATCTTTCCTATAAATGTTCAAAAGCTGATCTCTATATTTAATTTTTCCAAAATTTCAGTAGATATATATGGTAAACTTTATCAAGGAATCGATTGGAGAAGGAATATCTGAGATGATGCAATATTTAAAAAAAACAAAACAAAAAAAAAAACGTCGTCTGTAGTTCATTCCCTCATCAAAGTTCATCTTAACCGACAAGTGAAAATATTTGTAAAAATAATTATATGACCAAATTGCTGGTTAAGCTTAAACACAAAATAACGACTGGTATAGGTCAAACAGAGAGTATTAGTAAAGTTCACACTGTGTCTGTAATAAATAGATAATTAAAGGAATAAATTTGCCACGGTTTGATTACCGAAAGAATCTCCATTTTTATATATGCAGCCATTTTGTTTTGATCATATGAACAATGTGAAGGTTGGCGTTCACGTGACTTCTTCTAGCAAGCATGCGAAGCAGAAATAGGCTAATGTGTACATATCGGTTCCTGTGGACAGACGATTTATCTTCATTTATCCTCGTCGTAGGCAGTAAACTGGGCACTAGTGAATCATGTTCATATGTCTCGTTATGCACGTGCATGTCCTAATTAACATGAGTAGTATACATTTTATATTTCTCGTAAAAATGATTACAATGGCACTTCATTATGGTTAATTGATCACGTGGTCTTGGAGAGGCTTCAAAAGGCCTTGTAGGCGGGAATTCGTCGGATTTCAAATTCTAAACTGGTAAGTAACACTACGTTTCTTTTAGAATGACTGTGCGCAACCAAAATGGCTAGAATACATTTAAGAAGCGTTAATTATTTTGTGGGGGTTCGGATATTTCTGCGATTGCAGCGTAACATGAGGCTTATATTTAAATTGTACAACCTACCTTTTGCGTGCCGGCCAATCTTCTTGGCAGTGTTGGGAGCTTTTTGCAACTAAAAATGTGGCTTGTGGTCCCGGAATTGGGGGGGGGGAGGGGGTTAAATGTCGTGACCCAAAAAACTACTTCATATAATTGAGAATAAGTTATCTACGTATATACGCTTATATAAAATGACAGGTTAATAAAGAAAACAAAATGTTTTCTCTGAAGCATTTAATACACTTTTTAGCAAACGATCATTACACGCACGCACACACACATTGAGTATGTCACTATGTGCACAGAGCCACACAATCACAATTACATAGGCATTAAATAAAAATTAGTCTTAACTAGATTCAGACTTTGCTATCAGCGATTCAGTGGAGGGTTAGAAAATGATACAAGTGTCATTCATTTTGGCGGGGTACCAGGGAGGAGGGAGGCCTGGGATATATCTTTGGGAAGAAAAAAAAAAGTGAGGTACCAGATGCCTTGATTTGTAGAAAAATAGACCTTATTCTATCCATCATAATAGTTTAAGGAAAAAATTCTCTTGAGATAAAAGGAACAAAATATATCCTGGTTGGAAAGAAAAATGTTCATCTTTGCACTTATTTAGAGACCGGATGATATAATTGTTTAAAATTTTTCAGTTAATCTCATTATTGAACATGCTCTTTCTGCACTTGCATCGCTGAGATGGAGTGCCAAACCAGATACGTCTATGTCTCGGGTCAAACAAGCAATGGTCACACTAGTTAGAATGTCAAATCTTGGTTTTCCTGAAGGTAAATAATAGTTGCGCATGTCAGTATTGTGTTTACAGTATGTGCAAAGAATAAAATGCCACCCCACCCCATGCTATTGCACTGAACAAAGTAAAACTGTTAACCAAGAGTTCTGAAATTAAGTTTTGCTGGGCTTTGTTTCCCAAATGGTCTATCCTTCCTTGAATTACAGCTGCTGCGTTTCAACATTTTGCCTTAAAACATGCATCTTTCCACACTATTCCATCTACAACAATAATCAAGTTTTGCATTTAATGTATGGAGTAAATCGGATTTCAAAGAAACGTTTCTGGTGTCACAAAGTAGTCATTAATCTTTCATAAAAAAATGGCTACATCAGTCTCATTCAGGGCAGTGAAGGGTAATTTTTGTTCCTTTAACATACCGTCTATACTCACATATAATCAGATACCAACTGCAAACTGCATAGACCCAGATCTGCTGGCGCATAATGTGCCGCCAGATCTGGATCTATGCAGTTTGTAAGGACTAATCAGTAGAACAAACAACATAGAACCTGATCTGATGACGCATTATGCGACAGCAGATCAGGGTCAATGTTGTTTGCATTTGGACCCGACTTGTACATGAGTATATACTGTACATCTCTTTGATTTACTTAAAACAATAGGGTTCCACTTTCATGTACTTTATCTAAGATGAAAAGACAAGTTACACAAAATCACTGTTGCTTTTGTTAGTTGAGTAGTTTCTGGAGTTGTGGTTATTTATCTGAGATGTCCATTTCCTATTAATGACAACTATAAACTGCTCTATGGTGATGGTGATACTCTTGTATGAGGATTAAACATGACTGTTTGCTTTATATTGAGGCTACAGATTAAGGGCATATATTGTGGTATCAACAAATGTTTGTCTCTTTTGCAATAAGATTTACTGAAAATCATGTTTTTTACAAACATGATGGGGGGGGGGGGTAAAAGTCATGTTTAT
The DNA here is from genome assembly GCA_029931535.1 of Margaritifera margaritifera. Lineage (NCBI taxonomy): Eukaryota > Metazoa > Mollusca > Bivalvia > Unionida > Margaritiferidae > Margaritifera > Margaritifera margaritifera. The sequence continues at coordinate 1,658,376 of JAQPZY010001230.1, forward strand.
CATGTGACCTGTCATGTTGTGGCATGAGGTCAGATTTCATATACTGTATCAGACTCTGAATATAAATCATCAAAATCTTGGTTGCATTTGAGGAGTGAGATCCGTGCATATTAATGAAGTGAAAGCACATTTGTTGACCTAATTCATGATACAAGTCGTACAAATATAGCACCAAGCCTTTTTAAGATAGGGCAATGAAACTTGATTACTTTTGATGTCTGCCCAGTCACTTTGTAGCTCTGTCTTTATCGTCCAACCATGGTAGGCAAGGGACTAAACTTCACTGAATTTGTTTATTTTCATTGTTCTTTATGGTGATGATAGCAATTATTATTATCATCATCAGTTGCACTGGCTTATTTGCATCAGATAGGACATGAAACACTCTAATTTCTGTTATCAGTTAATTTATACCTCTCCCTTTTTCCCATTCCTTGCAACTTTTAATAATTTTAAAATTGTTCAAGACATTCTTTTAGAGCAGTAAAGTTACCTACTTCCACTGATATTATATTTGATCCTGATAGTCCTAGCAATTATCATTTGACCATGATTGTATATAGATCTCAAGAGTTTCTTTCTTTCTTTCATTGTTGTTTAAGAGCACCTCAACACATTAAAGACTATGTATTTACTAAAACAATGGGGTTTAAGTGCCTTGCCCAGAGACTGACCACAGTAACTGACCCAGGATGGGCTGGGCAGGTTTATGACCTGCAACCTCTGGTTTGTAAATTGCAACCTCTGGTTTGCAACCTCTGGTTTGTAAACTAGCCAAATTGGTAAGTTGAAAAAATGACATAATATTTATATTTTTTCTATTTAATTTCCATACATTGCTAACCTCTATACAGAAATATGTGCACACTCAATTTTGGCAGAGTACCAATAGTTCGGGACCGATTATTTAATGTTTGTATGAAGATATACATTTTTTCCTTTATCTCGAGATAAAAAAATTTCCCAACAAAATATGACGGATTTAGATTTTCTGCAAGTCAGAACAAGAGTGGGTTTTTTTTCAAGCTATTTGAGGGTCAGAATTTTTTTTCTCAGAACACGTGGAAGAGTAAATGGTTGGTCCTTTACATTACTGAAGTTTTGTTTCAGCTACATAATTATGATAATGATGGTCATGATGATGATAATGATGATGGTAGAAAATTCACATAGTTATTATGTTGTGCTGATTACTTGTTTAGTGATAATGATTTGTTCATTGTTAAATGCTGATTTTTGTGATGATTGTGATGTTGATGATAAATTGTTGTTGATCTGATGATATGATGATATTGTTTATGTTGTGTTGATTAATGATTTGATTATGATGATATAAAATATAGGAGAGAGACTAGGAAAGTACTAGATTGTTGCTGTTGTCAGTGTTGGTGGTGGTGGTAATTAGGTACTTGAGTAGGTAATTGTTTCTAGTTGTTTCTAGTTCTGCTATATTGTATTTTACCATATTGATTGTTGACTTGTACCTCTGAAGGATAACTGGATGTAATGCAGTGATATTAAGACATCTTTTCCTAAACAGCCATACTACAGGTTACAGGCTGGAGGCATATATTGTGATGGTCAAGTTAGGTCTCCCTCTCTCTCTTTGTTGCTAATATTACTGAAAATTCTGATTTTTTAATCACAACCATGTCCAGTGGTTGGGGAGTCAAAAATTGTGTTTTTCACATAAAACATTGTGTTATGGCATGTATGAGGAAGGTATGTGTGGATGTGTTATGGCATGTATGAGGAAGGTATGTGTGGATGAGTTGATTAGGTTCCTATAAAGCAAATTTTCTGCTTTTTACAAAGTTTTTAACTCTCTGGGCTTAGATTTGTTTTCTTTCCTTTTTTTTGGCAGTCAAGGTACACATTTTTCACAAGCATTATAGTGCTGTTTGCAGGTGAGGCCAACTAAAAACTGTGTTTCCTATTGCACTGGTTTTTTAAATTCGGGTAGGCAGGTAGGTATTTTTAAAAAAAAACATTAGTCACATAACATTTCAAGTGCTTGAAAGTACTTGGAAAAACTGGCTCAATTAGATGCACAAATCAATTCTGACAATGTGATTTTTTTTAATTTTATTTTTTTAAATATTGGGGTGGGGGTGGGGAAAAAGTGCAGGGTTGGCAATGAGATACAGGGATGGTCGGCAGACCGGAAACTTTCATATTTTTTGTTTTGGTCTGAGTGTTCAACGGCACCATTTGTTGTTTTTGATGATGACAATAACAAAAAAAACCAACAATAACTCAATTTCTGTGAGCAATAGTTTTTTATTCGACGACATGTCACATGATTTGATATTTCCTCATGTTGCATGGTTATTCTTCATGTCACATGATCATATATTGACTTGTATGTGATGTTGTATGTTCAGTTCTTAGTGTTAGCTAATTGAAATGGCATTTGTACAGTTTTAAAGCAGATTTTTTAATTTTGTCTCTAAATCATGTAAAAAAAATAATTGCAGTCCTTGCACACAAAATTTGCAAACAAAGTCTCTGCAAGTGTCACTTTATCCACTTTTGATCCAGTCTCAAATAATGCCTTCAATGTGGGTGTGTTTGTTACAGAAGAATTGTTACTCCTATGTGATGGTGTCTGCATATGCCTAATTATATAATTTCTTCCTCCATATGCTATCTTAAAATCCAATTTGCATGAAAGACAAAATGCAAAGTCAGGAACTTTGCTACTCGCCCGCACACACTTAAATTCTGGTATCCAAGCGTTGTTAAACTTGTTGTAGTATTTCTTAGCTGGTGGCTTCTTAGCATTGGGAGAAAGCCGACGTTTCGGCATTTTGACATGAATTAAACAAAAAATATACAAGCTGCCCTTAAATATTCATCTTAAACCATCGTGAACAATACAAGAACAATTAAAAGACATCAAATCAAAATACTTACTCAAGTGTTTCTGCCAAGATCATTTTTGGTCGGTCTCTCCATTTTATCTTCCTTCCACGACAAAGTACAGCAATACTGCATTGAGAATTATTTGAGAAGATGGAAGAAAGAGAAAGAAAACCATTATTATACAATTATAGACTTTGCCACATACCTAGTCACAATCCGACTGCATATGCCGCTGCTGCAGTGATAGTAGTTCCTCAAGGGAATAACCATGCTGCCACTACATCTATTACTATCTAAATAATCTCAAAGTACAATATTATAGTTACAGAATTTTGTTTAGGCGAATAACAAGGTTTATGAACCAGTAAACCTCATACTGATGGATGAGAAGCAGAGATCAATATGACAGGTTTACTTGTCCACGAAATCAATATCTAATTTTTTTTCCATGTATATATCTTGCATTTCTAAACATAAATCTGGTGGGTTTGTGTATATGGCTGAGTATTAAATTCCGTTTGACCAGTTAGTGAGGTTTTGTGCAAATCGAGTTCTTACCGTCGACCTTGTTCGATCCTTTATGGGGAATATTTGCATGGCCGAGAGGGTTACGGCGCTGGTGAATGAGAACTAGGCGATATATGCCGTTACTAGCGGCATTGGTTCGATACCTGTTTGAAATGTATTATGACTCAAAGGCCGGGTTAATCATATTATTGTCATTCTATATGTACATATAAAGAAATAAAGAATAATTCTTTGATAGCAGGATGTAAAGCAAGACGAAGACACTATAGAAAGGAAAATTTCAGTAAAAATGTCAATAGAGGATTCTAAACGAATATTTTATATGATATGAAATGTATGAAACGTGTTGAATAGCAATATATGCCGTGAGATTGAAATTACATTTATTACATAATTCTCAAACTTTGAATTTTACGGTGTTTATCAAAACCGATCACTTCCATTTAGGTATTATGGAATCACGGACAACATGCAAGAACTACTTACCTCCGAAATTGAAGAGCTTGAGAACGTGCAAGAACTACTACTCGTTTCCGAAAGTGAAAAGTTTGACAACGGAAGTACTCCAGTGAGCATGTGCAATTTTATAAAAACATGTCGACACATTTTTAGGAACATGTTTACTTCCTTCAAATTACAATGAAGACATATATTAGATTCACTTTAGCAAGTCATCAAAAACAATTTCAAGGGATCAAGTGTTTGGAACTATTTGTTAGTCTCTTAACATACATATGTGTCCGCCAAGCTGATCGGCGCAGGGATAATATACAAAATTGTATAGTGAATAGCCAGATATCAGAGGCGCATACTACGCGACAATGGCGCAGAGTGACATAATTCATAGGAGCTGGCATCATTATATCACGTGACTGTGTGTAATGTCACAGTATGGCGAAGGTTTTTTATTGACGTGACGTTATGCTCCTATTAAACTTGAACTTGGTGTAATACATCTATACTTTTCAACAGTTAACATTGAAGGATTATCAACTTACTTAGTTTATAAATATGCAGACTTAGTTGAGGTCAGAGGCGTATCGCTTCTGACCTATTTTAATCTATAGTGCAGGCAAGACAGATTGTTGTCGGTGTTAGAGAGCCACTTTTTCTAGAAGAAATATAATTCTCTCTCTCTCTCTCTCTCTCTCTCTCTCTCTCTCTCTCTCTCTCTCTCTCTCTCTCTCTCTCTCTCTCCTAGGGAAAAGATGACTCTGCAGCAGATTTTCTCCTAAGGGTTAAAAACTACTCTAGGACAACATTGCTCCCTCTAAGAGTTATTCTCCCTCTCACTCCAGGTCTCCGTTTGTATTTTTCCCCGAGGAAACACTACTACGAACTCTTTCTTCCGCAAGTTGTCCTTTACTAGGGCTCTGCAGTTTATCGTGCAGCACTTGATGCAATCAGTTATACAGGAGAGCGAGTTAATCAGAGATTCAATAAAACAAGTAAAAATTGGGAACGTTCTTCATACTTTATCACTTCGTGACATTTAGGTAATCGATTTTGGTGTATATGAACTTAATATTTGAATGTTATATCTTATATTAAAGGAAATAAGGAACATAGCAACTTAATTGTTTGCTACGTACTTTTGTATATTCATTTCTTCATATGCTAGATTATAATTGCGATAACAGAATAATGAAAACTGATATCTATAAGTTGTTGACGATGCCTTGTTATTAGCAACGAATTTCTTTTAAATTAAGTTTTATTTGGAGAGATTATGACTAACTTATCCTAACAAGTTTCTCTTTGTTCACTTCATAAAGCAGAATCTTTTTCCCTCCTTTTGTATTTTAATTTTCTAAATCAGTTCTCGAGCCAATATTAAAGTCTTCAACATTGTAGCTATTGGACACGGTCACAAATTTATCTCATGCACTGAGAATGTTATCTCGATAAAATCTAAATCAAAGTCATATATGAGTATGCATGAGAGGTATCAGACATGTATATATTGCCTCGACTGCCATGAATATTATATCAGATATTCTCTCTTTATATTAGAGATAAAAAAGGAAGAGCGATAAAAGATTTAATTACATTCAAAGATTTAAAAAAGATGAAACGTAAAAAGAGAGATTTCCATTTTCATTGGACAAATAACTGTTTCGTCTGCATTTGCGATCCCTCTTTTGCGAAAGGTGAAAGTCCATATGATTACGATATGGAAATATGAACGCAAAATGCACGACGGATTGGTGGCCGTCTTGAAGCAAGTGGCAAAATTGCCAGAAATACCAGATAGTCCAGCGTCAGTTGTTCGTGGGAAGCTCGTGATGAAAGTTGGCAGCCTACATCGTTTGAAAGCTTATGACATACGAAATACAAAAAAAAAAAAAAAAAAAAAAAAAAAATCTTGTTATTTGTTTCACGAAAGTTCAATGTCACATTTCAAGGTCAAATCTAAGGCACCCAAATCAATGGAAGATCTACTTATATCTCTGTAAATATTTCATTGTTCTACGAATGTCTATAACGATCTACATATTTATTTCTGTTTGAACTTATAGCTTGATGTGTGTTTAGAGACCAGTATGGAATTGCTTAAGGTGAGAAAAGGTTAAGGTTAGTATTTTAGTTCTAATAAATAATGGTCTATGGAGTAAACTAATTATACTTAAACAAGTGCAGAATAGTACTAGTAATGAGATCGTTTTTAATCCTCTTCAGAAAACTGTAATAACATCCAATATAGAGATAAAATATGAAACACCTTAATATATCCTGAGATGATTTGAAGGAGAAACGGGTCATGTGAAGACAACAGTTAGATACATGGATGCATTACCCATTATTACATTGAATTCACAAGTATTGATTTTGTGTTGATTGGGCCTGATATCTTATTGACTGTGTGTGGATTTATCCTGGTGACAACGATGAAGAAAATAGGCACATAGAAAGGGTGTTATTGCTCACATAATGATACTGCAATATTCCTTCAATTATTGAAACTTGTGGAGAACATTTTAAAGTTGTGCAGAGACCATACATACACCTTGCGATTTAGTTGGTAAAAGTGATACAAAAACAACGAATAGCTCATGCAATCGTTTGGTTTCCAAAGGGATATGCAAACATCACAGATGAGTTATATGAAATGATACAAAAACCACGAATAGCTCATGCAATCTTTTGGCTTCCAAAAGGATCTGCAAACATCACAGATGAGTTATATACAAATGAAGGTTGTCTAATCCTTATGACATAGAGTTCCTGAATGACGATGGCCATGTATTATTTGTCATTCATAAGAACAATCATAGATGCTATATAAAAACTTCATCCTCCAAGTTTTAATGATTTATGAATGCAAGTTTGAAATTATAAGCTTCACTACTCATGAATGCCTCTTCTATTTCACAAAAATAAAGACTATTAAAAGTCTGATTTCTACGTTTTCAAACAATTGTTAATAGTTCGAGTATCCAACTCTGTACAATAGGAACAAATCATGACAAAGGAAAGTGGATGTCACGGCCTTGAGATACTATATGCATGTTCACTCACCGATCCACGCGCAAAGCGTTTTACTTCCAGTTCTCTGGCTTTAGATGTGACCACGACTAGAGTACTTAAAGCCCAAAATTCTCTCTGTATCGTGTTAATACAGATGAGTCTTATCAGGAAGCTGCCCACTTTACGGAAGCAATCTTCATCTGTAGAGGTATGTAAACATGTAAACTCTATTTCCAATCTGTTCTATGTGATCGAATTGTTTTATATATTGAATGTTTCGGAATTTATTCAAAATTTTATAGAAAGTCAGACCTATGTAACATAACGCCATGCTGTCAGATAGAATATAGTCTGTTCCAAGTTAGACATTTTATAGCTGTACAGACAGGCTGAATCCAATTATGTTGTATGTATTAAATGATGAGGAACGTTCGAGTTTTTATAATCCAGTGCGATTATTCTCGTCGGAGACATATTCATGTACGAACGTGTTTATTGTAATAATTATCTCGTACAGTCGTTCTTATGAACGAATTTAATGCTTAACGAAGTCAGTTGATGTACGCACAAGCGTAATGTATATCGTTGTATTCGCACTTGAACGTTAATAATGTATTACACGGTTCAGGCATTGTACTTTTAGCAGTTATGTGGAGTCGTCGAACTCTGGGCTTTTGTGTAACCCGAATACTGTGGTCAATGGTAACATTGGTTCGAAGGATGGTATTGCTTTAATAAGTGTAAGGGGACATAGGTTCTGAATCTGGTTCGGCAGGCTGGGAGGAGCGGACCATGCGAGGTCGTTCCTTCACTATTTGACTGAAGCTGTGGAATCGGAAATATCTCGTTATCGTCGACTGGATGCCACGAGATAAATAGCATCGTATATTCCCAATTCTGAACCCAAAATGCAGTGTCACTTTATATGTGAAATCCAATTCAATGTCACTATATGTATGAAAATCGATGATACATCCATTATACTTGCTGATGAAACATACATTGTTCATATTTGTTCATAAATTCCACACATTGATCATACATGGTGACAGACCCATACATCAACCATATTTGTTGCTAATTCCATACAATGATCATATCTGTTGATAGATCCATACATCAATCATGTCTGTCGATAATTTCATATATTGATCATATATGTTGATAGATCCATGTATCAGTCATATTTGTTGAAATTCCATTTTTTGATCGTATGCATTTAGGAAAGTATCATTTTGTTATATTTGTTGAGCTGAGTTTTGTTCGCATGAGTAGGGTCTTAGATTCGTTCATTATTTATTTGCATTATAAATAAACATCTCATTCACGTAATTATGTTAAACATTTTCGCTAGATCCAATCCCACCCGGTTTAATCCTGTGACGGTGGAAAAGGTGAACAGAATTGTTTGGTGGTCTATCTGTATTAGTTTTGAATCTCAGGGCACGTGGTAGATTTTTTCACAAATACCCTGAGTCTGGGTCCTAAGTCCATTTTCAGAAAAACCACAGATGATACCCGGAATTTATGTAAAAGTAATAAACTTTAGCATAATGAGATTTCAAAAATAATACGTATGTAAAGAAATTGAAATGTGTAATAGCATACAAGGTTGTGAAGCTATTGTAAAAACACAACGGCCAAGGGTGATATTATGATCCTTATGAAGAGGACATAATCAGACGGAATAAATATTAATCCATTGGATTATTTCAGGTCTTGTGGGTGTTTGGTCACCAGTTAAGAAAGTAAACCTTGAAGTGTGGAGAAAAGAAACAAATCTATTCCAGCGTTTATTGGCTGATATGGGATGCCAATAAGAAATTTATTTTGTAAGTGTCCATTTGGAGCTTGGTCCTCCTTCGATTTATATAGCCTGACGAAGTTACATGAATAGTATGACAGGAGGACGGAGAAGAGGAAAGACTGTAAAGGTTGCCTGTGTTGTGGTATAATTTACCAAAGAAGACAACTTTTCGAACCAAGATGTATACAATATATTTTATCTATAACGAAATATAAAAAGCAAAACTCTTGTGCTTTTTAAACTTTTTTTTTTTTTTTTTGGGGGGGGGGGGTTAAAGGAATGAAACTCGGGATTTTTAGCCATATTTCTGTATGATTCATGCAACATACATTCTGTACAGATGTGCAGATAGCTCAAGTACAATGTGGAGGTATCGAAAGGTTTGACAGAGTACCACAAAGATGATTCTGAATACATATGGCATGCGAATTTGTATATTGAGAAATTCCAGAAAAAGAAATGTTAGCTACAGTATCAATTGCTAACACCGATATAGTATTAAATATAAGTTCGTTATGGTTTGGAAAGAAGCCCCGACGGTTCTGGCTACCGTGCCGCACTTGTGACCGAAAGGGTGCGTGTTCGAATCCTACCATCGGATCAGCCTGGGTCGACTACTGTGGCGTGCTCCTGGCCAATGTACTTATCTCCAATTGCCTCGTCACCAAATAACATACATTTGTTGCTTTACCGTAAAACACCAAAGTCAAACCAATGTTTGATTTTGTAGTTTATGTGTATTCATTTAATCAGTCTCGATACTATTAATTGTTGAGGCATTGCAATCATATCTAGAAAAAAGGAAAACTTAATCTCAGAAAGTATTGCAATGGATTGAAATTTTAAATGATATTCACCTTTCACCTTCCATATTGGACTGTGGTAGGACCGTAGCAGCTTCAAGTAAAAATACTTTATAAATGACCGGTATATTGTGTAGATGTGAAGCAAAGCAGGCAGCAATTTGACTTTTTTAGGTCAGGCGACCGTGACCTCTCAATTCTTTTGTACCTCAGTCTAACCTGCATTATCCAACGATAGTTAGTGTGTGGATATTGATGGCATGTTAAATCTCTGTGTTTTATTAGATGCTGATTATCTATTTATATTTGCTGAAACACTTATTGAATTGCAACGCTTACTTAATAGACTTCAATCCTATTGTGACGATAGGGGAGTAAAGGTTACTTTGGACAAAAGAAATTATGAGGTTTTATGCAAAGGAGGCTACTTACGGAAGCACGAAATATGTGCTTTTTTTATAATGACAACGGTGTTTGGTATAGATACCAAAAAGTCTTATTTCGTCAAGCCTCTAAGGTATTATTCTCAGTCAAAGGCAAATTGCTTAGGTTTGGAAAATTATCGATATACATACTGTTTAAGATTTTTCTTCATACTATAATACTGCCTGTCGTATCCTATGGAGCTGAATTATGGGGCTATGCTATAATAATGCCTATCGTATCCTATGGAGCCGAATTCTGGGCTATGGTAATGTGTCTTTACACTATAATACTGCCTATCGTATCCTATGGAGCTGAATTCTGGGGCTATGGTAATGTGTCTTTATACTATAATACTGCCTATCGTATCCTATGGAGCTGAATTCTGGGGCTATATTAATATGTCTTGATGTTATAATACTGCCTATCGTATCCTACGGAGCTGAATTCTGGGGCTATGGTAATGTGTCTTTATACTATAATACTGCCTATCGTATACTATGGAGCTGAATTCTGGGGCAATATTAATGTGTCTTTATGCTATAATACTGCCTATCGTATCCTATGGAGCTGAATTCTGGGGCTATATTAATGTGTCTTGATGCTATAATACTGCCTGTCGTATCCTATGGAGCTGAATTCTGGGGCTATGGTAATGTGTCTTTATACTATAATACTGCCTATCGTATCCTATGGAGCTGAATTCTGGGGCAATAGTAATGTGTCGGACATTAAGAGTACATACAAACTACTGTAACTATATAGTGAGACTTACAAAAGCTACTGCAAACAGTTTTGCTATGTGTGAATTAGGAGAAACATTCTTAATTTGACCTACATAATGAAGCCAATAAAATATTGGTTGAATATACTAAAAATATCCGACAGCAAACTTCCTAGAATCTGTTTTAATATGCAACTATAAAGATCGTACTCATCCATTTGTAAAGTATGGGTTCATGAAATCTAACATCTACTAATTTCTTATAGTTTCGGAGATGAACTAATATTTTTAAAATTGTTCAACCAAAGATGTATTGATATTGACGAAACCTGGAATGCAAACATTAATGAATTCAATACTGTAGTGTAAGGGCCTAAGAATTAATTAAGTTAGACTTTAGTCGAGAACCATATCTAGATATTATAGAAAACCCATTGTACTTTAGCTTGTTTTGCAAACTTAGTTATCGGAATGTTAGGGTCAATATGGTTATGTGTACATTTATCTGTCTCACTCAGTTGCTTATTATTTGACAATGCCACATGTATTATGCAATTTTGGCTAGTAACCTACATTACCTCTATAACGACTTCAAATCTTGGCAACCTACTCGTAAATTTCAGTGAAGTTATTGGCAGTGGAACTCAAGAAATCACTTGAAAAATGTTTCCTTTATCTTGGTTGATAATGACCTTGACCTTTAAACCTTAAAAGTCAAGGTAACTATGACATGACCTCCGAACATGATTACTACTGATGCCTTAAGTTAACTGAATATGACATCACCAGCCCTTACAGATATGATATACATTAAGGGTCAAAGATGTATCCCAGTTTCGAGATCTAAGGTTTAAAGGTCAAGGTCATTATCAACCAAGACGAAGGAAACATTTTTCAAGTGATTTCTTAGCTTTACAATGATACATTTTGCCGACTTAATTCCCGCGAAAGGTAAATGCAAGACAACAAGCCTGGACTAATGCTGTACCAGAGTCGCAACCGAGATATTGTTGGTTTCCCTACAATTGATAACGACAAGCCTGGACTAAAGCTGTACCAGAGTCGCAACCGATATTACTGGTTTCCCTACAATTGATAACGACAAGCCTGGACTAATGCTGTACCAGAGTCGCAACCGATATTGTTGGTTTCCGTACGATTGATAACGACAAGCCTGTATTTTAGGACAAAACTGTAACATTTGCTGGGGCATTCAAGGCTATTGGTTTTCTTGCATAATACTTATTTATGTAGTTGTTTGGTGTTGATGGTAACATGACCCATACGTATTGCAGTCTGGCAGTTTTTATCCATACATACATACATACATACATACGTGTAAGTAGACAATGTATTAAGGGATCTCTCTGTTTATGGACTTGATTCTCTATTAATTATGGCCAATACTTTATGGCTGCTCCTAGTTATCCCATGGTTACTCCAAGGCTATACTTCTCGCTGTGTGAATCTTGTTTACATGGGTGGATTATCATGAAAGCTTTTAAAGCAGATTGCATAACCATTGTTTCGAAATTTTGAAAACTTTATTCTCGAGTTCGTATTAGCAAATCATAGCACCACACATATGCTCAAGAAGTTTAGAAAAAGTTATATAATGGTCTTATGACTATATGTTGGTTTATGTATACCCCGTCACATTTCAAGAAATGACCTGTACATTGCTTTCCATTTTAAATTTTGGAAAAGGCTAGATTTATTGGTTTTAACGGAACTTTTAACACATTTTTAGCTATATCATGCAGAGGAAATGGGAGCTAAGAGACGTTTCAATAACACACAGAGGCAGCAGACCCGGGCTGGCCCGGGCGGGTATTGAACCCGCGACCCTTGGATTACGAGAACACACGATCTAAAATTGTAGAATAAAAGCTATATTATAGTCTTACGACTTGTATGCATGCCCTCTCACATCTCAAGAAATGTATATATATATATATATATATATATATATATATATATATATATATATATATATATATATATATATATATATATATATATATAGTTCCCAATATTATGTCACTATTTTTGCAACTCTATGGCATTTATCAAGTGTGGACAAAATAACCGCTAATTATTGCATAATTCCAGTTAGATTATTAAATAGTGAAAACATATTCTAAAGCAGTGATGGTGTCAATAGTTGCATAACGGTTTTAGGGTTTCACTATTACAACTGATTTTGTCTTGTAACGCTTTGGATAATTCTGAGTAAATCAGGCTATGTTTAGAGGGGAATTCTGAGTGAAACAGGCTATATTTAGAGGGGAATTTTGCGGTTACATCATTAAATAAAGCGTAATTTTTCTAAAAAAATATTTAACAAGTTTACTCTCACTGTAAAAAAGACAAATTTATGCATATACACCTTGATTTCGAATGACCATCTGGCTTGTACTCAGAAAGAGTTCCAATATAGTGTAAAGGGACGAAACTCGTATTATTGCTCTGTGCACCTATTGATCGAGCCAATAAACCCGATTTCATGGAATCACTCTGAGGGCTTAAGAGGTTGGTAATGCTTTAGATGATGTTCAAAGTTTTTGAAGGAAATTCTAATTAAATCGGCATTTACAAGTATTTTTTTTTATGATTGAATTATGTCTTGTACTGTCGTATGCAAACAAATTAAATGTTTCCAACACATCGACTGACACAAATTTGAAATATTAGAAATTTTAACCCTTCACACTTCTTGAGACATTTCAAATCTAAACAATATAGAAAGAAAATGAAGAAAGTTCATGGATTTTCTCTCGATGAAGGTGGAAATAGAAAGGTGTACCACTGAACCTAAATTTTAGGTAAATAATTTAGTATTTACTGTGGATGGTTAATGTGAATATCTCTTCCCAGTTTCATATATGCCGGTGAAATAATTATTTTGAAGCTCTGCCTATTAAAAAAGTTTCGACCTTTCCTTTCACCTCAAATTCGTACAAAAATACATGAATGTACACACATCGTATTACTGCATTCCAGTATAATTAAAGAATTTTCCCATAATGTTCATTCTGTGTGGTTTTATTTCAAATTCGTAATGTGGCATTTTTAAAAGTCTGTACCTGTTAATATACAATGTTATAATCCATTTCTTCTTAACAAGACATATATGCAAAAGTTTCATATTGCTTTTCTTAAAGATTGAAATTTACAGTGGGTTGTTTTAGTGTTGCATACGTTAGTACAATATCTAACCAGTTATATGCTTGTTATATGTATAGCATATTACCATTTAGCTAGATAATATATTTATATCAAGGACAAAAAATGTTCGATGTTGTTGCTAAATAGTACTGCGAATTCATTATTTTTGTGGCGTGCCAATTATCGTGGATTTCATGATTGGTACAAACAATGAATTTAAAGAAAAAACAAACAATGATCCGTAGAAACAAGTAATCCAAGAATTTAAGTACCAAAGAAAATGGACATTTTCACAATATCACGAAAATTGATACCCATAAACATAGACGAATTCACAGTAATTATTTTCATCATATATGGATGACAAAGGCTTGGAGACGATCCTGAACATTTCTTAAGCGGCACGAATATACAGTTACTTAAAATGTCTTTTGCAAAAAAGAAAACTGTTGGAAGTGGAAACGGTACGAGTACTTTACGGATTTAAAACTGTCTGAAATGGTACGAGATCGAAAACGTTATAACTATCAAACCATTACGGTTGATTGATTGATTGATCGATTGATTGATGTTTAATAACGCATGAACATATGAAAGGTTATATCGTGCCGAGAGGGAAATTGGAATAAAGTGCGTGTGCAAAACTATTTAATTTAACCAATACCGGAAAAAGAAATGTTTTGCTGAACTTGAGTCTGAGAGTGAGATTCATTATCAGCCAAATCAAAATATTTCAGTTCTTGTAACGTTCGTTGCAAAACGAGAAACGTTACGAATATGGAATGATATGCAAACGGTACGGTGCGAAAAAGGACGGAAACTGTGCAAAGACGAGACAATAGGATTTTAAAAAAACTGTTGGGGACGGCACGAGAATTGACTGAAACGATACGCTTTCCCAGGAACAACGCTACCTTGGAACGGTACAAAACTGTACGCAGCGGCATGGATATGAACATGGATAAACAATGATATTAGTAAATGGGTGGGGAGGATTTAGAGAGGGTTTGTGGAGGGGTGGGGTGTTCACTCTAACACCCACCCCCGTAGCCTTTCCTTCAAGTAAAAGTAGTACACTCTTCAGTGTCAAAACGAAGACGTTTAGTCATTTTATGCAAGGCAAACAACCTCTTTTAAACTGAACGCCTTAGAAAACATACAGGATCCGCCTTTTTGCGCTACGGAACGGAACGGCACAATAGGCGATGGAAATGTCTACAAAAGGCATGAAAAGGAAAGATTACGGAAACTTTTTGGTATTAAATGGTTTTAAAGGACGTTACAAATTCTGTATAGGATTAAAATCCTTTGCCATTATTGAGCATAAAATCTGATACTAAAATTTCAAGCTGAAAAGTGTTATGATCTCCATGTCCGGATTCATATTTATAAACAAACCCTGTTTTATCTCCTCTAGAAAACACAATCGGAAACAACAAAATATGACTACGTTGTTTTTAATCTTGGAAACCATACAGTGCACGTAAATAATCAGGTGAAAAGATTATTAATCATCAATTTTACAAACATTTCACAAAGAAAGAAAGAAAGAAACAAAAATTAAAAATAGTGCTGTAAGAACATTCTTTCAAGGTCTATATCGCAAATATTCAAAATATCTGAACATTGATTTCATATCACCATCAACAGATACATTTTCTATGTATCTTGTTGCAAAGATCTTAGGAAGCAGAATTTACTAAAAGAAAAATGGATAAGTATATATTTGCCCATGCCATAAACAGGAAACCGTCATCTATGTTATTTCTATAATGTTCACCTCGTCCTAGCTATAATAAAGAGATAATCTATATGTCAGTACGAGGCATATTAACTGCAATTTTGTAACAGTTTACAAAATAAGTTGTAAAAAATAATTAATAGGATTTCAAGCAAATATTGCAATGTTATACAGCAAATGTGCAAGACTAAAAGCCCTTTTAAAACGTCTGTATACACAGAAAATGATTCCTAAAAGTCTCTATATTGCATACACAGTAGGTATTATGAAAGTTATATTGTCTAACACTCTGAGTCTTTAATAGAGTTATTTTTTTTTTCAATATTTTTTGTCTATTCTCCCATTTAAATGCCACCAATAAACAAAAATTACATACGTGTTTTGTTCCGAGTGGGCGGAAAAAACGACACGACAAGTTCTTTTTCCACGACTCAGAACAAAAACATGCATATGAAAAGGCAAAAATGCGATTTTGTATTTACTGCATACTCTGTTACTTACTCTTATTAAGTATTTTGATCTACAAAGTGTGAACGAAATTCTAAGAAAGAAAAAGCAAAAACAAAAACAAAACAAAACAAAACAAAACTGTGATATGCAAAAAGTTTGATTCGTTGCATTCAGAACATGGACGCGGGGACGTCCGTAAAAAACGCTGAACAACGGATTGAATATCTGTATCAAACGCCAGATCAACCATGTACGACTCAATGGATATGTAATAAATCTCGGTAGCTGAACATCATTTTGATACTGGAAATCTTCAATTATTTCGAAGTAATCGAGCTAGAATTTACGAGACGTCTGCATCTTCTGTTAGCAAACTAGGTCCAAACAATTTTTGTTATGAAACATCTTTGTGCAAAAGAAAGGTCTAAACTTCACTAGAATCTTGAATCTGGGTGATCATTATACAAATTATTTAAAAAATGAAAAAATATTTTCATTTGGAAATTCATATGGGGTTTTACCTCACCACTGAAACCTGAAAATAATAATAATAATAATAATAATAATAATAATAATAATAATAATAAAAAAACAATCTACATTATCATTATCATCAAAAAAGCTACAACAATACTAATAACCATATTTATAATAATAATTAAAAACTAGCCGAAGCAGTACAGTGGCTGCTGTCTGAGAAATATGGCTCTATGTGCATCACCAAGTGTAACGATCGCAAACTAGAAAAAAGTCGTCGAGAACAGTGAAGCAAATATCCTGTGGGACTTCAGCATTCAGACCTACCACAGAATACAACACAGAAGGCCGTATATAGTGTTGGCAAGGAGAAGAACCTTACCTACATCAAAGACATACAACGTAGCATATTAACTATTTGTTCGAAGTTCGTATTACATTTGGCAACTGTTAAACTAACTAGTATGTACTTAAAACAAAAAAAAAGGATACGACACTGCTATTCATGCATTCACACATTCAGGCACTTATTCATGAATTCATTTAGAGAATAATAAAAATTCATTAAGTAATGCGAAATCTCAACAATTGTATGCCAAGTTATTTCCAGCGTACAACCAAGCTGAGCATGATGTATCATGTTTACTATTGTGCACTACATTGTTCACCATAGTGCACAACCTTCTTTGCTCTAGTACACTAACATGTTCACTTTTATTGCACTACCGTGTTCATTATAATTCACTGCCTTGTTCACAGAAGTACACTACCATGTTCACTATAGCGTACTACCTTGTTCGCTTGAGTGAACTATCATGTTCACTACAACTCACTGCCTCATTCACAAAAGTTCACTATCTTGTTCACTTCATGCGTATATTGGAGTGTACTTGTTATTTAAACTTGCAGCAGAAGATGTACACTTCGTATCAGGTTTCGGTGAGGTCCAACTGCCGCAGTAACAGGGGAATCGCATGTCGGTAGAAAAGGACAACAAATAATGACAAAATGCTCAGACCAAAATAGTATGGAATACGCAGACAGAATTCGTACCAACTAGTAGGAGCGCAAGGGGTTATACAACACAAATTAGGAGGCAATCTACAAAGCTAAACTCTGTCCCAAAACATTTTTGCACATGCTTGCAGATATATATTTTACAAATTTGCAATCAGGTAGAAAAGTTCCAGTGACAAAGTTTGTTCACAAAGACTCTTAGAAAGGGTCATCATAAACCTACATCGACAATTAGAGAATGCTTTTTTTATTAAGTTGTTTATTTTGAGTCCTAGCATTTGAGATACTGACTCAAAATTTAAATTCGTAATTTTTTTTACATAGAAACATACCTTCGAGTTGAGTGCATTCTCAGGTGAAAATATTGTATGACAGGAAGGTCTGATGAAAGAAAGCAGGAAGTAACTTGAGTGAATTTAGAATAGTCTAGTTTCTAAAAGAAGCCGTGTTGGAGCACGTGAATGATACTTACTGACTTTCTCTTAGAGGTTACGCATTGCCCGGTTAGGGGTTTTCATGCCTCTCAGGTTCACTTGCTTTCGGTGCTATTTTGTGATTTTGTATTGTGCGAGTCTTTTGTCTACCACAGCATCTGTGGAGTGTACAATATACCGGGTGTGTGTGTGCATGTATATGTATATATATATATATATATATATATATATATATATATATATATATATATATATATTCATAAAGAATACAAATCTTATGGCAAATAAAAGTCCTTGGATGTGCATTGGATCCAGCAAGGGATCGCGTGTATAAGGGAATGATTAAAATAAATGCAACAAACTGACAACGAAGAGTGCAAAACTAGTTTTTAACTTCTCTAAGCGCTTTCGACTCTCATTGAGACTTTGTCAAAGGCAAACACAAAACAGAGATAAGACAAACAATAAACACAAAAAGCATTGAAATTACAATCGTGCAAAACAGAGAATGTAATTTATCTCATTACGTGTTACATCTGCGGCGTTCACTATATCGAAGAAACCGAAAACACACACAAAACGATCAATTTTCACAGATCTGATTGGATGACAAAGAAGCTGGACAGAAGTCCAGTTGCAAAACACTTTTCGTCTCCTGACCATACTTGGAACACTGAAACCAAACGGTTTTAACCAAGAATACTTCAAAAGAGGACCCACACGCAAATAAAATCATCAGCTGTATACAACCCACATTTTTTTATTTAAACAATTCAATCATTTTGGTTATTACTCACTCTCTCACCTATAGTTACTACTGTTTTATGTACGTTCTTGCTGGTATTATTATTAAGGTCATTACTGTCAATACAGAAACAATGAATTATAGAAGATATACTCTACGGTTACACCACTTTACATAAAAAAACTGATGGCTCTATTGTTCCTCCTTTTGTAGGTCAAAACCAACTATGTTGCCATTTTTATCATCTGAGTTGAAATCAGTTAGGCACAACGTCAAACATTTTCAAAGAATGTTTCCAATAGACATAGTCATATAAACTTTTGTAATTTAAATGATTTCTTTTGTGTTTATTGTTTGTCTTGTCCCTGTTTGGGATCTGCCTTTAAGGAAGACTCAGTGAGAAGTCGAAAGCGCTTAGGCTAGTTAAAAACTTGTTCTGCGCTGTTCGTTGTCAGTTTTTTGCATTGATATATATATATATATATATATATATATATATATATATATATATATATATATATATATAGTGATTCAAGAATTGTGCAATCAGTCACAAAAGCTACGACACCACGTATGTTAGCTAGGATACCACGTATATTATAGTGTGTGGATGCCTTTTCATATGCAAATTAAAGTATCGACAAGGAAAGAGTCCAGGTAAGTGTCCTTTTATGCTTGCGCGGGGGCAGGTTAGACTGAAATACAATCATCCGCTAAATACGATTTCGCTACAGATGTCATATTTGTTACGGATTTTTTTTTTCTCACTTGGATTATTTGAATAAAGACGAAGTTTTATAGTTTACCAAATTGTGAATACAATTAAGCAACATTGTCGACACAATAAAATATGTTTGACGCAATTATCGCTACAAAACAGTAATATTTCCACAAGATTTATATTTGCATGTCAGTCTTTGATTTATGACTTGGTTGAGGACTTAGACACGATAAATACTTTATCAGGGTACAAACACAAATTAAATTTTAGATGAGCTGGATGCTGATGAATATAAATGTAAGCGAATAAACTGACAAACTGAAAACACAACTATCAATCTGAGAGAGAGAGAGAGAGAGAGAGAGAGAGAGAGAGAGAGAGAGAGAGAGAGAGAGAGAGAGAGAGAGAGAGAGAGAGTGAGAGAGAGAGAGAGGTTGTACTGAATTACTTCTCTGCTGCTATAATTTTCTTCTGATCTTAAAGCTGGTATACCGAACGAAAAGATGACAGTAAAATAATACTTTATCAGAAAGTAATTTAAGCTAAGATTTTAACAAAATAAAGAAGCACCTGTGTCATGAAAAGCCAAAAAACTCAACAACAACAAAATTGGACTGAAACATTGTTTTTTGATTGTGACTAAAATGTGTATGCGTGATTGTACCATTCAAATAAAGTAATAATAAGACACTATAAAAATTTAGCAATTTATAGAAAATTCATTAAGATCTTAAATAAAACCAAATCAAACTTTTATGAATGAATAATGAAGATATGCCTCAATAACAATAGTTGAATTACTTAAGAGAGCAGAAATAGTAATCAAGTTCAGTTTTTTCCAAAACTAACTTTTATGGTTAAGTTTGACCCTGGAGACTGCATTAAATTTAAAATTGGCTTTCTAAATGTGATGCAGTCGACAGAAAACTTTATTTAGCTTTTAATTGATTGAACAAATGACCTAATTGCATACAAACTTGGGAAATACACAAAATACGAAAAGATATATATATATACATGTATATATATATATATATATATATATATATATATATATATATATATATATATATATATATATATATATATATATATATATATATATGAATAAATAATATATTATCATACAGGTTAGAGAATTTTAATTCGTGCTCTACGGATATGTGAACCTAGGTCCGCGGGTTATGACACCCATCGCCTTGCCTGAAAGCACCAACCCCCATACCATCTCGACCATGCACACATCACCAAAGATGATGCTACAAAGTCGGTGGTATAGGCATTCGTGCGTAGCAGACATACCCGCATGTCGACCCAGTAATTAATTCTCATCTAAGTACACAGTCCATCTGGATTCCTAGGACAGAAATCAAGGTATACAGAGGTTATTATAGAGAATTACAAATATACACCAAACAGAACGGAATGTGCTATCCATGGATTCTACAGGAGAATGCTTGATAAGATTAACAGAATTTTTAAATATCTAACCTGTATGATAATATTATTATTTAGTCATATTTAAATATTCTGTTAATGTTATCAAGCATTCTTCTGTAGAATCCAGGGATAGCACTTTCCGTTCTGTTTGGTATATATCTCTATATATCTATCTATCTATCTATCTATCTATCTATCTATCTATCTATATATATATATATATATATATATATATATATATATATATATATATATATATATATATATATATATATATATATATATATATATATATATTTACTGCCCTCAGATTTGAAATGAGCTTTTTCAAATGTTGAGCAGTGTATTTAAATTAATTTAGCATTTAAATGACAACAAAAATGATTTGACTCAATGAAATAAAACGGACTGGATAAAATTGAGCAATTGGTATGTGTTAGACAGTTACGTTGGGAAAGTGGTATGAATTATATCAGATATATTATTGTATGCTTATGTAGACTCTAGATAATGTCCTTAAAGATTCTTTAAACTTTCCCAAATAGTTTGCTGTCTATTGAAAATGTATTTATCTTTTGAATTATACAAAATATATGGAGATTTAATACAGTATGAAGATATGTATACAATAGAGCAATTGGTAGACCCTGGATAGCCGTTAAAGTAAACATTAGCTGTCTGAAAGGTTGTACAGGCTATACAAAATTGATTCATCTTGAAACGATTTTAAATATGACTTGATTTAATAGAACATGAAGAAATGCATACAATAGATAAATTAATATATATTTGACAGTTACGACGGAAATGCAGTTCGAATTACTTCAGATATTTTATTTTTTTATCATATTTAGACTCCTGTCGTTAAATTTAAAATTAGAGTTTTGAAATGTTGTACAATTTACAGAAAATATATTCTACATTGATACCAAATATGATTTAATTTAATATGATAAATCGCATGAAAAGAAGCAAATGCGAGTCATTATGCAAATGGCGCAGAACATGTGTTGAAGCCACGCCCAAAATTGTGCTTTATTCAGAATTTTAGGCATTAGTAACTTCTTTTTCGTTTGAAAATAAATTGCTCGAAAATAGTTGCTCTTGAGAGAAAATTTAATTTACTTTCAAATGATAATAAATATAATCAAGTCCTTTCCTCGCAACATTTCGATAACACCATACAAATGATAATACCATTTTTATTCCAGGGTTAAATATCGACGAAACATCTCAGAGATATTACAAAATATTGAGAGATAACCAAATATTGAGGCGCAATATGAAAACGCGTGATCTTGCGGTGGACTCACAATATCGCTGCCCCCATTGTACTCTCTCGCTATCACGCACAGCCAAGTGATGCCAACGAGAGCCTTTGAAACGTTTGCCAGCTGCCGATCTCTGTGCTATATATGTCTCTGCTTTACATCGTTATTTGATTGTTTTGATATTAATGGAGGGTTATATTATGTAAAGATTTCTTATTATGTAAAGATTTTGCATTGTCCAACCACTTATACCGAACGAAAAGAGTACAACCACTTATTATGAATGAATTTTTAACATTGTCACCAGTTCACTACTTATTATGGAAGGTATTGTTCCATCACTTATTAGGAAGGGTATTTCATCATCGCCACTTATTAGGAAAGTTTTTCTTTGGGCCACATGGATTAAGAAAAGTTTGCCCAGCAAGATTTCTGTGCGGCCTCCCTTGCGGAGGTGTCACTCCTTGCGATGCGCTGGTTACATCGCTGGGATGCGAGAGGGGTACCGGGTTCGAATTGCAAAGGGGGCTGCAACAGGAGCAGACACAATGTATAGAAAGCGTATCAACTATTTTCTCAAGGCACGCATCGCCTTTTTATCCAATTCTTGGTCGAGGAATGCACACCTCTTTCTGTATAAGGCTATGAGCTCAGGGCTCGGGGTCTCGGACCACGAGAACTCGCGAGACTCTTATACAACGCATTCCCCTTTCCAAAAATGGCTATAGGTTATAACCGAAGCACACTTTCTACACATAGGCCGCTCCTCCTTCAAGGTGAACTGTTAGACTTACTTAATGGTAAAGGAATTTCGCCAGATCAGCACTTTGCTTGTATAATGTTTTACCTGTGTGCTGCTAGAAAAATCTCGCTCCTACCGTAAAATATCAATGCAGTACACTTTTGTAATGCAATATATTAGAGGATTCAAGCGCAAAAATTCTGTTTGATTAAGAATCATAAACATTTGAATTATAAAAAGAAACTTACTCTTTATAAAAATTCCTTAAAAATACATCGATTAAAAATTATACAATTTGAATTATACAAATTTGAGTTATAAAAATTTCTTGAAAATTCTATCGTAACAGTTATTTTACCTACTTGTATAAGAATAACAGCAACATGCATTTCATATTCCTTTTTCAAATGTTTCCAACTTGCCATTTGTGATATTATAGGTTACGCTTTATTTTAAAGGCATGATTGCCATCATAAAAGGAAACAGATGTTACCTAGGTTAGTCTGAAGTTAGGTTAAAGGAAACTTGCCTAATGGGATTTCATTGGTTGGTTGCTCTAGCAAGCTTCATTTACTTAACAACCGCAGCCCATTCAAAGCTACTTATCCTTCCCCTTCCAGCCCAACCGGCCGATTTACAAACTCGGCCTTTAACAATTGTTGCCTTGCATTAAGTTCACTCTTAATTACATGCTATAGTAGAATGAACGTTTAGATTATGGTGGCTGTAAAGACTGCGATAAAATTACCCAGGTCTCTTGACCTATATTAAGGTGGTTTCCAAACGTGCGATACATGCGTCTGGTTCAAAGAAAATAAAACCTTCCCCAATAGGGTAAATTGTTGAAACTCGCAGCCAGCAAATGATCCTGAAATTTGTTATTTATTTAAAAAAAATAAACAGCTAAAAAAAACAATATCTTTTACCAAAACGTGTTTGGAGGTTCGGATCCTTTTCAGTCTTGATTCTTTCTTTTGTGTGGAAATATTACATTTAACGAAGAAATAACAGATGATCAATATTAATTAATTGTTTGTAAAACACTCCGCTTTTTAATGTATTTATATTCAGCAACACTAATACATAGGTAGTATATAAATCATTTGTCAGAACTATATTTGCATCCAAATATATGATTCTTAGGTCCCTTACGATTGTGACATTTAGGGAAATTACTGAGTTATGAGAGGAAAAAAAGTAAACACCTACTGTCTGAGGCTCAATTTCGGTGCTCCTTTGCGGTTGATCATGCAGAGAAACCAGACAAGGAATGCAATGATGGCCAGACCGATAATGCTGCTCACTGCTATCCATGCCACATTTCTACTATCCTGTAGCAAGGTTTTATACCCAGTGGCGACCGTAGTGATGGAAACAGTGGTCGTATCAGAGACGACAATTGTGACTGTTGCTGTTCTTACAATGCCTCCACCATCCGTGGCCAAAACCTTCAAATTCATTTTAATTCAGTTTATTTCCTGTCTCGTATATATGGTTGAACTACGTAATCTAATTAAAATCTGATCTTCCGACTATGTCCCCGTTAGTCACGCCCGAAACAAGATCCTACAACGCCTAACCGCAGATACTTGTCGATCAGCCAATCAAACTTCAGCCTGTTACAATTTTTTTAAAAGAGAATTGTCTCATTTGACACGCAGTGTTACCAAAGGAAACGGTCATTAGAATCGCGAATATCACCTGGAAATTGACTGCAGTCACATAGGGCAATCTCACATAGAGAAGGCATGCCTAGGAGATAACATGTGTATTGAATGTGGCGGTACAACCTTACCTCTTAGCTAGACAAAAGAACATAAATTCGTTTCGTCGCTGGCTCTTCAAATACTGATGCAGAGCATTGGAGTCCCTTTCATTGTGTGCACTTGATACATGTTGGTTGCCATTTGTGAAGCAATACTGTACAATGGTTACGAGCATGAATTTGATTTCCTGAGTAATATCTTGGATCTCGTATTTTATTGGACTGTCAAAGTGGAATCAAAATGCCACCCACTCTCCACCATCGTCGCTAAGTAAGCGCCCCTGCTATCTGACTATTTACTATCTAATTTCGGGTATTATCCCCACGCTGACCAGCTCGGCGGCGGACACGTATTTATTTTAAGAATCTAACAAAATAGTTCCAGACACTTGGCCTCTATACTTTGTTTATTGTGATGGCTTGCGAAGGTCAATCTAATATGTCTTGATTGTAATTTGAACTGAGTAAAATTCTTCGTACACATGTGTTAACTTGTCTTTTTGCTAAAGGAAACATTGCCCATGCTCATTAGAGCACTTCCGTTGTCAAATTTTCAGTTTTGGAGATGCGTAGTTTTGGAACGTTGTCAAGCTCTTCAACTTCGAAGATAAGTAAATCTTGTATATAGTCCGCAATTCCATAATGCCTAAATAGAAGTGATCGGTTTTGAAAAACACCGGATCTTATGAAGTTTGAATGCCACCAGCACGTAACCATGAATAGGATTTTTTGCAGATCTTACCACAGAAAGATTAATTTTGAAGATCTTGCTACGAAAAGATTAATGGGCGTCGAGTCGGAAGATCTGATTGCAATAATAATAATAATAATAATAATAATAATTGTCAACGTAATAACCTAGTATGAGCTTTCAAAGCACCGTGTGTTTCGTACGATTGGACATCGGCTATTATTTTTTTCAGAGATATCAGTAAGTTATCCCGGTGTAGATTTTACATTATATACAGCTGTGTAAATAACTGAATGATTCATGGCTGTGTGTACAGCAGACATTTCTCATGCAAAAACCTATCTATAATAGTATGAACTTCATCATAAGTCTGAAGATGCGATTTACTCAGAATATATAGTAATTACTCATTTAGCACCAGTGATCATTACAATTTTAAAACAGCGTCACATTTTTTATTTGGAAAAAATGTTGTCATTACAAGCAAAATGATATTATCCTCATGTTTTTCTAAGCGTTATATTAGCAATTTATACAATGCTAAAAAAAAAAAAAAAAAAAAAAAAATTACCACGTGACAAGTGGGAAGGTCTGAGTAAATTCAATGTTTTACTACCGGAAACGGGTCCTAACCTATATGCTAAAGTTATGGTTTCTGACAGACTGCTTCTATATTATGTAGTTGGATACAGTATGGATTAGTATCTCCCCATCTTCTCGAAACTGTACTTTTCTTTGCTGAGAACCCGACTGTTGCAAATATTGTGGAGTGCAACCTTGATTGTAGTATTATTTTCTCTAACTTTTTTTTGTCAAAGTCCAAAAAGATTCAGAAAACTTACAAATTTAAATACAATTATGTATCTATTGTAAAGATACGTCTTTTCAAGCCATTTAAAAATTGAAATTGATAATATTTGGTACAGCACTGAAAAACCCCCACAAAAAACCCTAAAAACAATAAGAAAACAAAAGAAAACAAACAAACAAAAACATAAAAATGGTTTTCATTCATTTTGCATACACGACGTCATCAAATATTGCCCACAACTGACAAATCACCAGAGCTAGGACTACCATTTATAATCATTAGAATATCATGTATAAAAGGTATTGATTGGTCGATTGTAATTAAATATATCGAAGCTATGTTAAATTTAATAAATATATCTTTTATACAAAAAACTGTGCATGTATCAGGCTATTAGAGAAACAAGTTGTGGGAAATATAGACCAGCTTACACCCCTTTTGTGATTCCTTAGTGTTTCAAACATAGCTCATCCTGCGTTTTGTTCGTGGTCTATTTGACTAATAGACAAACAACAATTGACTGTAAGCTGGTTGTAGAAAGGCGGATCTCGGCGGTTCATCTATTTGCATACATGTAACTTCACCCTTATGAATATTCTGAGGAAGGTAAAACTGCTAGCTCATTTCGATGGAGTCATTTTAGCAATACCTTTTACCTGAAAAAATACAAGTTCTCAGTGAAAATGAAAGAGTGAAATAAAAACACATACAACATGGCTACTATGAGTATAATGTACAAACCTTGATTAAATTCGTGGAACTGTTATAACCTATTGAGCTAACAGACCTCTGAGTGTATACAGCGCCACCTGTTGTGATTCCGAAGTAGGCCACTCCCAGGGATGTCTGGTCCAGAGTCAAGGTGACAGTACCATAAAAACTAACATCCGCATCCGAGACGGTTACGGTGCCGATGATTGTAGCCGTGCTCGCATAGTAACTAACGAAGAAACTGTATGTTGGGGGGAGGAATACAGGTGCATTGTCATTGATGTCCCCTGGAAGAAAATGTATACTTAGGTAGAATATTACAATATTAATAATATCAGCTAAATCAAGGTAACGATCATTCCGCAAAAGTTTGAGATTTTATTGTTATTTTCAAATATCAAGCTGGAGGAGAAAAGATAAGTTGATAGAAAGAGAGATATACATAAGGTGATATTATATGATATAATATATATATATATATATATATATATATATATATATATATATATATATATATATATATATATATGACATGACTCAGGTGAGACATGATTTTTCACTTGATGACTCGTCGTCAAGTGATGTATATCATGATTCTGTATGGTTGTGACGTCAGTTAGTTGTACGTGGCGTCATAAAGTGAAATTTGTGGCGTCATGCAGCTGAAGTGGCATATTTTAATTTTCTTAAACAAATAAAATTGCAAGCTATTTCTAATGTACTGAAACAATTGTATACTTTTGTTGCGGTGAATATGACGTTTTATGAACCGGTAAACACTATATATATATAATTAGTGGCTAAATATTTTATCATATTGTTTCATTCCTATATTTTCAAATGTGAAAAATATCTCCTCATATTTTTGGGCATGTGAAAATATACGACTTCCCATCTTGCCATGTGACACTTGATTATCTGTTGCTATATAAGTCATACTTGCAGGAAGAAAAAGGATTAGAACAAATAAATAAAAACTGCATTAACTTTCAGGCATGGAAATTATTTTTTGCTCAATTCAACTTCGCGCCGTTTACTTCTCTACGAGGTTTTTTCTCCTGTACTACCTTGACAACAATTTTAAAACCCGCCGTGATGCATTTGCTGAATCGGACTTGCTTTATGGTAAGATAGAGTAAAATAATTTGCAAAATGTCAAAAATGTAATTCACTGGAACAGATTAGGTCATCCCAAGCCTACGTCTCTCTTAAATAGCTGTTAGTTGTATGATCAGCCTATGAATACGGTTGAAAGTGAGGTGAAGTTACCAAAAGGGATGGGAGGTGGGGTGATGAACTGAAAAGTGTTTAATCTTCTAAGCTTCGATTCATGAGTAATTTTGGTTATAATGAAAAGACAAGTTTCTTTTCTTGCGTATGTCCCGGATATATTTTATCTTGTGGTACAAAAAAGGTATTTTTTTTTTATCTCGTTGAAATATCACATTTTTTTGTACCACACGACGAAATATATCCGGTTTTAACATAGCAAAAGTAAATAATATCCTCTCTCTGTTACTGTCACTGTCTCTCTCATATATATATATATATATATATATATATATATATATATATATATATATATATATATATGTGTGTGTGTGTGTGTGTGTGTTTTTATGTGTGTGTGTGTGTTAGTCCCATTCAGTTTGCTTTAATGTTACTTTTAGATATATCCCGTATTAACCGCAGATAAGATCATGTTATAACCGAATGTTTGCACGTACCATTACCAGCCATGTGACGTAGCACTAATCTTGTTGATAGATATATATAAGGTGTCTGATGACGCTGATAGCTGGTTAACTAAAATGGAGACATGCAAGTTTCGGAAGACATTTTTAATGCAATTCTGATAATGGCGGTCGCGAAATAGTAAACCTGACCGGTGTTATTAACCAAGTCATTATCTCAATTTCCATTTCACTAACAAGAAAATGAAATTGCAAAAGTAAGTAAAACTGCCTCTTGAAAGGATACAGATACAATTTTTTAGAGTTGATTTTGTAAATAAAGGAAATCCACTACTTGAAAAAAAAATTCAAATAACTGTAACACATATATACTTACAGAAATTTAGATGCTTCTTCGACATAATGAGGAGTACTGATATTTGTACCGCTATGAAAACTTTACCGCCAACTCAAAGTAACAGTTTCATCTACGTCATTACTATATTTTGACGTAATGAAGATGAAAGGATGAACGATGTTCAATCATTTTGGAATTAATGTCGAAGAAGGTCTTTTAATTAACACGCGTGAATATAAATGAAATTAATTTCTAAGTTAGAACACCATTTTCTCGTTTATATTTATAGCTGAAATTGTACTAATTAACTTTTGTTCGTCATTATATCTTTATATATATATATATATATATATATATATATATATATATATATATATATATATATATATGAGAGAGAGAGAAGAAAAAAATACATCTATGTAGAGGGCGATATGAAAGTAAATGTATTCAAGTAAAATGAGAAAATAATTCAGGCAAGGTCCCCAGGATCATATTAAACCTAAAGAAATTTGAAATTATGTCTATTAAAGCATAGTGGTGACTTGACTCGACATTATTTGCTCCCAATTTTGCTGTTTTTAAGTCAAAAATATAATAAACACTTAATATTTGACAATTTCCAAAGTGGATTGTTTTAAGAAAGCTGATCCGGTAACAGTCGTAAATCTACGTAGTATTTTGTTTTAGTTTTTGGGTTTCTCTCATTTGTATGTGCATATATATATATATATATATATATATATATATATATATATATATATATATATATATATATATATATATATATATATTACAGGGCTCAGGAAAACCACTCGTCCTCTCGTCCTGACAGGGTAAAATTTGGCTGGGCCGAGCAAACATTACTACATGCTTGTCCCTGGGCCGAGTAGGTACAGATTCGCACCTTGAGAATAAAATCTGAAAGCATTTTCTACCCTTAACAAGCGCCAACGTTCAACATCGCTTAACATTTGGCGTGTGTCAATTATAAATAACCTTTGCCTAATTTGCCTACTTATTTTTCATTCTAGAACATTCCGCAAAGGAAACGACTTCATTTGTTTTACACAGACACCCGATGTAAGTTTGATACTAAAATGGGTAAATATTGTAAACATATAATGTTGCAGTTTCACACCTAGCCATCGATTTCTTAATGGTGTTCGCATTTACAGTAACACTTGTCAGTAATTTAGGCGTCATATTAATATGCAAAAAGTTTCTCTTTCAAAGTACTATAACACATCTTTATGAGTCAGATATCTGAGAAGTTAAGAGACAGATAATGTCAAAAATGTTCTGATTTTTCATCTGGTCAGGCAAGGTTACAGTTGCCCCAGGGTACCGGTATTTTCAAGACTGAAGTTGTATTGATACATTGTCATGCTAAAGGGAAGATGCCAGCAGATATTTCTATAAGTATGTAAAATTTTGCCAACTTACATTAGAAATTAGTATTAAGTGTATCATCCAATTACCACCAACTTTCACATAATGCATGCTGTTGTAATCTATTTATAAAGCAGATAAAGTCGAGACAACAGCTGCTTGGTCGAAATCTAGTTGGGGTAATGACCTAGAAATGTTTCAATTCTTTTGGCCCAAAATTTGGGGATTATTTGAGAAAGAAATGTAAGGGAATTTTTGATGACTGTTTCATAATATGGAATAAACATATATGTACAGAAGAATTCTTCCAGGAACTTAGATCCAGCTATAAAATTTTAAAACACTGAGAGTGAAATAAGTGTTCCTTTCCTGGACATACTCGTCAACTTATACAGAACCAATATGTTTACTGATAATCATAGCGAACCCACTGATACACATACACTTCTTAACTATAAATCCTGTCATGCAAAGCATTTCAAAGTGAACATTCCTTTTAATCTTGCATCAAGAGTGATAACAATTGTTAAAGACAAACATACAAAAGAACAGAGACTGGTAGAATTACAGCATCATCGTCGCAGGCAAAAGTTTCCTGAGGAAATTATCAATCAAGGAATACTGAGAGCGAAAAGTAATGGTTTAATCAAGTGAGATAACCGTGAAAACTTTAACATATCGTGAAATCAAACTCTCTTAATCGCAACCTATAACCCGGAGAAGACTAATACCTCTCCGATGGTACGAACATGTGAATAATTACTTCGAAGGTTCGAACATGTAAATAATTACTTCGATGGTACGAACATGTGAATAGTTACTTCGTCGTAGTGATAAAATGAAAAATGATTTGGAAGGAAAGAAAATCATTAAAAGCAAGAGACAACCCAAACATTTTAAACAAATTCTTACCGGGTCTAAATTTAACATCGTTGAAAGAGGGGCTCAGGTAACCAAATATGGTAAGAATAAATGCAAAATATGTTCTAATATAATAGAAGCAAAATGGTAAGATATTTAAAGTTAAACAGGACATGGATTGCAATTCTAAAAATGTGATTTATGCCTTGATATGTGTGAAATAAGAAGTCTTTACCATAGATCAGAGGAAAAATAAACTAAGAAAGAGAATTTTATTACATAGACAGCAAACAAGAACAGAAGATCACAGATTATTAAATGTAATCAACATCTACATAACTGTTCAGGAGGGAACTTTAAAGTCCTTCCCTTATATTAATTATTTACTGATAATGAATAATTAATGAGAAGAAAAGGAACTTTATTTCATATGCTCTCAACATCGAGACCTTTTTGTTCTAACTAATTATTCGAGATTTAGGAAAATAATTAAAACGAGATATTTTATACATTGTATCAATAAACTGATACAATTTCATAACATGACTAAAAAAAGAACTAAACTATATTGGTGATTTACAAAAATATACTTTGTTTTAATTGTATGGACAACTTTAAACATGGTATCAATAGATTTATGCACTTTCATAATATACTGTGCTAGGGCCTGTGTCGAGTATAATTTCTGTCCAGTTTGGTTTGTTTTGTTTAGCTCCGAACTGTGAAGGGTGTTTAATAGTTTCGTCGGTTTTGCAAATGTGTTTTTGTATCTGTTGTTTATAGATGTAAAAAAGTTGTTTATATCTCGCCCTATCAACAATGACGTAATTTACACAATAATGACGTTGTATGATTTTATTGAAAGAAAATACTTTGAAACTATAATGTATCTAAGCTAAGGGCATCCATGACGATGATGCGAAAGGTCTTGAAGAAATAAAGTATGAATATATTACTGATTTCCTGTTCAATTAATAAAGTTATACAATTATATATATATATATATATATATATATATATATATATATATATATATATATATATATATATATATATATATATAATTTAGGAGAAAACAAATGCGATATTTATAACATACGTATCCTTATTGACAAGTACGTTGTTCCTGTCAATCCCCCTGCATCTGTGGCGGTAACGGTGCACAAGACGGATGTTGGAAATAACACAGAGTCAACGTCATAATCGACTGAAAATGTCAAAAGGCCAGTTGCTGACGCCATTTTGAAATAACCAGTTGCATTGCCGCAGTTTTGGCTGTATTTATATGTATCCCCGGAGTCCGGATCAGAAACCACAAATCCTGGATCCGGTAAAGCTGTCCCTGCCTAAATAATAAATCAATCAAGAAATAAATCAGCGGAATACATTATTACATCAATTACCGCGGCAAATGTGTAATTAATTGCTATTGATATCCGTTACTTAAAGCGAAATCAGCAAAAACAAATTGCCTAGTTTATATTTTATGAAGAAGAAAACATAAAACGATATATAAAATCATTGCATATAATACATCAATGCTTTTAAAACGAATTTGTCATTTCAGTCGCTTATGTGTCTGTGTATCTCTCTATCTCTTTATCTGTCTATGTTACAGGTGTATGTATCAATAGATGTATGGATAAAAAAATTTAAGCACATGCATATATTCTTCAGAGATATTTATGAATATATCGATGCATGCATGCATGGGTGAATGTATGTATGTATGTATGTATGTATGTATGTATGTATGTATGTATGTATGTATGTATGTATGTATGTATGTATGTATGTATGTATGTATGTATGTATGTATGTATGTATGTATGTATGTATGTATGTATGTATGTATGTTACGTATGTTATGTATGTATGCATGTATGTATGTATGTATGTATGTATGTATGTATGTATGTATGTATGTATGTATGTTCTACCGCCGCCTCAGAGGGGCTGATGCTGTATAATATCTGGGCAAATGACGGAGCCTCATTCACGTTGGTTAGATCAATTTTTAACGTCTTGGTATTTGAATCTGTTCCGTCGCTCACGGTCACGGTAAAATTGAAGGACTTAGACGGTGCACTCTCATAGTCAATAATGTTGCTAGCCGTTGATACCACACCAGCTAAAAAGAAAAATAGTTAAAGGCTCCATGAAGACAATTACATCGACCATGTTCACAAAAAACGATTTATTTATGACGCAGGAATGAAATTATATGCCACAAATGTAGCAAACAATTGTTATTGATGCATTTAAAAAAAGAAAAAAGAAGAACGAAAAGTAAAAATGGACCCTAACATCGAAAATAAAATACCTATTTAACCAGTGTGAAAGGAGCAATAAATTTTATATATGACTCAGTGACATCTATGTAACGCCATTTCATAGTAATAACTTTGTAACTTTGTATCAGTGACTAATAATAATAATACATCAGACCTGCATACAGTATTATGGAAATAATTTCACCCCAATAAATTTTAAATTCAATAAGCTCATTTATGCGTTTTTCTCCAGTTAGCTGCCATGTAATAGTTCCTTCCCCAGAGAGATTTCTGCCTCCACTCATTAATACCGATTTAAATGCCAGTATAACAAAATATATACGTTCAAAGAGTTCCAGAAATCACAGCAACAGTCAGAAAATATATGTATGAACAGCTTAATAAATAAGTAAATAAATAAATAAATAAAAAATGTATCTAGTTCTTTCAAAATTAATAGCATTTCGTAGACCAATTACGCAATGGTGGATTTAGTGACAAGGTAAAAATAACCCTTTTTTCTGCATATCATTGAATACGTTGTAATTATGTGGAAGCCGTGTTTAAGAGGTGCATAGATTCTAGAAGAATTTAAATGCATATAATGTTTTTCTTAATATATCTTGCTTGCCACAGGAATCCATGCAGTCGAATGTTTAGTTAATTATCTGATGACTAGATTGATTTGTGTCATGTCGTCTTTTCTTAGCAGATTTCATTTACGTACTATTTGAGCCAATGGAGAAATAGTTCATCCCTGTGCCTGGTGATGACGTCATTGTGAACATGTGTGTATCTCCCATGTCAGCGTCGCTAACGCTGACTTTGAACACCGATGTTCCTAAAGCTGTATTCTCAGGAACTGACAATGCAGACGACAGTGGGAGGTTACTGATAATAGGTGCAGAATTGATTCCTGAAATACAGATAATAAATTTTTTCAGTTAACTTATAAACGTAATCAGGCAAGAAAACATTAATTTTCTTGTTACTAAATGAGACATAAATAATATAGCTTTCTACGGTTCACACTCAACTTTAAGTTTGACACATAAATCCATACATTATTTTTTACAAAGACCAGGCATTAATATTTTGCATAGAGGTCTTGCTCTTAGAATAATTAGAATACAGTTTACGTTGAGCGCTTACTAGTTTTAAAAAATACTATGATATATATATATATATATATATATATATATATATATATATATATATATATATATATATATATATATATATCATAATGAGATGTTGAAATATATCAGTGTGAGAATAATTGATAGCGCCACAGTGGCGATGAAAGTGGTGTCGCCACTGTGGCCATGTCACCTCTAGAACTACTTTATTTTCCCATTTAGAAATGATATGTGCCCTTATGTATGTTATATTTCCACACTTAGGCCTAATTTAGAAATGACAAGTGCCCTTAGGTATGTTATATTTCCATGCTTAGACCTAAGTTACTGTTTCGTCTTATTTTTATTTCTCTCCCTCTACTCCATCAGGATGAACAGATCTTAAAATTGAGAATGTGCCATGACAAAATGCATAAAATCAAGCTTCAGACAACAAATAAGTTTCAAGTAGTAGCTTCTTTAAAATAGCTTTCAATATAAATCATGCTCTCTTCGACTAAACGTTCTTGACCTTCGTGTACATACCCTATACCTGTTATATACTCTGCGACAAATAGTAGACTTTTTTGGTAAAACTGTGGATTAAATATATAATAAAAAAATTTTTAATTAGCGATTTTAACTCTCATCACACTTATGACTGAAAACGATGGAGAAATCAGGGATGGGTAAGTGTTGATTCAAAACCGAAATAAGTGGCTATTGAAATGTGTGTACTACATTCCCTAACGAACCAAACTGCACGCCTTCCAAGGTCACATAATTCACATTTGAATGCAGAAATAAGCAAAATAAATACAAAGAATCCTAATAGAAGAACTCGCAATGATTAAAGTCTTTAGTTTAAAGATGCTACATTCTGAGATCTGTGAAGATGGTACCCCTACCTTAACGCTGTTCGCTGTACCAATCTGCGAAAGATATGTGTTAACATGAATAAAAAAGCGTTACATTTTTCGTACTGTGCAGTCGTTATTTTGACAAAATACAAAATTGTAAGCATTATATGCAGAAGAATGCATGAGAACAATTTCTAAAAACTCACTAAATTATTGTTACATTTCGAAACTTATTTTTTATCTAGGTAGTAACACAGTCGTTAACCGCATTGACGCATAATGGAAAATTAATTATGCAAGTCGATGGTTTGTGCCCTCGGAAATATATAAAAGAATATCTACGTTTGTCTTTTTGTTATTTTTTTAACAAAAATAGATATAAGGAAATATATCATTCATGCAGTGTAAACATTTCGTATTGCCACTCGTGATAATATAATATTTCCACTTTACTAGTTAAATATTTCCTTATATCTACTAAAAACCCGTCGATACACACACACACACACACACACACACATATATATATATATATAAATATATATATATATATATATATATATATATATATATATATATATATATATATATATATATATATATATATATATATATATATATATATGTATATATATATATATATATATATATATGGCTCGAAATTAGAACTTTAGGAATTTGTTTTCACTAACCCACAGGATCACCAAAATATTTATTTTTACTGATCCTGCCTAAGTTCCACTGATTCTGCTAAAAATCAAACAGAATTCAGTTCAGTTTGTAATTCAACATTTATTATTCATTATCATCTCTAAGATTGGTATTTATTTTCAAGCTTCTTCAAGACGCTCTTGTTCAAAGATGCCACAATTTGCTCTGCTTCTGAGAAACAAACTTTCTATTTTCATTTGACGTATCCCTCTGCCATTTATGTGTAGGGAGCTTGCATTGTGTGATTCCAGGGACGATTTATGAAAATTATTACACCCATCAACGAATGAAGTGCTGACGCACTTTCATATTTCTCCGAATACTCACTGCAGAAAGTGTACAACATCACAGCCTCTCCTGAGTCGTACTTCAGACATTTGTGTTCATTTTCCCAGCATTTCTGGGACTTTCTTAGTCTCTTCCCTTATCATACTTGCGATCTTGCCCTCTCTCTTGTCATCATCTAATTTCTACCGCTTCGGTGGCGGCTGCACAGCTTGCAAATACTTCAACCTGTTTAGAGTTGTCATCGCACACTGTATGAAATGTTTATCAGCAATGATATAAATACTGAAACACTTTGTTCGGTATATAATTCTGGATTATTCGTTGAGTCGACGAACGCGACCTTTTCCGATTGGTCAATACTGGCCTGAGACCTTACACCTTTTGTTTTCATGAGTAATGAAATCATTGCTTGGGGGTAGTACACCAGGCTATCTCTACGTGCACGAAGACTGTTTTGACAATACTAGCTCTAATTTACCTGATGAGTGTATGAGTGACTTAACACCTGTCATTTGCGTCGCGAGCATTTATTGTAGGTACTCAATTAACGCAATAAATAGATCAATTAACCATTAAAGGAAATGCCGACTCCCGACCACGTCTTAATTGCTATGATAGGTGACCGGCAGTAATTTTCACTGCCCCAACGGATTAGTGACTGTTGGGTTTTACTGATCCGCCGGCAAAATCACTACCCGCGGGATAGCGGGTTAGCGTTAATTTCGAGCAGCCCTGTATATATATATATATATATATATATATATATATATATATATATATATATATATATATATATATATATATATATATGTAGGGAACACTGTATAAGATTGCTCTGTAGCGAACATATATAACGGAATAAGTACTTATATATGTAGTCTTCAAGAAATTTGTCAGATGTGCACCCGTTAGAATTATCAACCGTCTGTGTTCTACGTACGCGTGCAATATCCCAGCCGCGACTATATTATTCATATTCCAAAGTCAACAATTTAGGGCGGATCTTAAATGGGGAACAAAACTAAATGGGGAAATAGAGACCATGTGACTTTTCTACTGTTTACTTACCCGAAATAGTGATAGTAAGGACTCTAGGACCAACCAGTGTTTTTCCATCATACACGTATACGCTGAGATCATACCCAATTGCAGTAGTACCCTTTAAATCTGCCGTCAGCTGAATTATTCCCGCTTAAAAATACAATGAAAAATAAAACAACCTCAACCTCTTTCACTCTTTCTGCAAGAAGGACGAGAAAAGCACGACTCGCTAATAGGCGGACAGTATGCGTGCATGCCCTAACACTGATCATGCAATTGCTTCACATAATCGACTTAAAAGAAGATTGTCATTTAAGCTTTTAGTCTGAGTGATATAAGCTAACCTGCTCGACCAATGATCCCTAAAGATATAATATTTTCCAATGGGTTATCGAGATTTATAATCAACAATAGGAACTTTTAACAAAACTTTAAAGATTATATGGGGTACTTTATTGATATCAGCAAATAGACTTGACTCGATCAGCATAGGTAATCTGAATCAACGTTATTAATGTAAAATTTCTATTTTTAGTCATCAATAATAACCAAACTGAACTTTTGTGAGTTGCACATGCGCAGTAAATATTTACTAGCTCCAATCTGTACTAGCTTGGTTCCCATCTTCAAGTATATGTAGAGACTCTTGATTTTGTAGTGGATGGGAAAATCGTACTATAGTACTCTCGAGGAAAACCAGTATAATGGCGGCCGATCATTGCTAATGTAAACTTTGTGGAGACAAATCGAACACTGTTAAGCCTAAATCCTGCATCTACAACCTATAACTTTGCGAAAAGAAATGGTAACCTAATTATTTCAGTTAAATCTTCTTTTTCACTCAAAACATATAAATGAAACCATCGTGGAAAAAAAAACGAGGGTATTGGCTGATCTCGAGTTCTTATAGTTGGATCTGTTGAGGCAAAAATGTATGCTTACAATCGAGGATCTGAAACGGGCAAACAGCTTTGCTACATGTCATATTGAAATATAGCTGGTTATTCTCTGCATCCGTCGCTGTCACAGTGAATACGATATAACTGGACGTTGCGGTTGTCGCCACAGATACCGAATCTGAAACGAACAACAAGGGGAAATTTGAAGTGTGTTTGTATTTAGAGACGATAGAAGTAAAGCCCCTGGATACCGAAAATTGCGAAGATAGGTTGGTTTGGTTTTATGGGTTTAACGCCATTTCTCAGCACATGATAGGCTATACATGGCGGCCAGTATATATGGTGGAGGAAGAACCCGGGGAAAATCCCGGGAAGAACCACCGACCCAAGGAAAGCTACTGGCAAGTTTTCTCACATAACCACATTGGCCGAGCCCAAGTCTCGAACCCACGCGGACAGAGGTGATATGGCAGTGATCGGTAAAGGCGAGGGCCTTAGACTACTCGGCCACCCGGGGTCCCGCGAAGATAGGTAACTGCTGTTTATATAGGTATTTAGTTTTTATGTTTCTTTCGTCTTATATACTGATTTTTTAACAAGACAATTTGTTCTGAATGAACAGATCTAGAAAAGAGTTTAATATTTAGAGGTTGAACTAAATCGTGTCTTTAATAATTCAAATAACAATGTATATACAAAGAGTGTAGATATGCTTATAAAATACTAGCAGACGAATGTGAGTAAAAAAGAAATTATTATGAATATAAGGAATAAAATAGCATTTACAATATGAAAAGAAGGTAGCAACAGATTTAGAAATACCGCAAAATAGTCAGAACAAAATATCCACAAATCTCTTGCCTCAGCCTTGAAAATGTATACTCTGTTGTTAGATGTGCATGTACATTCATGATAATTAATTAAGAAAAAGAAAACAAAAACTTACTTGCTAAGTTGGTGAATACAGGCGCAACGTTCCTTAAAAGATATACTGTAAAATTACGGGTCACCGTGTCGATACCATCATTACACGCTATAGACATGGAGTACTGGTTCTTTGTGTCATAATTAAACTTAGGATTACTTTGGACATAGATACCCCAATCTGAAAAGGTAGATGGAAAGAAAACTTTAACAAGAGTAATTATTACTAACTATATTATAACTCATAGATTTTAGCTTCTTTATATCCAATGAAGTCGATCGGTCTGCATCAACACACAGACCGCACGTGTTATATATATATATATATATATATATATATATATATATATATATATATATATATATATATATATATATATATATATATACACACACACGGTGTGTCACAAGCGAATTTCCGTTAATAAATCTTTATTTCCTTAAAATATGGCACAAGCGATATATAGGAAACTCTAATAACAAAGAAAAGGAACTAAAAATATGTTTGTCAATTTATTAATTACATTTCTATTGCCGGAACAAATTGATTTAATCTTTTGACCTATTAAACATGAGCCGTATTTATATTTCAAGACTAAATGGTCTATTTTATTTGTATTACTATAACACTACATCATCCATTTATATTTTCATCGCAGACAATGTTGGACATAAATCCTCACAGCCATACAGTAGTTTGAGTGCCGACTGAAAGGGTTCGGGTTCGAATCCTACCATCTGATCAATCTGGTTGGGTTACCGTGATACATCTCTGGAGAAGGCACTTTGCTCCAATTGCCGCGGCACTAAAGAACCTACTTGTGTTGCTGTACCGTAAAATACCGAACCAAATCAAAAGCAAACCCATCCTGGGAAACTACATAGTTCCTCTTATAGACATTTTATCTTGCACCTGGTTAACATATTTTTTCATAATGCACTGTTTTCGAAGATTCGATTACTCCGTTATAAATACGAAATTATTTCCATTCAATAAATGCAATTTTTTCCCAATTAAACTGGCTTTGAAAGCAAATGAGAAGTAGACAAATCTTAAATTGACTAGATATCCTTTTTGCTTTGTAGTCCAGGAAACCTGCTCAAAGTTTTTACCGTATAGTATCGATACGTGTATCGATATGGCAAAAGTATCGATGCATCGATATATCGATGAATCGTTTCAGCCCCATATGTGATACACGCAGATCAATCTGTAATAATGAGCTCAGGAAGCAAATGAGAAGTAGACAAATTTTAAATTGACCAGATATCCTTTTTGTTTTGTAGTCATGGAAACCTGCTCAAAGTTTTTATCGTATATTTCACTATTCATGACACTTACATTTAAAACAAACAAACAAAGAAAACCAAAACAAAACAGATACAAACATTTACACTTCAAGCCGTCAGTCCGATTTATATTTCCATAGCAGTGTTTCTAAACACAACATCGATGAAAACAACTTTATTATAGATTTTTGCAGAGTAAAATAAATATTTTAATATGTAACAATATCACGGAGATGATCGTCATACAATAAAGTAAAAAAAATAGTATTTAAATATGTGAAAATATAAGATTTGCATCATGCCATTGGATACTTGAATACATGTACCTAAGAGTTATAATCGCAGCAAGAGAAACGGCACGTTGTGAACTAAAACAGTACATGTAAACTTCATTACCCTTCAGACATGAAAATTATTTTTGGCCTAAGATATTTGACTGCCACCGTTTGTTTCCTAGTAGTAGAGGTGGCTCATTGGATAGTGTGCTAGATTCACAACTGAAAGGGCGCGGGTTCGAATCCTATAATCGTATCAGCCCGGGTTTGGCTACCGTAGTGTGTTCATCGGCAAGACACATTACTCCAATGCCACGGCACTAAATAACATACTTGTGTTGCTTTGCCGTAAAACACCAAACCAAAACCAAATAGTTCACTTCCTAACATAACCAGTACACAATGTCAAAAATGAGGTGTGGTGTAATCGCTCAATTTGCCCCTACTTTTTGGTGGGTAACGGTAATATCTGTATGTTAGTCTCAGATCGTACGCAGTCCTCCTAAAACTACATCTAAAGGCCATCAATAAATTTTCTCATAAAGTTGAGAAGCAAAAACTGGAATGCTCTGGTCTGTTGCCATAGTGACGATTTTCCCCTAAACAGATGAACCATGCAGATATAAATTAACCTCTTTATTTATCAGCAGATAATAGTTACAAATTTGGACAGATGAGCAAACATACAATAAGCTGGGAAGTGCTTTAAATTAAAGAACAATCATTTCTTGAAATATGACTTTGCTGATATTTAAAAAAATATTTCTTATATTTTCTACTTTTGAACAATTGTGGACAAAGGGATTTAATTCAGTGTAAAAGCTTGGAAGATCAATTTTAGTATAAACATATTTTATTTCAAAATGTGTTGTTGGAGATTGCAATTGTACAATATAGAAGGTAAAGGACAAATACGAAAGCCAATGGCTTACAGTGTTCTTTCTCCTTTCACGATACAAAAATTGGAAATATATCTGAATATATGGCAGATAATACTGAGTCTTAATTACAAACAAATTTAAATTGTTGAATAGTCAAAGTGAAGAGTCTCTTAGTTAAAAGAACATCGTTTATATTGTTGAAAAATAAGAATGAAAGAAAAGACAAAAAGCGAAATTAAAAGTTAACAGTACTTCCTTGTTGAGCGAGTTGCTGCAGTGGCGATGGTCCATCATTTGGAAAAAAGGGAATAGCTGTTTACAGTTGTTTGTGACCTGTAGAAGTCCATGCGTAGTTGTAATAGGTGTGCTTACTTTAATCTTTTCGACTTTCATTAAATTTATTAACGGCATTGAAAATACGAACATTTACTTCATATTGAAGCGTTGTATAACCATTCAAGAGGGTATTTAAAATTAAGTTACCATATGGTGTGAGAGATTGAAACAGTTCGATGCGTTGCTCTTGGTACAAAAAAAAAAAAAAGAAGTGACATTAATTTTATTCAATTATGTTCTAAATATCACTTTATTGTTACCGAGTTTATTTCAATATGATTCCTAGAAATGATACATAATGTGGCTGTCACAAGAGAGACCTGCGGGGATTTTATCTGTTATAAAAATACAGATTCATTTATAAAAATAAAATTGAAAATGATGAATAAAAATATACTCTATCTCTAACAATTTCTGACACCTATCTACACAATATTGTATGGAAAAGTATTCCTCAAGCTACTGTTGCTTTTACCAGTTCTTACAATAGAACGACTATCTTTAACTTAGTTAAAACTATGCAGTAATCTTGTACATACAACTTGTATGAGCTTATTCACATAACAAATATAAAATAAGACAGGACACTGTTGACATAACAGAAATGAGATTATGGTATTATCATGGACATATAACAGACATGTGCTTATGAAATTATGCTGTTCCAAAATAGCAGTCATGAAATTAAGGAATTATGATGTTCACTAACAGACATGAAAAATGTAAATCGTGCTATTCATATAATATACATGAATTTAAGGAATTGTCCCAAACACGTCACTCCCTCAAGTCTGCTGGATAACGCCATCGGAGTCTCATTTCAACTCAGACGAAGGCTTGAACATGTACTCAAAATGTGGACCCATTGAACTATATAAGCTGGACTGGGTTAAAAAAATGGCTTTCACACAGCCAACACAGTATTACCAATGCTGCCGGACCAAAAAAAAACAAGGAAATGAGCTGTAAGATTATATATATACATATCACTGAACCGAGTAATATATGGACTAGTATAGTTTAGTCCATTATGGTACAACTGCCCTTATATATCATGTCATGCATACGTGCGCAAGAAGAGACCTAGTGTATACAAAACATCTGTTCAACGTTCATAATGGCTATGTAGGATTGCATGATAATTAAGTTTGCACGTGAGTTTATCTACAACAAGGGTGGAGTACACAAGATCACGAGAAGCTGGAACCACTTCCATCTTTTACTATATACAACAGTCATAGTTCATACAAGCTTGCCAATTCTATTGCAAACTGAAAATGGACACTATTAAATCTGATAGCACCGAGCAATGTAAAATTTGACAGACAATGGAAGTTGAGGAAAAATTCCAAAACTAAATATTCTATTAGACACTGATGATAGAAAGAAAGAGGAACAAGTGTGATTATTACATACCTCTACAGCTGAAAGATATACACCGTCGTAAAGGAGACTGCATCCTGACAAGGCAGCACGTTATATGTCTATACTGAAAAATTCAAGCCTAATATGCATGTGCCACGTAAAAAAAAACATGCAGTATGGTACGCGAGAGCATGATGGGAACAATTTGCAAATGCCACAGTCAATCAGTCAACAGAGTGAGAAAAACTAATGTAAGTCTTGACAGTCTGCTAGAAACCTAGCATACACAATAGGCAAGGCTGTACGCGTAACAATACTAGAACCCAAGCATACACAATAGGCAAGGCTGTACGCGTAACAATACTAGAACCCAAGCATACACAAGATGGCACTCTCCAGTTTCGTATTTTGCATAGGATTAGATTTTTAAAGAAAAAGAATTACCCAGGTTTTCCTCACTGGCTGTCCTGGCTATTTAAAAAGACCTTGTATATCTTAGGTATTGTTAAAAGAACTTTGAATTCCCTTTATTTTGGTGTATGAACGATGGGTGAAATTTGGGTTATAGAGTATACAGCTTGGTCTTACTTAAGATGTGCACCTCTCAAAAAACTGCTAGCTCCGCTTGGTCATTTTCACTTACTGGATTTCAAAGGTAAATTTTAAAAAAAAAGAGCCGATAACTTTTTGTACTTTTTAGATATTTTGTAATTCATTCATAGTACTTTCAGAGGCTGGTATTGTCTGCTCTGGCAAAATTCGTTTCCCTATTTTAATAACTGCTGAAAATAGTGCACTTTTGACTAATTCAGGCTGATTTATCGAGTACTTTGGAGCGGCAATTTTGTCTGCTGTGTGCTTAGATCATGTCCAGTTTCCACAAGTACAATATGTAAAGAAATTTCAACCACAGTACATGAAAGTAACATAGAGGTATGCCAACATTCTCTCCATTTTCCATGTTGCAAATGCAAAATACTTCATCTTACACCTGTCACTCTCTCAGAAGCATGTATTATCTGTAGAGCGCCCCCCAATTGGCAAGACTGTACGCGTAACAATACTAGAACCCAAGCATACACAATAGGCAAGGCTG
This sequence comes from Margaritifera margaritifera, assembly GCA_029931535.1. Classification (NCBI taxonomy): domain Eukaryota; kingdom Metazoa; phylum Mollusca; class Bivalvia; order Unionida; family Margaritiferidae; genus Margaritifera; species Margaritifera margaritifera. Next base: position 1,702,816 of record JAQPZY010001230.1, read on the forward strand.
TACGCGTAACAATACTAGAACCCAAGCATACACAATAGGCAAGGCTGTACGCGTAACAATACTAGAACCCAAGCATACACAATAGGCAAGGCTGTACGCGTAACAATACTAGAACCCAAGCATACACAATAGGCAAGGTTGTACGCGTAACAATACTAGAACCCAAGCATTCACAATAGGCAAGGCTGTACGCGTAACAATATTAGAACCCAAGCATACACAATAGGCAAGGCTGTACGCGTAACAATACAGAGGACAAGAGGACCCATACTATATTTATATTACAATACAATGCAATGGTAATTTAATGCACATAATTCCATGTCAATGGCAATTTCATGCCTTGTTATAGCGATACAGAGATTTACAAAGATACAAGATAGTATGTGAGTTATGCAGATCTGACTTCAATATCACCAACATGTCTCAAGATTTATGTTTTGGACCTAAGACATTTTATTGGCCAAATTTAAGCATAACTTAAATTTCAGCCAATCAGGTTGCTGGATTCAAGAGTTTAGTTTGGTCCAGATAAGAGGCTGTTGCTGAAATCCAAGCCTGGACGTTTGCTAAAGTTACTCGTCTTTACAGATACATCTGTTATATCTTTAATCGAGTGAATGGTAACCATTTTTAAGGCGAATTCTTTGTTTTGTAACTTTTTTGTTTGTTAGCAGCAAAATGCGGCAACATATAACAATCTGGTCTGAACTTTATTTGTTCCTTAAGATGCTAAGTAATTTTCTGTGTATATAAAAACATTTCAAATCATCGCTGTTAAAATTAATGTTAAATTAAGCATGCTTAAATGTACAAGTTACACTTGTATGAAGTAAATTTATATACAGATTGCAGACATGCTCTGCACATATATAACGAGTTACTTAACAGTGTTTATCTCCATTGTCATACAAATTTCTCCCGCACTGAGCCATCTATCATTAATTCCTTGTCATACGAATTTCTCCCTCACTGAGCCATCTACCATTAATTCCTTCGCAACGTATTAAAATATCATGTTTTCTTTACCACACAATGAAATATATCTGATTTTGACGCAGGAAACAAAAATCCTCTATATCATCAAATATTATACAGCAAATACAGGTGGGTGGGTGGGATGTATTAGGTCGCAACAGCAACCACAACCTAGAAGTGTAGATAGGCTAAAATCCGGAAAAGGGGAAGATGAGTCCGGCACATTAAGTGTGTTCAAGTGGAATAACTAGAAAAAATAATGTATTATTAAAGGTATCAGCAGATGCCTTTTGCGAAAAAAGCTGCTTTGTCTTTGACAAAAAAAAGAACGACAGACCCCTCCCCCAAAGATGAACAACAAGAATGATAACAAGTCAATAACAACAACAACAACATACTACTAATACTACTACTACTACTACTACTAATAATAATAATAATAATAATAAAAGCAAATCAACAATAACAACAATAATAAGAAGATAGACACAGGTTTAATTTGTGACGTCACTACAGAGAAAGAGTCATGTCACCTTCCCTATCTTTCAGATAGTATTTGTATGTTTTTATAATAATCTAACAATTCCTGGAAGGCCCCATTGTCCGTGACGGATCAAATGCATGTTTAAAAATGCGCTTTGCAGAAGATATTTATAAAATTAGAGATGTTTAAATCTACTATTTAATAAATTTTCAACTTAAAAAGTTCCAAAAGATAACAGTTTATTTTAAATGACTATTATCTGTTAACTTACATATTCGATTATTCTTTTGAAGGTGATGTCAAAAAATTTTGCATATCAATTTTATTATAATATATCTCTCATGAAAGAAAAGTACATACATTAATACCTCATTATTTATTGAATTATTTTTCATCAATACATGACACAGTGATTACATTGCGCGAAGTAAGATTGAGATGATGATCTTCTATTCTTGGGTCACTTCAAATCGCTAAAGCGAGTTAAAAATCCAGAATATTGTCATGTAATAAAAACCATCTTATTTCGAAAATATTTCTTTCATGAATACTTAAATTGCACAATCTTGAGCACTGGCACTGATTCTATATAACATTACATATTGTTGGTGCTGAGGGGCCTTGTGGCAGTTTATGGACTGTCTTGTCAGACGGAAAAAGATTATGAATTTCATCTTCACTTCCGTTCATACAGACTTTTATACAGGGCAACTGGTTTGTCAATAAACTGAAATAAGCTAACGTTCTCAACACCATGAAAATCGTGCTGAGGACCTTATGGCAGGTCAGGCACCCACAGAAAGGTATGGCGGTGCTCTGCAGTTTCGTAGTTTGCATAGGGTTAGATTTTTAAAGAAAAATAATTACACAGGTTTTCCTCACTGGTAGTCCTGACCATTTAAAAAAGACCTTGTATATCTTAGGTATTGTTAAAAGAACTTTGAATTCCCTTTATTTTGGTGTATGATTGATGGGTGCAGTTTGGGTTATAGAGTATACAGCTTGGTCTTACTTAAGATGTGCACCTCTCAAAAAACTGCTAGCACCGCTTGGTCATTGTCACTTCTTAGACTTCAAAGGTAAATATAAAAACGAGCCGATAACTTTTTGTACTTTTTATATATTTTGTAATTCATACATTGTACTTTCAGAGGCTGGTATTGCCTGCTCTAGCAAAATTCGTTTTCCTATTTAAAAAGTTTCTGATGAAAATCGTGCACATTGGACTAATTCAGGCTGATTTTTCGAGTACTTTGGAACGACCATTTCTGTCTGCTGTGTGCTAAGATCATGTACAATTTCCACACATATGTAAAGAAATTTCAGCCACAGTACGTGAAAGTAGCATAGAGGTATGCCAACATTCTCTTCATTGTGCATGTTGCAAATGCAAAAAACTTCACCTTACAACAATCACTCTCTCAGAAGTACGTAATAGCTGTAGAGCGCCCCCATATATGGTCCGCAGCTTCACTTCGATCCATATACCTTTTCTTGCGGTGACTGACCGGTCCATAAACTGCAATGCTGCCGTTCAGCATCATGCGATATGTATTATATTATATATAATGTGTATTGATCCTTTTATCAGGGAAGCAATTTACCAATGTATAACGCCTCGCACGCAGCGCGTAACTTATATACAGGAACAGGACGGACCATCGATATCACATTTTATGGACTGGTCGAGTTACAAGCAATCAAAAAGGAACTTATTTGTATGAGGTATAATATAAATCAAAAACTTTAAAACAAGCAACAGCATTAGAACGCTGTCATTGGAAGAATACTATGTAGCTGCTTTAGGAGTTTGAATAATCTATGTATGAGACAATATGATAACCAATTACATTTTAACTCAGTACGTACATCTTAAGATCATTATTACAAATTTTGTTTATATTATTTGTTACATTACATTATTTACATTACTTGAATGTCCCAGACTTTGATAACATTGGAAAATGTGTTAATATTTATATCCTTTCTTCCCATTTACCTGATCACATAGAAGCAAAAAGTATGTGCAGTCTAAAAATACGCCAATATTATTTAAATCGAGATCTACTTATATATAAGCAAATCTGACAGGCACCAAAGCGACGCCATGTTCTGTTGACCTTTTATTTCACCAATCAAATTACAGTTTTCATACTGCTGAAAGTAAAGAAAACATCATTCGGAACACATTATTGCTAAAGATAATCCTCCCTAACACGAAATGCAACGCTTTTTCTGATGGGGTGCTACAAAAAAAAATAAGTGGACAGGAAATTCCAAAGGTCAGTAGAACATAAACTTTTATTGGTTCTTGTCAAATATCCGTTATGTCTGAGATCTCGATTTTAATCAGATTAAAAATACGCAGTAATATCAACAGTTGAAGAAATATGTATTTTGTATCATCAATATATTTGACTCTGTGTAACCTGAAGTTCCATTTTTCTGGCGCACGAGGAAAGGTACACCTGATGTAGCTAAGGAACAGGTGACTGTGTCGCAGGGGTCTGTGACGTTAATAGTATAAAGAAGCGACTCCGTGGTAGTGTCTTCGGACAGGTCAGTTGTAGCCGGTAGATTGCGAATTGTTGGCGGCTGGAGAAAACACGAAAAACTCCATGCAAACTCCACCCATACAGCTAAAAATAACTAATTTAAGGCATTTTATGAAAATATTATACACAAGCTAAGAGTAAGGTATATAATTCTATGCATGTTCAGGCATGTATATACCATCTGAAAGTGGCAGGATATGGTTGATTGCTTTTTTACCCCAGGGTATGTGAGCAATGTTATATTTTATTTTCAAAATAATTTTGAGGAATTAATGAATCAACTCTTTGAAAACGACCGACTACTTTAGCCTCAGATATGAAATACATATCAAAACATGTTCTGCTTTATTGCACGAGGCACTTAACTAAACTAACTTGAACCTGAACAGGCGAAACAACATCGTCAAAATGATTTGACTTTGTCTGATTGTTTCAGAAACAACTCACCATTGTCTGATTGTTTCAGAAACAACTCAACAAGACATATCTTTAATCCATTCAGATGTCATCGAGGACCAGCCAGTATTACAGGACAATGTACACTGACTCGTCGTTATAGCTTATTTTGTGTATATATGGTCGAAAATCACTACATTCGGCAAAAGTGTAACAGCAGCTGCCTTTTTCAAACGTGAAACTGACAAATCTATGAAACCCTCCCCGTAAGTTTCAGCGAGAGAAGAATTTTCAATGCCTACATTTGATCGCAACAAGTGATATATGCTTCTGTTCTAAACAGCTGAAAAATCTAAAAACTTGTATATTGTTCTAGCATTGCCTTCTTCCGAGGGAGCTGTTCTTCTTGCACTTAAATATATCCACAGTCGTTGCTTCTCACTTGTTGGAAGGAGACGGTATGAAACGATTAGATGGTACACACACTTTCCATTCTTTTCGCAAGCAAATGAGAACGATGACATAAGGCGTGAGGGCTGGAAAGGCCTTGTGCAAATATGTACACAGGGTCGGTAGTATTAGTAGGGGGGGGGGAGACAGAAAGACTTGAACATATACAGACAGACGGACGGAAAAAGTTAAAGGTGACCATCTCGTCAGGAGAGCCATGGACTTAAGAGTCACTTGAGATTGCAACAACTCTTTTCTTATCCTCAGATACACAGGGCTGGTGAAATTTGTTTCTCTACAATCATCACCCCAGGTACACTGGCTGACAATGCCTCGGTTCATATGATGATGTAGATTTTTGATTGTTCAGTTCGATCTTGCATAGCAAACTCTGAGATCTTTTTTACACCAGTGAGTTAAGAAAATGTGTTAGCCTCTAAATACGCAAAGAACGTGGTGTAAGCTCAACAAAGATTCTTCGAATAAGTTCGACTGGCTAAAATTTTCCCTGATCTCTTCATAGCACCACCAAGGGGGTCAAAGGGAGAATTAGAATTTCCCGAGGAGTTTGTGTAAGATCTAATCAATTCGCTTGAGTTGCATCATTACTTAATCAAGACCCTCTCATTTAGTTATCTGTGTATACTCGATTCTACACCAGTAAATAAAGTACAAAATAATACATACATACATACATACATACATACATACATACATACATACATACATGGATAGATAAATAATGATTAGATGGATGCATTCATACTATATTGCACACATTTAGTTATCGGATCATGATAACAGTTATTATGTTTATATTTTATATTTCTCCGTTATATGCAAGATAATATAGAAATGAATATACTATGGCATCCTATTATTTATTTCTCTCTCTCTCTCTCTCTCTCTCTCTCTCTCTCTCTCTCTCTGCTCAAAGCTTCAGGAAAGCGGATGTGAAATTGATATAACCAACGCATACTCTCTTGCTATTTGTAAAGCTTACCTCCTGAGGAAATCTTATACTTTATTTTTATACTTAAATGATGAGCACTTTAATTTTGTAAACGGTGAAGTCAAGGCATCCAACATTGATCCGTAATATGTCTGGGGCAATAATACAAATTTTAAATACAGCATAAAAGAAGTGATAGATTTTGGGATTACATATGACTACCATTTCTTTAAGAATCATAAATCTAAGGTGTTGGTCATATTGAAGTTAATATATAAGAATAATGAACGTATAGTTTTTGTGACAGTACGTTGCATTGTAAAAGCATAAAGGTGTACAAAAAAGGCATAAATACCACGTTGGTGACGACAATAGTCAAGGTCCCTGTGGCTGTTAGGGGACAGATATCTGCCACATAGAAGGTTAATTGATGTGTAGTGACTGCTCCGCTTAGTGACGATGCCACTGTCACTTGTCCTGCCAAAATGAACAAAATCGTTGAAGCTCGATGGAAAAAATGCAGAGGTACTTTGCACAAAAGTTGGAAAGTCTTGTCATCCGGATAGGCATAGCTCAACTAAATAATGGCACAGAACACCGAACACTCAGCTCATTGGAGATATATTCTATCAAAAACATCTGTACAGCTAAATGTTGATATCCAGTCATAATAAAAGGATTAAACTGTGCGGACATAAAGATGGAAAAGATTGTAGGATTGACTGAAGGAAAGGCCAAATTTAATATTTAATGGGACAAAATATCTCAAGTCAGAAACCTGGACAAATCTACACACATTTCAACATACAAAATATATACTCTTTCTCAACAACGTTTAGCTCCCCGTTGTTATGCATTGAAATTGTACAAAGTCTTTTATCTTACAGCATTTAATGATTAACATGAATTAATGGAAACTTGCAGGCAACCGCTTCACACACACACACACACACACACACACACACACACACACACACACACACAGAGTTAATGTTGCGTTTTGATTTTTTTCCGTCAGAAATGGAGAAATGGGGGCAAGTAAACATGTTAGAAATAAGCATCACTCACGTGACGCAGCATCAAAACTGAAATAGGTGTTTGTTGTTCCCTTGGTAACGACAAGACCGGGCACATCGTCAGGGTTTGTGTCTGTGACGGAAAGGGTGCGCAATAAATATCCAGCGGTCTGGGCGTTTGTTATTGACACTGTAGCATTTAGATTCACAAAAGTGGGGGCGCTGTCTGCAATGAAAAAACATAGTAAAGAACACTACGGCATAGTCGTCTGTAAATGTCTCTACTATTTTGAACCAAACACCAGATATACAAAATTTGTAAGTATTTGTACGCCAGCACATACCGTACCGCCGACCCGTAGGTCGTTACTATCTCTCGATATATATATATAAATAAATATATATATATATATATATATATATATATATATATATATATATAATGAAACAGTATACGACTCGAATCATATTTATTTAACAGGTAATAAATAGGGAAATGACCGTGACATTATATGATGTCTTAAAACGTGAAATTATCATCATACCTTCCGGTCTCTTGTTATTTAGGAGTCCCATGACTAAAGCATAAGTTCAGATAAGTCTTTTGGTGTCATTATAAAACCTGACTTCAGGAAAGAAGAACGCCCAAAGTCCTTCTGTACTACATAAAGAAGTGTTTGGTGTTTAAAACACATTATTGCAGGAAAAGTTATATCGTGCTGGAGTGCCTTGCCCAGAGGTACATCAAGGCTGCAAACCCGGCCTGGTCTTTGCACTATTCGAACCCGCACCCTTCAGGTCGCGAGTACTGAGACATAGCGACTCCTTACCATATCCAGAACGTTCCTAAAATTTCGTACTGTTAATATGTCTTTTGTCAACGATTTATGCATGAATAAACAGGATAATACAAATTACTAGTAGACTAAATGTGTGTGCGTTATTTTTTTAATAAAACTTTCTTTGTTCCGATAATTATTCATATCAGCCGTTGTATTTAATTTCACTGTCAAATGAAGAAATTTTTGATGCATCAACGTCTAATATTTTTGTTCTTTTCTTAATTGATATAATATGTAATAACAAAGCACAAAGAATCAATATTTTATGAAATGGGAAGAGACCTGATGAAGAGAACTCTGGTCCTAGTTCCATTTTCTTGGTTGAATATGATTTAAACCAGGTTAACCAACATTTGGGGTATTGCGTTTGCAATCATGTGGCGGTATGTTTACATTTTTTCAACAAGGAAACAAATATAAAACACCGGGATACGAAAAAATTACGTTTGCATCCCTCCCATTAACATCAGTTTTCGAATCTTCTCTGAATAAATGGGGCAAGGAGAGGAAATGAGTATCTCGCAGTCATTTCCTTATCTGTAAGAACAATGGAAGGAATAGGGCATGTAGCTGTTAGATTAATATTGGATATATCTCCGCGAAAACAGAGGTCATTCAAAGTTGAATCCAAAAGATGACGCTGATGATGACAAAAACAGTGATGATGTTGATAATAATAATAATAATAATAATAATAATATTGTTAATAATAATATTGTTTTGTTATATTGATGCTGAAGACATGCTTGTGGAGAAGAAGGTACGTAGCAACTATCCTTCAGACTGTCTAATAAATACTACCAATAGTGCTAAGAATAATAACAACAATAATAATAATGTGAACAGATTGCAATTTCCCAGAAAGATCGGGGGAAAAAAGCCTGATGAGACTCTGTATTGGCCGGATATAATAATAATAATAATAATAATAATAATAATAATAATAATAATAATTATTATTATTATTATTATTATTATTATTATTATTATTATTATTATTATGTGAATAAATTGTAACTTCCCACAAAGATCGGGGGAAGAAGCCTGATGAGATTTGTATTGGCCGGAAGGAGGATACTAGGGCAGTAGATCAGAGAAAGTGATGAAGAATTCTTAGCCTTAGTCCAGGAAGAAGGCCTTCTCAAAAAGAGCAGAGAAAGAAGAATTACCAGCATTTAAGCTCATAGAGAAAACATCAGGATGGAGGGACAAGGTGATGCAGGGACGGTTTGTAAGGGAAACACATCAACAGGCTGGTGAGTGCACCTGCAGATAGCTCCAACTCAACGAACTAAAGAACTAAACAGAAGTATTGGTAACTAGTCACTCACGGTAAACAAGAAGAAAGCAAATGTTCAAAGTCAAACATCTTACTAATGTGGATAAATGTGCACGAGTAAGAGTTAAACAGTTTATCACCTGCTCATTGAGTGGAGCAAGCCACCCGAGTATGAATACATAAATGGGCACGGCAACTAGCTCTAGCCACTCTCAGCTGTCTATGAAATATAGACTTGAGTGCAGGAACAAGTGTTATGATCGCAAGACAGTGAAAGTTGCTGAGAAGGGCAAGGCGAAAATCATTCGTGATTTGAACATCTAGATCGACCACAGGATACAGCATAGGAGGCCAGACATAGCACTGGTTGAGAAGAATAGGACATTATAGACATAACAGTACCAAGGGACTCTCACGTCACACGCAAGAAATAAGAAATACTAGCCAACTACAGTGATCTGGCTAGAGAACTTACACAACTCTGGAAAACTCAGACAGAGTATCAGTCTTGGTATGAGTACTAAAAGTAATACCTCGCAAGTTAGGACACAGTCTGAAAATGGTAGGAATAGTACTCAACTTTATCCTACTAAAGTGACCAGCAATTCTCGGAACAGCAAGAAAACTGCGAAAGGTCCTTCATGTACAAGGCCACTGTAAGTGGCCCGATCCCAGGAGAATAGCAAGCCAGAAATACCATAAATATGACTGTGGACATGATGATGAAGATGATGATGATGATGGTGGTGGTGATAACAACAACAGAAACAACAGCCACTTTAATTGTTGAGCTGATATTATGCGGAAGAAGATTTAGAGCAAATGCGATTATCTTCGCACTATATGGCAAAAGGAAATAGAGGCACAAACACAGATTTCGGGAAAATAACTTGTATAAATGCGATGACTATTACTGTAAATGTTGAGCCCTAATTGACAAAGTCATTTTTTCCTCTTATATGCCCCGCCCTGAAGTTCCTTTAAACCGCCCCTGAAATTATTATCATAATGGCGAGTTTCTATGGTAGATTAACATTTTTAATACATTGTGTATCTTCCAAGTTAGCTAAGAATTACAAATCAGGAATCTAAGATGACGCAAGATATGGTTAACAACAGCCATTTCGCATCACATGAAAGGAGATGGAAAAGACAAGTTGCTGTTAATCAGTGTGCGGTCACGTGATCTTAAGTATCGCCGAAACTACACTTTATCTGGCTGTGTTCGTTTATAGATTCAAACTCAAAGAGTCTTTTGCATGCCCTTATTCAACTCTGTGAGACAACGAAATGTACATAGTCCACCGCAAACATCGGATACTGACTCAAGTGAAATCAGGATAAGTAATACATTTAATTGGCTGATACATTGATTGGTGTTTAAAGTCACGCCATCACATGAAAACTATATAATGCTAAGTCCAGGGTAGTAAAGTGCCTTGCCCAGAAAAAAACACATAACAAAGGCAGCCGACCCAGACTGTTCTGTTCAAGAGTGGATCCCGCAACCCATCAATTAAGAGTCTGTCACGCTAACCACTGAGCAAACACGTCTCCAACGGATATTGAACCAGCCACAGGAAAAATATTTTTGGTTGGTAACAGGAAATTATCTATTTTGCATACTAGAATTAGAAATAACTGTAGCGATTTACACAATGATTTATATTCTAATCATTTGGGAGATAATCCATTGTGTGCTTGTGATGATGATATAGAAAATGCATATCATTATATATTTACTTGCAAATACTATATTGAACAGCGTAGGAAATTGGTTCAAAATCTGAATCATATCTATATACCAGCGACTACAAATAATTTGTTATACAGATCATCTGATTTTTACAGCGAATGTTAAAATTCGCTAATTAGACTTGTTCCAAACATATATTAAAGACACGAAACGCTTTATATAATTAGGGAGTATTCACAATTTGATTTCTTTACTTAATTAATTACTGCCATTTTTATAAAGAAAGACATGCTATTCTTCATTTTTAGCTATTGTATTCATTTTGGTGTATGTACTCTAGTCCAATTTCAGCCACGACCATTAATTTATTCATTTATCTCTCTCTCTCTCTCTCTCTCTCTCTATGTCTGTCTGTCTCTCTCTCTCTCTGTCTCTGTCATACCTATTTTCCATGAATCGTGTATGCTGACATATAATGGTATGAAATCATTAATTTAGTGCCGTTTTTTAAAACAAAAATTATGCCTATTCATAGCAGAAATACAAATAACTAGATAAATACAAATATTAAACACTTTAAAAAAGGAAAAATTCCAAACATCAAACACAAATTCATAAACTTTGCCAAAATAATTACCACAAAGAAACAACAACATACTTGCTATGTAGTCGGCCCTTATTGCGTATGTCCTTGTATTCTTCGTCGTAACGTTAGCACTAGAACTGCTCCAGCCCAAGATAGTACTGACAGAAAGATCCGCTGTAGGTTGGTATAGATTTCCGTTTTCTTCTCCCGAGCCGAATTTGTACTTTACCATGTCGACGCCTTTGGTCCACCTGGCAAAAGGAGGGGGCAGGTGAGTCAGGAAATAAAATAACTTTCACTAGATTCTACTTAAAATTTACAACTGAAGATATTCAACAACGTGTAATAGACAAGAACAATTTGTTCAAAACTATACATAAATGTGAAAATGACATGTTAAGGCTTGGAAAGATAACAATCAATACAATCCACATAAGAGAAATATGTTAAAATCACGAACATTGATGCTGCTTTGGAACGACTCTATATATATATATATATATATATATATATATATATATATATATATATATATATATATATATATATATATATATATATATATATATATATATAACCGAGTTCTCTACTGATATCCCAAACCTGTAAACCCAGTTTATTTTTGCGCAATGCGAAAAGTTCTATCTTTTAGCGAGAATGCACGTACGATAGCCAGTGACTGGTATAGATCGGTGGTCATTTTTAGGTGGGAATTTCATGCAGGGTGGGGTGCTATTCGGACGTGTGTAATCTCCTTATCGGGCCATGAATTATAGTCGAAATTGGTTATAGTGGGACGATTGAAACAAATAGGTTCCGTGTGCAGAGTGCCAACATACGGACGTCTGTTTGTTGGCACGACTCGAACATCTAAATATGAAACCTTGCTTATGCGACACTTGTACATATGTGCCAATGTGAGACTCTTGCGTCCAACTAAAATACGCATTTAATGTGGACATTTATAAGTGACTCAGCGTTTTGTTGCCTGGACGTAAAACCAAAAGAATTCATAGTCGACCACGTCCTTCTCTGTTTTCTATGCCTGTGTATTACATTTCAAAATCCCCATCTGGTAAGTTACTTTTTCATATATTTTTCCTCTAGCATTGTTTTTCTTTCTAGGGATAATTCACATTTTTAAACTATTCAAATATTTATTCATATAAATGTATTTGGATATATATACAGATTTTATATAAATAAGTTTGATTCTTTTTCTAGCTTGAAATAATTTGTTGCATGTACATGCTTGAAAGGTTCTCTCGTGTGCAAATATCTGATTGACGTAAGTGTTTCATTCACGGTCAAAACAGCACGAATTCTTTTAAGTTGTTTATAAAAGAAAATATTCATTAATTAGATATGTTTTTATCAGTCGCCTGTATTTTCAGGGCAGTAATTCTCTCCTTCATTCCCGTTTGAGTATTCATTAAATATTGGAGTTGAGTTCCCTTCTGCATAATGCTGTGTCGAACGAATGACACCAGTTTTGTGCCAACTGACTATGATGGAAAGCTGCACTAGGAATTTAGGATACTTTTTATGATTCTTGGAACTGGATACTCAATACGAACATGTACAGAACATATGGAACATTTGTAGAGTTTGTGAAAATCCTTATCTATATTATTCCTGCTTTTGTTACATAAGCTCTAAAATCAATTGTATTTTATATGGGGTGCCCCTGGTATTTCAATCAAAGTTTGAAAAAGTTTCATTGGATTGAAATATGGCTACCGTAATTAATATAATTTAGGAGCTCCTTTAAAGTCAGCGTCCTTCAAATCGATAGTTAATTTGTATCTTATATAGGCGCTCTCAAAATTGAAAAGTTTGAGTACAAAGTTTGAAACTTTTAAGTAAAAATTTCACAATTTAATTATTTTATGCTTTGATGTCCTTACAATACAAAAAGAGGTAATATTTCAAAGGTAAGTCCTTATAAAACGATAATAAACCTCTAAACCGATAAATCTGAATGCAAATGTCCGTGTCATCGACCTTAATTGATGTCATTTACATGCGTGTATTACCGTTCGTAATCGGTTCGCTTCGGTGAGTACCCTATCCTAGCACCAGCGATAATCGATAATATGCGCCAAGTATACATTCTACATACAATGGTGTCAAGTGGAGAGAGAGAGAGAGAGAGAGAGAGAGAGAGAGAGAGAGAGAGAGAGAGAGAGAGAGAGAGAGAGAGGTTTGTAAATCAGGGAGCCAAGATAAATGGACATTTTAAGAATTGTTTGATTTAACTATATAATAGAACATGATACTTTTTATATCTTTTATTTTCCATAGGAATACACCTGTCCTTTGGTTACTTGTATTATACATGCAGTTTCTTTCCTTAATAAGGAACTGAATTGAATCTTAATTATTTCTTGCATATGGCACAATACTTTACAATTTATACTTTCGAGGAACCTTTAACTTAATAATAATATAGATGCTTGGTATGTTAATAATAATAATAATAGTAATAATAATAATAATAATAATAATAATAGTAATAACTTAATCTAGTCTCTGACATTTTTTAAAGTTTCGGTTAAATTACCAGCCAATGACATCCCCAGGTATGACCGTTATCTGCTGAGTTGTTGGAATGGTTCCCGTGAACAGAATCAAGGCCGAACCTAAAAAAAAGAACAGATGAAATTTTTAACACGGCTGATATAATCATGAATTCAAATGACACTGTCGAAGCAACCCCTGCAAACATGTTATCACTGAGCAAATGTATTTATAGGATAGTGGTGTAATTTCTAAGATGCATTGAGAGTTATACCATATTTATATATATTTTTCATTTAGAGATAATACTGTAATGCTCTGTGTAGACTTTACAGTTCAATTATTGTATATATATATATATATATATATATATATATATATATATATATATATATATATATATATATATATGTGTGTGTGTGTGTGTGTCTGTGTGTCTGTGTGTGTAAAGATTTCAAAGACAAGCATGGAAAAGTGCCGGTTACTACATTCTGCACTTTAACAATTATATGGCATTCATTTATAATTGTTTGCATTGCTTTTTTCACTTTTTTCACTTATTCCCAATTCACAACGGACCTTTTCCAAAATAGAAAAGTATCAAGAAGTTATATCCCCCCAAACATTCCCAGTATCACTCTAGTCAGTCGGAATACTCTTGGTGTTTTTCTTACAAAAGTGTTTGGAGATTAACAAAAAAGCCAAGCGTTTGACCATCGACTCTGGCACTTAACGACATCGCTGTGGTTTGAACAAACTACGCACGTGAAATTATGCTCCATTTTCCTACTATTCTGTCAACCTTTGTATAGCGATATCCATTGCCATTCAATCTTTCCAATTCTTTCAAAACTAAAAGTGGTTTGGATTTTCGGTGAATGGATCTATTGTGCGAAATGATAAATGTAACTCTTAGTTGAATCATCAACGTCATCATTTGTATTGACCAACTAGAAGTCGATGTTCATTCAGAAAGGTGATTCACTCAGTAGGCATGTGTCTATAGTTTATACAACATTAGTACAACTATGAAATAACACTCTTGTGTGTTTTTAAGAGAAATTAGTATCATGCAGAGCATTACGAAATTGTATTCCCGATATTTTTTTAATTATTATTATTTAATTCTGAATTTACTCGGGTGAGGACTTTTACCAGGTATGGGACACAAGGTTACGCTAAAGTTATGGATTATTAGACTTCTTACTTGCAGTATACGAGTTTTCTCCCACCAGTTTATACGTTGATCCGGAAGTGGGTCTCCAGACTTGGAATGCTACGGTACCATTTTTGTCAAGAGAAACACGCCATTGGTCTATGACTCCACAACAACCAAATGTATAAAGACCTGACGTCATTAGATAACTCATCCCTGAATAGTAATAATAAAACGTTAGCGAACGATGATGATGATGATGATTACGATGACGCAAACAATAATACTACTACTACTACTAATAATAATAATAATAATCGAATCGACGGAAGCCAGATGTCATTCGATGCAAATTGATCTACATTTCAAAGAAGCGATTTGAGCTGGAAATATTGTAAAAGATTATGTAAGCTGTTAAATAAGACAATGAGACCAGATTCTTGCATATTTTGTGCATTTATGATTTTTCCGAGTTATCTGAACAAATCCCCAGTCAAGAGTAATGCACTTTTACCTCAAATGGCCTTTGAGCTATGGCAAGGGACGAAATTCGCAAGTCTCATCTGAGAACGTATAGATTAGTCTATAATAATAATAATAATAATAATAATAATAATAAGAAGAAGAAGAAGAAGAAGAAGAAAAAGAAGAATATTAATATTAATAATAATAACATGAACATAAACGAATAAAACCAGTTTGTTTAGTAGTGAGAAGAAATCAGTCAATTTGGCCGGCAGCGGTGATTCAAATAAGTTGATTGCTAGTCAAATAGATAGCTAGATACACATACACCTACATACAGTAGATAGATAGATAGATAGATAGATAGATAGATAGATAGATAGATAGATAGATAGATAGATAGATAGATAGATAAAAGGATATCATCGATAGCGATATGTAAATATTTACCGGCATTGTTGTCAACATTATTGTCTTTGGTTGTTACATCATTTGGTCCTAAGTAGAAATTACTACAAACTGAAAAGAATATATATATATATATATATATATATATATATATATATATATATATATATATATATATATATATTCTTTTCAGCTATATACATCACATCATAAACTATAACTTATATTACTACTACTATTACTACAACGAATGTTTTATTAACCACACTTTTTTAATGCGCCAAGTATTTCCGTCTATATGTCAGTCTGTATTTCCGTCTATATGTCAGTCTGTATTTCCGATATATAATATCCTTCTACACCTCTGATATACAATTCATAAACTTTGTACAGTAATATACTTGTTATTGCAGTAAAAATATGTCAGAGTGTTATTATATGTAAGTAGTAGAGGGGGGGTAAATAGACCAAAAGGGGGCACTATAGACCTTTACGGGAGTTTAACATGGCGGGGGCACTATAGACCTTTACGGGAGTTTAACATGGCGGGGGCACTATAGACCTTTACGGGAGTTTAACATGGCGGGGGCACTATAGACCTTTACGGGAGTTTAACATGGCGGGGGCACTATAGACCTTTACGGGAGTTTTAACATGGAGGGAGTGTGGGGTGGGGTGTGGGGGAGGGAATAGAATTAATCTTTCTTGAAAAAGGGTGGTCCTGAGAAGGACCATTGGAGGAATAATTTTATTTCCTCCAACATTTAGTAAAAAAGTTTAGGAAGGTGGTGGATCTTTTTTTCTTGGTTGGTAGTGTTGGTGGTAGCCAGTCAGGATGTTTCATCCGCCTGAATTTATCTTGGATTTTCATCCAATTTAAATTCAGGCGTTCAAACTCCATTTCTTTCCTGGCCTGTTCTTTCTTGGAGCGTTCAAGAGCCCACAAGATTTTAATTTGAGCTACTTCCTTTTCTAAAACTTTCTTTAACAATACCTTCACCATGTGAAGGTTCACCTCTTCTCGCCTGGCGTTACTAGCGGGTGGATACAACCATTCATCTTGTTGAACAAGGTGAAGGAAGTTCTCCACTTCATGCAATAAATCCAGACTTCTCTTGATGAACCCCACACGGCAAGGGGTTGAGGAAGTTTTTACTCTTTCCTCCACCAAAACATCATTCACCAACCTCCTCGCTGAAATAAGAGCCGCTAGTTGGCTGGTGACAAATGGTTTGGTGGTAGGATATCTCCACCAATACTCCAACCTTTCCATCAACGACTCAACATCCACCATCCTATCCCAAGCTTCCTGCAACAATTCTACTGTATTCATTCTTCAGTGTGAAGTGTGAATGGTGCAAACTGTGGAAGGCACCGCTTTATATGCGAGAAGCGCGGACGTGATGGAAAACATTCCCCTTTTTTTCCTAAAAAAACCCACACACCACACATAACATACATGGTGAGAAGGGTTTTTTTTGTATGAGAAGGGGTAGACTATAACAAAAAAACATGACAAACATATAAAAAAACACACACTTATATAGGCAATATTGATAAATAATTAATCTTTTCTTGAAAAATGGGTGGTCCTAAAAAGGACCGTTGTTTTTTTGTTATTGTTGTTGTTGTTTTTTTTAACAACAGGAGCATCTCCTAGAAGGTTTTCTTTTTCTTCTTGAACTTCTTCGGACTTCGGGTCCATACAGTAAAACCCTCTTTAGACAACCTTGTCTCTCCACATAAGTTTGTCGATACCATGTAGCTGTATCCGTAATTTTGGTTTTAGTCCATGATGCTTTTACATACATCAGGAATGCTGGATTAAACAGCATTCCTGAAACAATGTTGGAGGATTCTACACTAACCCACATGATTTGTTTTTAGGATTGGTCGTCTTGGAAGAAAAAAAACCGGTGAAACTTTATAAAACCAGCGTTTGTATATATACCTTACGATCGGATTGAAATGGATCCAAATTAACTACCAATCCAAACACGCGTTACAAGTCGGTTCGGTTTTCTTCCAATGGGAAGAAAGCGGAGGTGTGACGTCATCTCGGGTATAAAGGTATCGTAGCTTTTGTAGGAGGCTTTATTACTTTTTTCGACAGCCTTCATGGAGACTGGAAAGACAAGTACTACATCAATGTATTGGAGTGATCCTACAACGATAATGAATGCTGCGGCAATATTGAACTTTCGGCCGGAAGACTTTGATTTAGATTTACTAAATCAAGAGTTTGACAATACTACTACTGCTACTACTACTGCTACTACTGTTCCAATGGTGAATGATTTTAAAAGAAGACAAATGGAAGAGATGGAAAATTTTGTCAAAAAGCAACGGGAAGAGGAAGAAATGTTTCTTCTTCTTCAACAACAACAGAAAGAAGAAGAAGAGAGAAGAAAACAAAGTGAAGAAGAAGAAATCAGACATCAGCAGCAGCAGTTACAAGAGGAGGAGAAGAAGGAAACAGGAAAGGAAAGCATCAGTCTTCAAGAAAGAACTGTAAGTCTGTTAGAAGAGGTATTATATGAGTTGAAATGGATGACCAATTTCTATAAGTATTCTTTAACTCATCAACCACCTAAACGGAAAAGACCATCACGGGCTAAACAACATTCTTCTAAACCTTCCAGTGCTAGTGAGATGCCACCACCCATGTCACCAATATCACCACCACCACCAGTGACTGCCACCATAATGAAAACACCATCAGTAGCAGCAGCATTAACAGGATATGGATTGGGCCGTGGTAAAGGACTACGGCATTTGAAGTTAATTTGAAAAAAGATTTGTTTTTGAAAACCAAAAAACAAAACAACCCAACGGTCCTTTTTAGGACTACCCATTTTTCTAGAAAAGAAATCAAATTGCCAAAAAAAATCAAGTTAAAACTTTAAAAAATCCCACCACCATAGTACAAGTGTGAGTGAGTGCGTGCGTGCGTGCGTGCGTGCATTTCTACTCTAAAACAAAATAACACAAAACCACTTACTTTTTTTCTCTCCAGTCTGGTGTATTCATCTAATTTTTTTTACAAAATAAATTCAGCAATATAACATATAACACCAAAACAAAATCACACAAGAAAAAAACAAAGTTCACTTTCTGTAATGCTTGTGTGGTTTGAATTGAAACACTAGAGTTTCTTCCTTCTCACTTTTGTCTCTCTTGTGTTTCTTCTTCATAGGAATCCTGTTTTCCTTTTCTTCTTCTTCTTCTTCTTCTTCATTCTCACTGTTTTCCATTCTTCTTACTCTCTTCTTACTTTTCTTGATGATATGTTCTTCTTCTTCTTCTAGGTTTGTTAATTTTGAATCCACTTCCTCCCTCTCCTCTTCTTCTTCTTGTTCTTTCTGAGGGCATTCCGAAGACCAATGTCCTGGTCCTTTACAATGATAGCAGATATCTTTCCCTTTATCTCTCTTTTTCTGTTCACGTTTGGGACAATCTGGAGCCCAATGTCCTTTCTCTTGACAGATGTAACAAGTATCGTTACTTTTATCTCTAGTGACAGAGGAGGAGGAGTAGTCTTTACTCTTACTGTACGTAGTATACTTTCGAATCACTGTCTGTAAATCTCTCACCAAAAAAGCAATCTGTCTTTTTGACTCTTCCATCTTGACAGTTTGAAAGTTCAATCACCAAAGACTGATTCTGAAGGTAAGAAGCTCTCTCTTTATATACTCTTCTGTCTCTATATAAAGGTACCTGGGTGAAAAAAAACTCAATCAGTTTCAAATCAGAGTTCAAGATGAAAAGATCACGCCCAAACCATGATAAATCAGAACCAGAACAAGAACAAACCAAGAAGCCACGGCGACGAAGGTATTCCGTACCTCCTGAAACACCCTTAGAGGAATTACTGGCTCAAGTCCATGCCAGTGACTTTGAAGACGAAATGAGTGAACAACAACAACAACAACAACAACCTGAAACCCAAACTTCCAAACCACCTGAAACCCAAACTTCCAAAACCAAAGTCACTACTACTACCAACACCAGAACCCCTGACCAAGAAAGTCCTACTACTACTACCGCTACCGCTACCGTGGCTCCTGAAAATTACTATCGGATTCGAGAGACACAAAAAATCACTTCTCGAAAATTTAGGACCACGGCGTATACTCACACAGTACACTTCAAAGACTTTAAGTCTCAAGTACCTCCCGAGAAAGCGGCGCGGTTCATTACCAATTTGTGGGAATCTGTCTTACAGAACTTAAAACGGCAATGTGGAGCCAAAGAAGACGATCGGTTGAGACTTGCCATTCATCATGACCAATTGAAGAGTCCTGTTTGGATTGAATTTAGTACCCCGGCAGAATTAACGTCAGACAAAGTTATGTCTAAAATAGAACATGTACAACAATCCAATGACAAATTTACCATCACCGATGGAAAGGCCACCGTTTACATGACCCATGTTTCTCCACCTCGAGGAAGTGGACGAAGCAGAAAAACTTTATTGGTGGATGATCTTCTTACTACCAAACACAGTGTCGTCCAAATCAACAATACTGAAGATTCAATGTGCTTAGCTCGAGCTATTGTGGTGGGTCGTACCTATGCTAACAAGAACGAGAGCAAAGAATGGAAAAAAGCCTGGCATAACATTCGATATTCGGAGAGACCCCAACAACGAAAAGAAGCAGAACTCTTGTTGAAACAAGCAGGGATCCCTAAAGAGACTGTGTGTAGCATTTCTCAATTACAGCAACTTCAAGATGTTTTGGCTCCTCATTATACGTTAAAAGTTCACCCTCAAGAAGTGCGCGGTGATCTATTGTTTCGAGGCCCTAATTTTCCTGAGGGAAAATACATTCATCTTTATCACCATCAAGAACATTTTGATACTATTACCAGTATTACTGGATTTTTGGGATACTCTTACTACTGTGAGAAATGTAACAAAGGGTGTAATAGTCGGGAGAAACACATTACTTGTGGAGCAAGATGTCGGGGTTGTTTAGCCGACCCACCATGCCTTCCTGAGCCACAACAACATCACATGTATTGTAAAACCTGTCGACGCCGTTTTGTCAGTCCTACTTGCTATCAACAACATCGCAAGACCCAAGGACGACACCAACAAAAATGTGCTTGTGAGTTATTACAATCGTGTTCTACGTGTGGACAACTCATTCGTTCCAACAACTCCAAGAGACACGTTTGTGCTGGCAAGAAAAAATGTTCTATTTGTCATCAGATCGTCGATTTTGATCATCGATGTTTTATTCAAAAGCGTGACAAGATAGAGAAGAAAGAAATAAAGAAAAACAAGAAACAAGTAGATTTCATCTTTTTTGATTTTGAATGTATGCAAGAAACAGGCACTCACATTCCTAATTTTTGTGTAGCCCATCGGGCTTGTGATCAGTGCATTCAAGAATCGATTCATTTTCACTGTCCTCATTGTAGTAGGATTCCAGGAGGACGTGAAAAAATCTTTCGTGGAGTGAATACTTTGTCGGAGTTTGCTGAATGGGTTTTAGACCCTACCACCCACGACAGTTGGAGCGAAGAAGACATTCATCGTTACGGAGATTGTCATCGGTATGCGACCGTCATAGCTCACAATTTTTCGGGATACGATGGACAGTTTTTACTTAATTATTATTTGAACCATGGAACCGAACGTCCTGAAGTCACCATGAATGGAAAAAAGCTCATCTACATGAAAGTAGGACAAGTTCAATTCAAAGATTCGATGAGTTATTTGACCATGCCTTTGAGTCGCATGCCAAAAACGTTTGGTATGACAGAAATGGCCAAAGGTTACTTTCCTCACTTCTTTAACACGGAAGCTAATCAACAGGCCGTCCTACCTCATTTACCTGACCTTCATGATTATGACCCTGATGGAATGCGACCCGAACAGCGAGAAGCTTTTCACGCTTGGTACCGTGTTCACCAGAACGATCCCTTTGACTTTCAAGAAGAGATGCTCAAATATTGTCGATCGGATGTAGATATTTTAAGACGTTGTTGTGGGAAATTTCGAGAGTTATTTCTCGATAGTGCAAAGGTCGATCCTTTGAAAGAGGCATCCACCTTACCTAAAGCCTGTTCCTTGGTCTACAGACAACATTTCATGCCCGAAAACCAACTCGCCATCATTGACTCCAACACGGGGGCTTTTGCTAGTCGTCAATATTCTGTCAAAGCTTTACGTTGGCTTCATTACTTATGTCAAAAAGAAGACAAATGGATACAACATGCTAGAAACGGAGGAGGAGAAAAAAAGATTGGAGGTTATTCTGTGGATGGTTGGGATTTAGAAAACCCGCACATTGTGTATGAGTTTCAGGGATGTTTGTTTCACGGATGCCCTACTTGTTATCCTGTCCGAGACATGAAAAGTCCTTATTCAGATTCTACCATGGATCAGTTATATGAACAGACTTGTCAACGACGACTTCAGTTAGAAAGTCAAGGTTACGAAGTGATAGAAATGTGGGAACACGAGTACGATCGACGTTTGAAAATCGATCCTGAATTTAAAACCATCACTCAAAGTTACGACGCAGCCGACATTGAACCTTTAGATCCACGTCACAGTTTATTTGGAGGACGAACCAATGCTACTCGATTATTGTACGACGTGAACGAATCCCAAGGAGAAGAAATCAAATACATCGACGTGTGTTCTTTGTATCCTTGGGTGTGTAAATATGCTCGTTTTCCTACCGGACACCCTGAAATTTTAACAGAGCACATCGACGTGGAACAGATTCGTCAATACGAAGGATTGATCAAATGTAAAGTTTTACCTCCCACAAACTTGTTTCATCCCATCTTACCTTGCCATTGTCAAGGAAAATTGATGTTTCCTTTATGTCGGACGTGTGCCGAAATGTGTAACCAAGATCATTCCTGTCACCACACGGAGGAAGAACGGTCGATGATAGGAACGTGGGTCAGTGCCGAATTGTTTCGGGCATTGGATCGTGGATACCGTTTATTGAATGTGTATGAAATTTGGCACTTTCCAACGACATCCCAATACCAAAAGGACGACGCTACTCATCATCCAGGCATTTTTTCGGGGTACGTGAACCAATTTCTCAAACTGAAACAAGAAGCTAGTGGTTATCCTTCGTGGTGTCAAACTCCCGAAGACCAAGTCCGATTCAAAGAAGAATACCGTGACATCGAAGGCATCACTTTAGAAGACGTAGAAAAAAATGAAGGAAAAAGATCGTTTGCTAAAGTGATGTTAAATTGTTTGTGGGGAAAAATGGCTCAACGTACGATCTTACCCAAAACGGAATACGTGGACGATCCTTATCGTTACTTTAAACTGGTGGACGACAAAAGTATTCTAGTCAAGCACGTCGAAATCGTCCGTGAGGATTTGATCATTGTTAATTTTGAAGATGAACCCAAGTTTGTGAAACCTGACAAGTTTAGTAACGTAGTCATTGCCGCCTACGTGACTGCTCATGCTCGTTTGAAATTGTATGACGAAGCATTAGAAGTCTTGGGAGATCGTGTTCTGTATTTTGATACTGACAGTTGCATTTACATTCATCGTCCCGGTTGCCCCCACCCTACCATTCAAGGAGATCGATTAGGAGCCTGGACAGATGAGCACCCTCAAGATACCATCCTGAGTTTTGCTAGCGGTGGCCCTAAAAATTATGGGTACCGATACCGAGACCCTCAAGGTCAACTTCACACCTCCTGTAAAGTCAAAGGATTGACTCTGAACTATCGAACTAACCAAGTCGTGAACTTTGAGGTTTTAAAAAATGCTTTACTGTCTGGACAAGTGAAAGATTTTCAAGTAACCACGTTAGAACCTCACAAGATTGTTCGCCTACCAAATCATAAAATCGTGACTCGACCTGTTCGAAAAGTGTATCGTATCGTGTACCAAAAAAGAGTGAGACTTCCAGATCACACCACTTTACCTTACGGACACGCCGATTTGGAGAAGTATAAAAAAAGGAAGCCCTCCTCTTGAAAAAACAGAAAAGATGTCTTCAACAACAACATGGGTTTTGCCTGACTATGCTGAGTGTGACAGTCGATTGAAGACGTTCAAAAAATGGCCTAAAGGGGATCGATTACCCACAGCCATCTCTTTAGCCAGAGCAGGTTTTGTTTACTTTGAACAGGGAAGTTTAGTGAAATGTTTTAGTTGTGGTGCAAGCATTCGCATGAGTCCTAAAGATTCAGCTATCGTGGAACATACCAGATGGTCACCAAACTGTGCTTACCTTTCTTTAGCGTTTCCACCGATCACATTACAATACTTTTCGGATGGTACAGTCGACAGGTATAAAAAAGGAACCCCTTCCAAGCCTAACCTTCATTCTGACTTTTCACGTGAACCGAGCAAGAAGAAAAAAAATAGATGAGTATTTTTTCCAGTTTTGAGGAATTTGAGTGTGATGCTGAACCATGCCATGACGAGACCGATGCCGTACGTTGTGGACATCGTGGATTCAGTCACTCACCGTCGATCCAACTCAAAAGATGCAGGACGCCCTTTATGTTTTACTAATCGTACACAAAACGGTACTCCCTGCAGACCTAATGGATTGATGAATACCCTTGGCTGTGTCTGGCTATTCCAAGTATGAAAATCGTCTCGAGTCGTTCAAAGACAAGTGGCCAAAATATTTAAATGGCCCTAAACCCGAAGCTTTAGCCAGATCTGGATTTTTTTACGTGGGAGTTGGAGATCAAGTGAAGTGTTTCAGTTGTGGTGTGAGACTTCGCTATTGGGAGCCTTACGACTTAGCTGACATCGAACATGCTCGATGGTCTCCGCATTGTCAGTTCTTACCTTTAGTGGCTCGAGAAGAATACGGATACGATCAACCAGATACCAAGAAGTAATACAATGGAGGAGAAGAATACTTATTCTTTAGATGAACTTATTTGTGGTTTACCTTTAGAGTTAAAAGATCGTATTTTTCAGTATATTCCTACTTTAGAAGATCGTATTCGTGGATTACCTTTGGAGCTACGAGAACGGATTTACCAAGAATTTGTTCACATTCAACTGAAACGTAAAAAAGAGTTACATCCTTTACAACAGACTTGTTGTAACCAATGGTATTTGAATACAATAAGACAAATGATAGCTAAGAAGATATTCAAATGGTCAGACATTGATGAAAATCTACATCCCCAATTTAAGAAATTGGTGGGGGCTACCTACAATGTAGCAGTGGAATATAGAATTCCATGGGAGGAAGTGAAGGAAAAAAATGTGACTAACATAGACGAATTCAAAAAACTGTTAGAAGAACTGTCTCCTGAAGACAAATCACCTTTTTGTGTTTTGAAATTAGATAGGATAATCACTGAAACTGGTGTTGGATCCTATAGATATCCTTTACCTACCGATTCCGTTTGGTTTGTGTGTGAGTATTTTGTCACCAAGAAACCTACTCTACAAGATCGCATTCGTGACTTGTCTTCAAAGTTGCAAAAACGGATTTACAATGAGTTGGTTCAAATTCAAGTGAAACGTAAACTTCAAGTGATTCCTCGATTTCAAGGCTATGGCTACTTTTCGTCGCATCAGAAAATTGATTCTGAACAACGACTATCACCAGTATCGTGAAGAATACAAAAGAGAAGTATTTCTTTCCAAATCGGAAACTTTACCCAAGTACATTAGTGTCATGCCTTTGAATGTGCGAGAACAGATTTACCGTGAGTTTCTGAAATTACAAGTGAAACGTAAACTCAAAGTCATTTCTCGATTTTTACGCTATACCCTCTTTCAAGGGCATAGAAGAATGGTCATGGGAAACCTCTATCTCAACTTCTATCCTGAAGGAGACTGTCTCAAAAGGTACCAACCTTGGGAGCCTGGCTATAAAAACATGCCACCCAAGATACCAACCTTAGCCATCGATCCCTATAAAGAGGAGGCGGCACGTCTCAAATCACTTTACTACTCGTGAAACGGATTCTGTGACACAGTTACTGCCTGACTATAAAAGAGTGGGTATGCCTGAACTCTACACACCAGTTGTGAAACGGATTCCGTGGAAGGAAATCATAGATAAAATTCAGACCTTAGAGGAATATAAAGAAGTGATACAAGAACTGTATCCATTAAATTTTGGACGTTATGTGGTGTGTGTCTTAGTGACTACTTATCTTGGATTTCGTTTTCCAGGACATTCGTTGTGGAATATTTTTGAGGACAAGTGTTTGCCTTGGATTCTTTTGAAGGATCCGTGGTTGTTTTGGACTCAATTGTTGAGTACCAAAAAACAATATGACCGTGTGTTCTTCTTCGGACTTAGTAGAAGAAGAAGACTATAAAACTTGATTTTATCAGTCCACGAAAGACAAATTGTACGTATAGCGTTGAGAGTGGTGATGAAAATTAGTGACGTACTTCCATGTGAAGAAGACATTCGTCACACTTTATCTGTGCATAAAACATTTCAAGAAGTGTGTACTGCTAGTGAGTTACACCAACAACTTTTCCATTGGAAAGATGTACGACCCTGGAGAAACCTTGGTTTCCAATATTGGTTACAAGATGTGGCCCAGTTCAGCCAAGATTTGGCAACCACTTAATGATAACATTCTAAAAGTGAAAAAATGGGAACCTCCATGGGAAACTCTAAAAGAAGAAGAAGAAGTACCTGACACCACTACCACTACTGCTGTGGTCCAATACCTCTTGAGGAGGAACACCACCACCACCACCCTTCTTTACCACTCACTACCGTCAGTGAATTCAAAAAAGACGAGTAGAAGAAGAATATTACCACAAAACAGTGGTGTCTTTCATGACTTGACACAAAACAATTGTTGTTCCTTTTCTTGTTTAGAGAGAACTTTAGCTGTTTTAGTGATAGTCTTAATTGTGTACGTGTTCGGTTTAATTGTATATTTTCTCACAAATTCACTTCTTCATGCAAATTTGTAAAATATGTTATTGTTTTTGTGGGTTGGTTTGTTTTACAAAAAAAATAAACGTGTATGAAAACGTATAAAATGCCTTGGGTTTTTTGTCTTCTTCTCAAAAATCTTCTTACCTCAATCATGGCTACATCTTCTTCTTCTACCTCGTCTGCCTCTTCCTCCTCTTTCTGTGGTGTGAAAGTGATTGACGAAAAGTTAGATCGTCAAAGTTTGGAATGCTTTGTATCTGCGCCATCCATTTAACATGTTGATTGCTGGACCGAGTGGTTCAGGGAAAACCGAATTTGTCAAACGATTGATCGAACACAAAGCTGATTTGTTTGATCGTCCACCTCAACGTATCGTGTGGTGTTACAAAGAGTGGCAACCGACTTACACGTTATTGAAAGAAAGTCAAGGAGAAACTATTTCGTTTGTGGATGGTATCCTCACGAAGACGATGGAATTGTGTCTGACGTGAGTCAAACTAATTTAGTTATTTTTTATGACATGTTATGAGAAGACGAATAATAAATTAAACTTTGGTTTACACGAAAAGGACACCATCGTAATGCTAGTATTGTCTACATTACACAAAAATTTATTTTCAACAAGTAAAGCTCATCGAACCATTAGTTTGAATGCTCATTATGTGGTCTTGTTTAAAAGCCCCAGAGACAAATCTCAAGTACAAGTGTTAGCCAAACAGTTAGGAGCTCCTTGGCTCAATTATGCGTACGACCGATGCCACTCAAACCCCTCACGAGTAATTTACTCATTGACTTAAAACCGACCACTCCTGACTATTTGAAGATTTCGTGCCAGTATCTTTCACCTCTTGGGGTCAAGAAGGTGGTCCTGTCATTTACACGTCCCCTTCAGCCCATTTTTAAAAAAACTATAAAACAACCTACAACGTCATTTCTGTCACACACTCTTTTTGAGATGACTTCCTTTCAATCGCATCCTTCGGCTAAATTGATTCGTGCCTTGTATGGCATCAGTCGTGAAAAAAATGCACAAGTCCGTGCTCATTTGTTAGAAGCGAGTCTGAAAGAAGTGTTACGATGGTTTACTTTGACGGCACGTCAATTACTACAAGGCATCATTCACATCCCTCATCAAACTCAACGTTTTTTTCAAAAACATAAAGGCGGCATTGTCACAACTGGCTGATCCTAGAATCGATTCACGGACTAAAAAACAAATCATTTTAACTCCTGTGGAGAAGTGGTTCTTTAGGAGGAGTTATGATTCGTTCCCTTTTGAAATGGGATCCTAATGATACCAAAGCCAAAAACCCCAAATCACCTAAAAAGAAGAAGAAAAAAAGTCCAAAGAAGAAGAAGAAAACCAGCCCTAAAGAAAAAGAAAAGTCGTGCTCAGAAGAAGAGAAGAAAACCACACCTGCACTACCACCCGACGTAAAAGATGGGTACTGCAGCCAGGACGCAAACGTACACCCGCAAAACACCACCACCCCTTACTACCATCATCATCATCACAGGCAAGGTCTACTTTGGCGTCCACCTCTTCCTCTTTGTCTTCTTCACCACCCTCTTTTACCAGATGCCTGTCAAACCAGACTTAAGATCCGTGTTTCTAATTTGATGCAAAAATGGAAACCAATTTCGAAAGTGCACCCCGTCGGGACCGTCGACTTCAGCTGATTCTCGCCATGGCAGCAGCCACCCACAAAAGTACCATCCCCTAAAACCAAAGTCCAAGAAAGAACTGGTATCTTACAAAGTTTAGTAGATTTATCCAAACAAGAATCTGAGACGATTTAGTCCCTTGAAAACACCTCCAACGTCAAGTCAGACCTGACGTGATAGTTTGGTACTCTAGTCGTACAGACAATCCAGTGGAGACCGTTTGTTCCCAGTAATAAAATAATAAGGGTACAACCCTGCTAAAGAAGACTTCAGGACTATGTTTTTACTACCGACTAAAAAAGATGGCTTCCCAAACATGTTCACCACCACCCACCACAAACAAAAAAAAGAAGAAAACCACCAAAAAGGACAAAAGACGACGACTTCTTCCCCCTCGTCTGGCCCAAACATTGGGATGTCTTGTCTGTCTTGACCAAATCCAAACCTCCATGCGAAAACAACTCATTCAAACAGCTCCTAAAAGGAAATCATCGATACCGTGTGTGAATGTTGTTTGAAACGTGTTAAAAGGAACGGTACCTTTGTCTAAGATACAGAAACAAAAATTAGGGAAACATCGGAATGTTCTTCGTCTCAAATAGGTGAAAAAGAAAATACCTCTTCAACTAAAAGAAAAAAATGTTGGTACAACGAGGTGGATTTCTACCCTATGCTGTTAGGACCATTGTTTAAAAATAGCCGCTCCTTTGTTAGGAACGATTGCTGGACCACTTTAGGAGGAGTCATGCGATAAAAAAAAAAAAAGAGAAAGGATAAAAGGACCACCCTTCTCTGAAAATGACCACACCTTTTTGGTACCTTTGAATGAAATGGAAGGACGAAAACTGACTTTAGTACCTTACAAACGATGGATGGAATTTCATCGTTGGAAACGAACAACGGATACCTCATTTACCACCCAATCCTAAATCTCTACGAAATGTCTCAGTTACACAAGAAATACAATCCCTGATGGAACGTTAACGATTTGTCCCGAAACAGAAAAAAACCAACGGTACGGTCAACCTTTTACAAACGTCTACAACTCTTTCGTCAAAAAGCAGTCGACGAAACAGCTCCACCCACTCTGAAGAGATTTTAAGGCTCTCATGAAAAGCGAACTAAAGTCGACTAATCAAAAAAGAAAAAGAAGAAAAAGAAGAAAAGAAGAAGAAGAAGAAGAAGAAGAGTTTTTACTAACTCCACCTCTTAAAAAAATAAAAAAGTTAGCCACCCCAGATTGGATAAAAAAAGAAAAGGTCTACCCCTTTATCCTCAGAAAAGAAAAAGAAAGAATTGAAGAAGAAGAATCAAACAGAACCGATGACCCCTGATGTTCGAACTCCCTCTCATTTACCCCCAGTTAGCACGTCGGACACGGTAAACAACAACAAATCCCAAAAAGATTACCTCACGAAGAATGAAAAGAGTAATTGGAACAACTTGGTTCAAATATTGATCTTGAGGAAAAAAAAACAATCATGGAGAAACTGTTAGCTAACATTTATTACAATCCTGGTCATGCTGCTGGTTACGGAGGAGTTCAAAAATTATATCGAGCCTGCTAAAAGTCAATTGAAAAGTGTACGTTTACCCGAAGTACGACGATGGTTACAAGAACAATCGACGTACACGTTACCAAACCCTTCGACGCAAAATTTTCTAGAAGTACTACTCAAGTGGAAGGGATCGATCATCAATGGCAAGCCGATTTAGCGGACGTCTCTCATTTAGCTACTTACAATCGCTGGTTACAAATATTTGTTTTGTGTCATCGATGTGTTTTCCAAATTTGCTTGGGTCGTGCCTTTGACTTCTAAAAGCAGTACCGAATTGGTCTAAGGCCTTAAAATTGGTCTTGAAACAAAGTGGACGTCAACTTTACGAATGGCAAACGGACAAACGGTACCGAATTTCTAAACCAAGCTTTTCAAAAAGAATTGAAAACAAGACACATTCATTTTTTTTACGACCGAAAATCCTGAAACCAAAGCCAGTATCGTGGAACGTTTTCAAAGAACTTGAAAGAAACGCATGTGGAAATATTTTACACATCAACAACTCCTCAAGTACATTGACGTGTTACCTCGTTTGGTTAAAGCGTACAATCAATCGTACCATCGTAGTATTGGATGTACCCCCGAAGAGGTCAGCCCTGAAAACGAAAGTGGTCGGTTGTTTGATAAATTATTTGGTTCACCCCAGCAGATCAAAAAAAGAAAAAAGAAAAAGACACCTTTGTTGAAGTTGTTAAAGACGGGAGATTGGGTTCGCATCGGAAAAACCAAACGTACTTTTGACAAAGGTTATTTACCTAACTGGACTACCGAATTGTTTCGTGTCACTACCCCCGTCCGTGGACGTGATCCTCCGTCTATAAATTGGAAGACATGCACGGTGAGAAGTACTCAAAGGAACATTTTACTTGCCTGAGTTACAACGAGTGACTAAAAAAGAAGATACCTTGTACGACATCGAAAGCATTCTCGAACAAAGAACCGCAAAGTAGGTAAACGACGAGTAGAAGAAGTCAAAGTTCGTTGGAAAGGATATCCTCCTAGTTTTGATTCTTGGATTGCAGCTTCTCAAGTCGTCGACTATAAAAAGAAAAAGAAGTAGCTAAAAAAAACTCATAACACATGCCATTCAACACAGTAGCTACTCAGACAACTCCTCCTCCTCTTCGGAAAGTTCTTCTCTTCAAGATTTACAAAAACAACCGCTTTGGGGTGTGGTGTGGAGAACGTGTGCCTAAAAATCAAATCGTCTTTTTCTGCAAATCATTGTAGTGTTTCTGTGTCCATCGGAGCAGCCATTGCTAATTTGAGTTTACAACAAGGAGACAAACAATTGCTGGACCTATTTTACTGAGCCAGTAGCATCGGTTATCTTTTACCTAGTCCCCTCTTTGAAATTTACGGACCACGACCGACAACAGTCACCACAATAACGCCAGGCGTTCTTCTTTTCTTCGTCCAGTTACACCACCAAAATACTACCAGTCCTCTTTTGGAACCTTTTGAACATCCTTCTTCTTCTGTCCCACCACTTGAGTGACACCTCGGACACCACCAGATCCACTACTTTGGAACTCATGAATGACCAATATTATTAAACGTCTACCTAAGTGACAGTTCATGGATGTTGTTTCCAACAACAGCTTATGTTGTTTTACCACCAAATTACCTCAAGCCCTCCAATTGGATCACGATGCTCATTGGGAAGTAGGTTTGGTAGAAATCATTCATCCTACGAAAATCACACAAACATCAACAAAAGACTCAAATCAGATCATCGTGACAGTTAGGAACAAAAAACTACAAGATTCCTTGGAAAAAAGATGATCCTAAAATCTGGGCAATAGACCAACAAATAAAAATGACATGCGGGGACATTTCAAAAAATGGGATGGAGGGGTAGGAGCCAAAGGGCGCTTATGCAGTGTATGCCCTGAGAATTCCTACGCGGGTATTATTTTAATGCTCGACATTTGGGTGGACACTATTGAGGCTACCTTTAACCGTCAATTTGGTAAAGCCCTAATGGAGAACAAAAAAATAGTAAACATCAATTTACAATGATGTGGCACGCCGTTTCTACATGAATTTTCTCTGAAAGATGAAAAATCGGGGGGTGACATGATGTCAGACAAAGAAGCTAAAGAAAAAGGCGATCCCCGATCAGGAGAGAAGATTTATGACTATTGAATTTTTCTGCTGGATTGTATGAAATTTTGGGTGGTAATAACGAAGATAAAAGTTATCTATCACCTGTCAGCACCAACATCGAATCTGCAGAAGCTTTTCGCGACCCGTGGAAATGAACATTGGATTAAAATTTAATGTATGTGTACTCCCGATGTGGTAGAGTACAGCGTGGTGGTGACACACCTCAGCTCCTTACTAAGAGTCATTCCTTTCAAAGTGGATACTAATGATGGTGCGGTACGAAGAAGGTGGAAACACACTTTTCACATTCACCGTGAATTTGCTACACCCTCATTATTATTCAGCTGAGTAAATCGTATTTTGACACTGTCCAGATTAGTATAAAAGGAGGAATTTGGGACAAAGAGTGCTACCATTCATCTGACCAAGGAAAAAGTCACGGTGAAATGAAACTACATTTTCGAAAAAAACAAGTTCACTAATAACTTCCTCTCAAAAAAAAAATAAAAAATGTATCCAGTGTACCAAGGAGTGCCTCGACAACGAGGACATAGGTTTAGGAGATATGTTAAAATCAGCTTTTCGACGGTAGCTCCTATTTTGAAACCGATGGTCACTCGAGGATTTCATGCCTTAAAAGATGCTGCTTTGACACAAGGAAAAGAAATTTTTGCAAAATGTCCTCATTGACAAACAAAATCCAAAAGAAGTCCTTTTTGAGAGCAGCAAAAAATGCTTTCGTCTGAATTGACTAACTGGTATAATAGATCTTTTCTGGTCTCCGAGAAAATCCTATATAATTACGCTTCACGCCTTCAGGACATCTGGCATTACTTTCACAGCAGCCCAAAAAAAAGGGGACAAGGTAGAAAGAGACGACCGACCGAAATAGCTCGAAATCTCTTTCAAAGTTTCATAAAAAGAAACACACGGTAGTAGTACTCTCCAAGGAAAGAATGAAGAAAGAATAGAAAAAGAAAAAGAACTGGTAGAGAATTAGACGTCGTTTGATTAGTTAAACCATTGAAAATTGATGCAAACACCGAGATTCTTGCGGAGATGTACCAAGTACGAACTAGAACTGTTTTCTATGCGTCCAACCATGATGACGATGACAACAGAAATCCCCAATGGGCTTAGAAATTTCATCCTGTATCGTCTTTGTCGGATCTTACTCCATGCTTCCCTATCGAATTTGAAATCAAAGGACAAACCGAAGATTACCATCGGATCTGAATAAACACCTACTTGTACCTGAAAACTTCAAGTTAAAGAAAACGGCGGGACAACACCTTTCCTGCGGATGCATTCCAGAGTCGCTCCCGTCCACAAATAATTTTTTTCATTCTTTTGTTCAGTGGAGTAGATTTTGTACTTGAATAACAAAACTGATCAGCAGCAGTTTGGATACTTACCCTTAACCAGTGCTTACTTGGAAAATCTTCTTTGGTCTGTAATGGAAAAGAAGCTAAGAGACAGTCATCTGGATGCTTCAGTGATCTGGAAACCTGACACCTCGGAAAAGTTCAACGACACAGCTGAAACTGTCAGTACCGGCCAGGGTTGCTGCTGTTTGGCTGATGGTCAGGGTCATCTTGTGTAGAGACTATAACTCCCCAGCAGACTCCCACAATGTGGGATTTAACGACACCGTCGAAAGAAAATCAGAAGAGGGCGAAGTTTAGAATTGATGGATCGTTTACATTTGTGAGACATGTGGTTGCAAGAACAAGTATTTACTCAATGGAATTGATGTACGGCCTGAAGACTGAATCGCAGTAAGTTCGCCGCTTTCCATTTGATGGCTAATATGCTTAACGAGTGGAAAACCATCATCCAACAGAAGACCAAACTTTACGTACGGGACGTGTTGTAGAAATCTTACCCAAAGTAGCTAACGACATCAGTCATATCCTGAGCAGAACCACTGCTAAGTATCCTCTTAGCGTGTGGAAGTGAAAACCTTTACTGCAGCCGCTGGACTCCGATCCATAGTCGAAGATCCACATCTTCCAAGGACAGCTCCTAAACGTTATTCTATTGGTATGGTTCTAAATGCAGCCTTCAATGGAGTCTACAATGAAAATCCGTTCCAGTTTCAGCACTTTAACGCCACCAAGTAGATGTCAGTCGAGAGGCAAGACCTTGTGTACCAGACCCTTTTTGACACCTGACTTTGACGCCAACGCAAAAACTTACTTGCGATCTTACTTGAGCCAGTTAGAAGCCACAGGAAAGTTAAAGCCGCGCTGTAGCCACGGTATTACGTACGAGAACTTTTGCAGGAGGGTAGCCTAGTGGGGCTTTGACTTTCACACCGACGCAAGAGGTAGCCGATGAAGGACATTCACCCCACCCTATACAATCAAAGGACCACTCGTGTGGAACTTCAGTTTGGGTCAACCTCTATCCCAAGACAGTGAACGTCGTCTTGTTATGCAGAGTTTGATAACACTCTAGAGATCAACAGTTTCGATGAGAAGTCATTGTATGACTATTAGGAGAAGGAAGAAAGAAGAGAAACAAAAGAAAAGATTGCAGAACAGAGAAGACGACTATGGAAATAGATGAGGGATTTTGTGAAGGGATTCACCAGTCACCAAACTACTGAACACCCACAAGAAGGATAGATAATGATGACGAAAGTCATATCGTTCAGTAACCTAAAAAAGAAGTGACTAATACTGTTGTTACCGAGATTTGTTGGATTTTATCCTTCTCGATGGCCAGAACACGAAAAACAGTTTAGTGGATTGTTATGCAGAGGAATTGAAATTCATCATTTAACAAAACTGAACTTAAAAGAACAATGTTATGGATGTTCAAACCGGATCATCCCCAGGTCAGATACAACACGACAAATGTTTGATGTTAAACAGGCGAAGAACAATTGGGATTGAATTTTTGGATAGATGCCTGGTCCAAACCATCTCAGAGAAACAATGTGTACGGTGGTTGACAAAGTGACGGTTATAAAATCTTGCAGAAATATTCTTCTCCTTCCACGTCATTCCTAAGGAGAGATCAAAACGGATCGAAGGACTCATTGAACAGAGTGAAAAAACCTATCCGAGATTAAATTTATTCCATGGAATTACTAAGGGACAGATCAATTCAAGTTCAAGGTCAGGTGTGGCAATGCATGACTTCAATATTTCTGTTGTTGAAGAAGGATAGGAAAAAAAATGGATACCAGGGAGTCTTCATTACTTATTGAATCGAGTAGTCTTCCTAAACTTCTTCTTGGAAATAAAACCCTGTGGTATGTGCTAAAGAATGAACTACCGTCATCGTAAACCAAAAAACGGTTCAATGCTTATGTCCATCAATTATCTGATCGGACAGTCATACTACCAGGAAGCCATTTGGATGTACCGATTGTACTTATTCCCATAAGAACATTTCTGTGGTGGAATATTTTGATTCATATGGATTACCTCCTTCTTGGAAAAAGACATTATCGAGTTTATGAGAAGAAAATTCCGTCTCAGACAACGATTCAATAATGTGAGACTTACCAGGATCCCGATTCAATGGGTTTGTGTGAGACAATATTGTGTTCATTATCTTTCCGATCATAACGCGAGTCACTCTGTGGATATTTCTTTTAGAACAAATTTACCTCACTTATTTTGATAGTGAACTATGTTAGAAATGCGATGCTACAAAAGTACAACGATGGTTTTGTGAACGTTATGGTTATCTCTTGTCTTTAGCTTCACCATCGTAATGTTACACTTCAAAATGATGTCGATGTAAGAAAGTTTCTAACAATCGAGTTTTACTTTTACCTTCTTCAACGTTTGTTCAACCTTGTAAATATGTTCCACTGTTTTTGAAAAAAAAATTTTCATAGTTTACTTGTTAATTGTTAACATAGTTTTCTTGTTGAATAAATAAAATATCATTTTTTGTGAATTGTTTGAAAAAACATGGTGTTGTGTAGTTTTTTATTGAAATTTGAAAAAAAAAATATGAAATATGACTTCTTTTCTCTCTCTTCTATCGATCTAAAAACCATCTATCTATCTATCTATGATCTCCCTGTCGATCATCTGAAAAAAATCTTACCATGTTTTCATCGCGTCCGCGCGTTAAGCATATAAGGCGGTTCACATAGCCAGTGTAGTCATTCTCGTGACTCGTCAAGATCTCAACAGTGTTCCAAGAAGAAGAAGAAAAAGAAGATGGCTGCCACCATGATTACAAAGTTGAATGAAGTATGGTGAACATAATGAGGGTGAGAATTCATTTGATGGAGACCAACCCAGAGAGAAGACCATGACGTTCATTCAAATGGCTCATGACTCTAGTAGAAGAA
Organism: Margaritifera margaritifera; assembly: GCA_029931535.1. Lineage (NCBI taxonomy): Eukaryota > Metazoa > Mollusca > Bivalvia > Unionida > Margaritiferidae > Margaritifera > Margaritifera margaritifera. The sequence goes on from JAQPZY010001230.1 coordinate 1,739,136, forward strand.
GTCCTGAGAGAAGAAATACGTAGAGAAAGAACAGAATGGGAAGCAGACAACGTCTACATCAGCAACAGCAGCAGCAACATAAGGGGGACAGCAGCAGCAGCAACAGCAGAGCAACAACTTCTTCAGCAGCAATCTCCAGCAAGCAATTTGACGGTGAAGTCCTTATGTCAGATTGAACTGCGAATGATTTTGCTTTCACTTTCAGTAGAAAGAGACCTGCCTGTCTGATAAGCGGTAAGACCACCCACTATCGCTAAACGTGGCCGACCTGCTGGAGCTGCCACGGCTACATCTAACCTAAAAAGAAGTTTTTAAAAAATATAAACTTCTTTAAACCCAACGGTCCTTTTTAGGCAGCCAAACCCTCAATCATCTAGAAAAAGATTTTACTTTCTCTCAAATATTGCCCAAAAAAACATTATAATCTATAAGTGTGTGTTTTATATAACTTATATACATTTTTTTTTTCTGATAGTCTACCACCCTCTCAAACAAAAAAAATTCCCCATTCTACTTATATGATTTGTGTGGTGTGTGATTGATTGATATATAAAAAAAACTTCCATCCCAAACAAAATTAATGTAGACTAGTGTGTTTGTGTGTTTGATTTGTTCTTTTTAAACAAATTTCCCCTTCCCAAAAAAATAAATGTCGATACGTGTGTGGTGTGTGATTTATGATATTATAAAAAATTTCCATCCCAAAAAAATTAATGTAGAAGTGTGTATTAGTGTGTTTGATTTGTTTTTGGGAAAAAAAAAGGATGTTTTCCTTCCCAAAAAAGTATGAATAGTGTTTAAGTATTTTTTTAAAAAAAAAATAACAAAAATTAATCATGGTGTGTAGTTTTGATTTTTATCAAAAGTAGTTTCTTCTTAGGTCCGCCGCTTTTTTTAGAGTCAGATCGGTTCATAGAGTGGTAAACTCCGCGAAAGCCAAGAATGACGGTTAGAAACGAATGACGTCAGACGCAGGGTAGTCGGGGTAATCTTTTTTTTGTTTTTAAGTGTAAGGGCATGTTTTCCTTCACGTTCGCGCTTCTAGTACTATTAAAACCCACGTATTCACCGGTTAAGCAACCATAGTTTTATTAAACCAAGATGAATACCCGCCGAAATCTGTAAGGCAAATCCTTAGGAGAATATAAACAAAATTTAGAGGTGGCCTGGCACACTCATTCATGAATAGTGGAGAAAAAGGGAGGAGGAGGAGAAGGAAAGAGAAAATACCAATTAGACCCCATCCTATGATGGAGGAGAAAGGAGAATTGGGAGCCAGAAGCGGACTCATCCTCCGTCGACACTTCACCACCTCCATGTAAACAAAATGAAGAAACCATGGAAGGGGGAGCAAGCCCTGCATGGTAGGGCAAAGCCTGGGAGGTGCCCACACCTCCTCTAAAAAAAAACTCTTCAACCAAAACAAAACAACCAATCGGTCCTTTTTCAGGACAACCCTTTTTCCAAGAAAGATTAAATTCTATTTCCCTCCCCTCCCTCCCGTTGTCCTTATAGAGACTCCCCGCCATGTTAAAACTCCCGTTAAACGTCCCACAATCTGCCCCCTCCATGTTAAACTCATCTCGTACGTCCCCCAAGTGCCCACGCCATGTTAAACTCTCGTACGTCCCCCAAGTGCCCTCCTCCACATTCTTAAACTCTCGTAACGTCCCCCAAGTGCCGCTTTTTGTCCCTCAATACCCCCACCCTAACTACTAGGCTGATCAAAACAGAAATCTACGTATCCAGGTTACCCCCCCCCCGCTTTATATTGCAATCATACACATTTTAATGTTAATTCAAGTTGAATCCTACTTTGGAATATCTACTGAGTACAAGACTAGTCCTTTGTATCTTATTATTTGACTTATCCCATAAAATAATGTATAATTAGAAAACAAAACAATATTTAATTAAGATTATTTTCTTAATAGTTTCTGATGGATTAGGTAAACAGAAGAATCAGGCAATGTCTTCTTGGATACAGCATGGATGAATCATTAACAGTAATTTTTTCAAAAAGGTGCGTCAAAATTCAGTAGCCTTTAACCAATAGGCTGCATAAGAATAATTGGGATAAAAACCATATTCTATATTACCAATTTGAATGTCTTTGATATCCGGATTTTTAATCTAATCATATGTCACAGAATCTCAGCACATAAAATGAAACTATATAATTGGGATAAGGGATTCACCTTACTTTACAACCGCGTTAAAGAGGAAACCATTTTGAAACTTGACTATTCCACATTGGCACATGATTTTAATGCTTTTATTAAATATTTCAATCAACTTTTTAAGAATTGGGCCCATGTGCACATGGTATAAACGTGTTAAACATTCGACATGATTTTTGAAAAATACGTTTACATTGGCTACTAGCCACAAGTAAAATTTTGTCACAGAACTGGTTGCCGGAAACCGACACTGCTCACTACCTCAAGACACTAATCCCTGATAATATAACAAGCCCTAGAATGTGAAATCATGTGGATGCAGGTGATATGTAGCATGCATTCTGTATGTATAACAACGAAAACTTCTAACGATAAACACAACATAAGGACAGGTTAAAAAGAGACTTATCCATTTGTTTATTAAGTTTTGAGAACTGACTCATTTCTAGTGAATTTCAGAGACAGACCCATACATATAATTTAGTATTCAATTAAATATTTCACATGCATGCCAGTTTAGGCAATTTTGGTACAAAAATATAAGCTAAATACTTTTGAACAATTGACAATACATCTTTCTACTGTTACAACCGATACTTTGCAATAAGTAATATTGTTTTCAAAGCAGAAAAAACAGCATTGAAAACAAAATAGAAACACTGATGAGACCATGTGAATACATTTCATAACAAACGATATTTTGCTACCAATCGATTTTTCATTTTACTCAGTGGAGAGCACTGTATTTACTCCGTACATCAGATACTGTAAGTCACACTTTAAGTTTAGCAAGTTAGTTTTCATAACATTGTTTAGCAATTACTAAAGTGGAATAAACTGTGAATATTGTGGTATTAATTATTTTAGAGCTTTTGAAAACAAAAAGCAATAATGAGCTTGCACGCAAGCCTCGTGTAATCACAAACTAAATTAAACGGTCACTTTATTTTAATCATACCACAAATAATCTGAATCTTTGTCAACTGTAAATGCATGTTTATAACAGAATTATAAATTAAAACATAAATGTCCCAAATTCCCTTAGAAACAACAGCAGTAAAGTATGATCGAAAACGATGCAATTGCAGGTCAATGTGAAGATTTAAGTCTCGATTTGGAAAACATGTGAGAACAATTAGATACATACATATAACATATTTAGGACAGAATAAATAAATCATACAGCAGAGTAACGGATACGATAATTAACTCTATGAGTGTAGAAAAGTTGAAAAAAAACAGAAGGACATCACTATATATACATTATGATTATGAGAAAGTTCCAATTTCAGCAAATAGCATGCAGTTTATAATACTTAATTTAATTATTAGAGTAACATATTTTGCTAAGATTTTTGGGAGAATTTTTGCAATAATTTGTGGTAAATTATGTTTTGTAATTTTGCAATACAGGGTTTGTGATATTCTAACAGTTTTAGGAAACATACATCATTCTTTGTGAAGCTTTGGGCACATGAATAAATAAAGAAAATCGTCCTGGACAAGTCATTTTTAACAAGCAAAGAAAACGTCTTCTTTCCTCAAAATGTGTATTGTCCCAACAACGAGTTTCAAACAGGGACTCTATGATTAGTAGTTCCTAAACGTTATCACAACGTTATATACAGCTTCCTAGGTAACTGTAATAAGTAGTATTCCAGATACAATCCTTGTTTTTATCAACAATGGAAAAAAGTTTTTCCTTAGAAGACAGAGTTACTGAAGATTGGCCATTTTCTGTATATAAAGCACGTCCATTTTAAATTTTCTGTTATCATTTGTTTTGTTCCTTTATGATTATTTCTTGATTAAATTCAAATTATAAGAGGTCTTGGCCTCCTAACAGTAATCAAAGTATTCCTTACGATATTCATCCATTGAATGGGTCTAATAAATCATTTGGAAATTGGTCTCTAACAAGTATTTGATAAAAACGTCCTGGATAGATTTAGCCCCATATCAACTTAGGACAGACATACCAAAATCCTATCATTCAGGATCTGATAATTGTATCGATAGGTTTTCTCCCTAATTCGAAATAAAAGCATTTAAAAAAATCCTCCAAAATTTACAATGATTGTTAAAAATTCGATGTGCAAATTTTCAATAATTGTAATATTTTCTAATACCAAAACTTCATACTCATTCTAAAGCAATATGGGTAGTATAAATGATCGAAACGATGCAATTGCAGGTCAAGGGAAGATTGAAGTAATCTAATTTTTCGGTAAATGTAAATACAAGAGCTTTGCGAGCTTGGTCAACGTGGTTTTTTAATCTAGTTTAACAAAACCTTTCGACATTTAGAAAAAAATAACACCAAATATTTTTTCACAAAAATCAGCATAAAAAATCCATTAGATTCTTACCCATTGTAAATCTATAATATTATCTGTTTTTCCTTGTACAAAAAATCAAAAGTAATATGTCTATGTGAAAATTTGATATACAATTTCC